>CAUYUJ010002914.1:90000-222643 GCA_963575745.1 Prorocentrum cordatum | reverse complement strand
GAGGAGGATTAGGAGGAGGATTAGGAGGAGGAGGAGGAGGAGGAGGAGGAGCAGGAGGAGGAGGAGGAGGAGGAGGAGGGGAAAGGGAGCAGGATGGGGAGGAGGACAACTAGGAGAAACTGGAGGAGGAAAGGAAGGAGGAAAAACATGAGGAAAGGGAGTAAGAACGGGATGAGGAAACGGGGGAGGAACCAGAGGAAATGGGATGAGGAACGGGAGGAGGAAAGGGAGGAGAAGACGGAGGAGGAGGAGGAGGAGGAGGAGGAGGAGGAGGACCAGTGTAAACCCAAGAGCTACCAGCGATGTTCGAATACGTCCTCCCTTCAAGCTCCCTCTCCATAGGCCCCTATAACGGTTTATCTCCAGTGAGGGAACCGCTTTATTGGAAGGCAACCGTGCGACGGCCCTGATGCATGCCAAACCATGGTTCTCGGGATTCCAGCGCCACGGATCAACCAAACTGTTGCGTCTTGGCGGTCCAGAATCGTACCAGAACTCCATTCTTGGGGTTTCAACACCGCGAACCCAACAGTTGCACCCTCAAACTCCTGAATCCCTCCCAAACCCCCTTCCTGGTACGCTGGTCATAGGTATCCGTGAACTGTCGTATGTTTAAATACGCGGCGCTAAGGCGAGATATACCTTTTGAAACGGAATCGCCCTCACTCCTTGAACTTTTGGCGACTGTTTATAGCGAATGTGCGCGGCACTAAAACGAGAGCCACATGTTGAAAACGGGCCACCCTCACCCCGTGAAGCTCCTGCAATTTTATTAACGGCTGTGCGCGGCACTAAGGCGAGAACCACATTTCGAAAACGACCCGCCCTCCCTCAGTGAAACTTTTGGTTTAAAGCTTCAGGGTCGTACATGGTGAGGAAGTCTCCGGCGAAACGCCCGGCCAGCCCTAACAAGTTGTCCCGGGGTGCGACAGGGATGAATTATTAGTAAGGAGAAGGAATGGAGGAGGACGAGGAGGAGGAGGAGGATGAGGAGGATGAGGAGGAGGAGAAGGCGGAGGAGGAGGAGGAGGAATAGGAGGAGGAGGAGGAGGAGGAGGAGGAGGAGGAGGAGGAGGAGGAGGGGCAGGAGGAGGAGGAGGAGGAGGAGGAGGAGAGGAGAAGGAAGAGGAGGAGGAGGGGAGGCGGAGGAGGGGAGGAGGGAGGAGGAGGAGAGGAGGGAAGGGAGGAGAGGAGGAGGAGAGGAGGAGGAGGAGGAGAGGAGGAGGAGAGAGGAGGAGGAGGAGGAGGAGGAGGAGAGGAGGAGGAGGAGGAGGAGGAGGAGAGGAGGAGGAGGAGGAGGAGGAGGAGGAGGGAGGAGGAGGAGGAGGAGGAGGAGGAGGAGGAGGGGGAGGAGATGCCGGGAGATGCCGTGGAGACGAAGCGTCGTGCGCCCGTCCGCTATTGCTCGCGGCGCTCAGAGCGAGCGAGGCGCCACTAGGACCTCGCCCGCACGGCGCGTGGCCGCCGCCCCCGCGGGGCTCGCGCCAGCAGGCTGTCAGCCCTCGGTCTCGTCATCGGCCGCTCGGCCTGCCAGCGCCGCGGGGCGCCCGACTGGGCGGCAGCCCGCTTTGGGCCACAGGCCACGGCCCAGGCGATCCAGGTAGACCTTGCCCGTGGCCGTCGGTGGCCGCCCCCGCGGGTTGGCAGTAGTCGGCGCCGCGGGGCAGGCTCCTCGGAGGCCATCGCCTAGCTGCCGACCGCCGGGGGGCGCGAAGAAGCCGCAGCCCCGGCAGAACCACACGTCCAGCGGCTTGTGCAACGTCAGGCGGTGGGTACAGTGCACCACTCCACCGCCTATCTGGACCGCGGCCTCGGGCGGTCCGCCAAGCGCAGCCAGCACGGCCGTCACCTGCCTCAGGCCGTGGCAGGGGCTGCAGAACCACTCGGCCTTGTTCGCGCTGGACGCCGAACATCGGCACGAGCTGCAGCTGCGGCCGTCGCTCGCCAGCACATGGCCCGAGCTGAAGGCAGCCACCAGGCGGGGCGCGGGTGGCGCCACGCGGGTCCGCTGCTCGCGCTTGGGCCGCCGTGGCTGCTCCGCCGGGGCCGCGTCCAGCGTCGACCTCAGCAGCCGCCAGCGCACTTGTCCTGCCAGAACCTTCGCGCTGGTCACGCGCGAACGGTCGGCGGCGCCGACGCGGCACTCGGCGGCAGCGGTATCCGCGAGCACGTCCGCCACCGCATTGCCCCGCAGCACGGCGCCAGGGATGCCGCGGGCGTCCGCCTCCTCGACCGTGAGGTGGGAGTTGACGTGCTCTACCGTCACGGTCGCCCGTGCCCGACGGGCGACGGTGGCCCCCAGCGCGTGCCACAAGTCGGCGTCTGGCCCAGACGGGGCCTGATCGAACCTCTGCCACCAGCCCTCGCAAACCGCGAGGTTGTCGGTGAAGAAGATGACGTCACCTGCCGACAGCTGGACGGCCAAGAGCAAGGCCCGCAACTCGCCGCGGTGCACCGTCTGCCGCGGCCCCACCAGTGGCCCGAAGGCGGCGCCCGCGATCTCCACGGCTCCGCCTCGCAGTCGGCAATCGCTGACGCCGACGCGCCGGAGGCGGGGGTCCTTCGACTCAGGGCCGCCGCTGGCGTCGCCGAACAGAGCCAAGGGCGCGCTGACGGTGCCGCGCCCAAGAAGGCGCCGTCAAAGCCGCCACCGATGGTGGTCCAGTCCTCTACGTCAGCGGGGCCTGGCACCGCCGTCCACGCGGCGGAGGAGGAGGAGGAGGAGGAGGAGGAGGAGGAGGAGGAGGAGGAGGGAGACCTCTTGGGAGCCTCTTGAGGCACTCTTTGGGCCTCCTGGGAGTTTCCTGGGGACCTTTTGGAAGCCTCTTGGGAGTTTCTTGGGCCTCTCGGGGGCCTTTGGAAGCTCCTCGGGAGGCCCTTTTGCAAACTTAAGGCCTTCCTGCCCCGTCTAACGCTGTTGGAAGCCGTCTTGCGGGCCTCTATGGGCTGACTTGGGGCCCTGTTGGGGCACTTCAGGGCCGTCTTGGAGGCCATCTTGGGCGTCTTGGAAGTGTCCTGGTCCTTCTTGGGGCCCTTTGGTGGCCGTCTTGGGGGCCTCCTGAGCTGTCAGGGGTCCATCTCGGAGGCCTCTTGGGCGCTCTTGGGCCATCTTGTTGGCCCCTGCGGCCCTCTTGGGCCGTCGGACAATTGAAAGTGAGGAACCGCCCAGACAGCTGATTCGGGTCTCTTCGGGCCTTCCTGGAAGACCTCTTGGAGGCCTCTTGGGGGCGGGTTGTCTTGGGCCTCTGGTGGCCATTTTCGACCGTCTTGGCTGCATCGTGGGCCGTCTTCCAGGCATATTGCGGCTATCTTGGGCTCTCTTAGTGGCCATCTTGGTCGTCTTGGGATACCATCTTGAGCGTTTTGGGGGACTTCTTCTTGGGCCGTCTGTGGGCCCTCTGGGGCTCTCTCGGGGGCCCCTTGGGCTGTCATGGGGCAATCTTCGGGACTTTTTGGGTGATCCTCGGGCGACATTTGAGACCTCTTGGACCGTTTTGGCCCGTCGGAAGGCAAACACAGAGGAATTTCCCAACTCCTTTCAACTACATAAGGAATGATGTAAGCCTCTTCAGGCCTTCCCGAAGGAGCTTGAAGTTCCCTGGGGCCGTCATGAGAGCCTCTTGGGGCGTCTTGGGCCATCTGGAGGCCAACCCAGGCCGTCTTGTCTACATATTGGGCCGCCTTGGGATCTGGGGCTCTCTTGGGGACATCTTGGCCGTCTCTGAGCCCATCTTGGGCGTCTTGGGAGTCATCTGGGGCCAACTTTGGGCCTGTTTGTGGGCCTCTTGGGCCGTCATAAGGGCCAGCTTGGAGGTTTCTTGGGCGCTCTTGAGGCGATCTTGGAGCCTCCTCAGCCGTCTTGGGACGTCGGAAGGCCGACAAGAAGCAAACAGATGGACAACCAATGATTAAGGCTTGCTCGGGCCTTCCTGGGGGTCCTCTCGGAGGCCTCTGGGTTCGTCTTGAAGACCTCTTGGATCATCTGAGGTCATCTTGGAGCCGTCTTGGGGCAGTCTTGGTGATTTCTTGTACGGGCCTGGAGGCATCTTGCACCCTCTTGGGTCGTCTTGGAGGCCATTCTGGACCATCTTGGGCGAACTGAAAGGCCATTTTGGGCTATCTCGGCCGTGTTGGATGCTCTCTTGGAGCCATCTGGAAAGGAACCATTCTTGCCACCCGGGTCTGCATGAGCTATTCGGGTGGGCGGCGTGGTGGGCCGAAGCCCCCTGGGGAGCTCTTCTTATAAAAGAGCATTGCAAACCCTTTGTTCAGGCGATCGTGAACATGGATCAGGGGGGGCTGATCGAACCTCTGCCACCAGCCCTCGCAAACCGCGAGGTTGTCGGTGAAGAAGATGACGTCACCTGCCGACAGCTGGACGGCCAAGAGCAAGGCCCGCAACTCGCCGCGGTGCACCGTCTGCCGCGGCCCCACCAGTGGCCCGAAGGCGGCGCCCGCGATCTCCACGGCTCCGCCTCGCAGTCGGCAGTCGCTGACGCCGACGCGCCAGAGGCGGGGGTCCTTCGACTCAGGGCCGCCGCTGGCGTCGCCGAACAGAGCCAAGGGCGCGCTGACGGTGCCGCGCCCAAGAACGCGCCGTCAAAGCCGCCACCGATGGTGGTCCAGTCCTCTACGTCAGCGGGGCCTGGCACCGCCGTCCACGCGGCGGAGGAGGAGGAGGAGGAGGAGGAGGAGGAGGGGGAGGAGGAGGAGGAGGAGGAGGAGGAGGAGGAGGAGGAGGAGGAGGAGGGGGGCCTCTTGGGAGCCTCTTGAGGCACTCTTTGGGCCTCCTGGGAGCTTCCTGGGGACCTCTTGGAAGCCTCTTGGGAGTTTCTTGGGCCTCTTGGGGGCCTTTGGAAGCTCCTCGGGAGGCCCTTTTGCAAACTTAAGGCCTTCCTGCCCCGTCTAACGCTGTTGGAAGCCGTCTTGCGGGTCTCTCTGGGCTGACTTGGGGCCTTGTTAGGGCACTTCGGGGCCGTCTTGGAGGCCATTTTGGGCGTCTTGGAAGTGTCCTGGTCCTTCTTGGGGCCCTTTGGTGGCCGTCTTGGGGGCCTCCTGGGCTGTCAGGGGGCTATCTCGGAGGCCTCTTGGGCGCTCTTGGGGCCATCTTGTTGGCCCCTGCGGCCCTCTTGGGCCGTCGGACAATTGAAAGTGAGGAACCGCCCAGACAGCTGATTCGGGTCTCTTCGGGCCTTCCTGGAAGACCTCTTGGAGGCCTCTTGGGGGCGGGTTGTCTTGGGCCTCTGGTGGCCATTTTCGACCGTCTTGGCTGCATCGTGGGCCGTCTTCCAGGCATATTGCGGCTATCTTGGGCTCTCTTAGTGGCCATCTTGGTTGTCTTGGGATACCATCTTGAGCGTTTTGGGGGACTTCTTCGTGGGCCGTCTGTGGGCCCTCTGGGGCCCTCTCGGGGGCCCCTTGGGCCGTCATGGGACAATCTTTGGGATTTTGTTGGGTGATCCTCGGGCGACATTTGAGACCTCTTGGACCGTTCTGGCCCGTCGGAACGCAAACACAGAGGAATTACCCAACTCCTTTCAACTACCTAAGGAATGATGTAAGCCTCCTCAGGCCTTCCCGAAGGACCTTGAAGTTCCCTGGGGCCGTCATGAGAGCCTCTTGGGGCGTCTTGGGCCATCTGGAGGCCAACCCGGGCCGTCTTGTCTACATCTTGGGCCGCCTTGGGATCTGGGGCTCTCTTGGGGACATCTTGGCCGTCCCTGAGCCCATCTTGGGCGTCTTGGGAGCTATCTGGGGCCAACTTTGTGGGCCTCTTGGGCCGTCATAAGGGCCATCTTGGAGGTTTCTTGGGCACTCTTGAGGCGATCTTGGAGCCTCCTCAGCCGTCTTGGAACGTCGGAAGGCCGACAAGAAGCAAACATATTGACAACCAATGATTAAGGCTTGTTCGGGCCTTCTGGGGTCCTCTCGGAGGCCTCTGGGTTCGTCTTGAAGACCTCTTGGATTATCTGAGGTCATCTTGGAGCCATCTTGGGGCAGTTTTGGCGACTTCTTGTACGGACCTGGGGGCATCTTGCACCCTCTTGGGTCGTCTTGGGGGCCATTCTGGACCATCTTGGGCGAACTGAAAGGCCATTTTGGGCTATCTCGGCCGTGATCCATCTGGAAAGAGACCATTCTTGCCACCCGGGTCTGCATGAGCTATTCGGGTGGGCGGCGCGGTGGGCCGAAACCACCGGGGGAGCTCTTTTTATAAAAGAGCAATGCAAACCCTTTGTTCAGGCGATCGTGAACATGGATCAAGGGGGCGTGGATTGGCGACGGGTCCCGTTTCCGTTGGAAATCGCAGATTTTTCCGCCGCCGAGCGAGGCGGCACCAGCCGGCCGCATTTTCGGGAGGGCAACTCCCTCGATCCATGGACTTGGCGACCGCGAGCCAACTCCATGGATCACTAATCCATGCTTGCGCGCCCCCGACACGAGCCCTGACGTCCAGAATGCCGTGCACCCCTGTGGCAGGACCACAGGGGGCACCGAGATGTGACAGAGCAGGAGTAGCCGCTGCCGCCTGGCGCTGCCGCCCCCCCCGCCGAAGAGGCAGCCCCCCCTCCGCTGGTCGTCGTTGTCGTGCGGCCTTTCGGCCCATCACGCGACCGTGCCTGGGACTCCAAGACGGGCTCCTAAGGTTTTTTCGGCCGCGCCGGAAGTTTGGAAGTCGGTCCGCGAGGCCTCCCACACGGCTCCAAGACGGGCTCCTGGGGCATCTTTGACCACGTTGGAGGTTTGTACAGTGGGGATCCATGCCAAGAAACACCCTGCTTGCCGCCAGGGTGCCCTGGGATTCTTGGGTCTCGATGGATTTGCGATGGGAAGCGTGTCTTTCCACACCAAACATCAATGCACGCTTTGGGGTCTCAGGATTGGGTTTCTTGTGGGAGGTTTCTTGTGGTCGAGCCTCCATTGTATTCCGCACCGCGCATCCGAGGACTCGGAAGAGTCTTGCGCCGCAGTCTGGGAGTGCCCCCAAGCGCCGAAGAGGTGCAGGAATCCAGGGCCTTGGCCCTTACAAAAGCATGCACAGGCACAGGCTCATGACAGAGAGCTCAAATGGCCCGAAGACATTCTTGGTGGCGGATGGATGAACGCCGCTACAACTTCCCGCGTCAGGGACGGATTGCTGTTGTGCTCCGAGGGGCGAGTTTTCGAAATAAGCGCAAGAAGGGTGAGGCGTGTTTGACGGGGGACACGAAATCACAGCGTTTGCAGAAGGAGGCAACGGTTTCGATGGTGGAAAACATAATCGTACCGCTCGAGCAGGCTGACAACGCAGTGGACGTCATCGTGACTGATCACGAGTGCTCCTTCACCAAGGCGATGATCGTTCCCTGGATCGGGGAGCAGCGCGTGAAGGCCGCTGGGACAATTGGCGACGGTATCGATCAGAACCGCAACATCTTGTTTGCGCTCGACTCGCCAAACACAGCAACGGAATAGACGGGGTGGCATCCAAGTACAGTTACGTTTCCGTTTTGCGCCATGACACGGTCTGGACAAAACCGATGCGTGAGTGGCCCGAGGCGGACTTCTCGGAGGTCCTTAAGACCATCGATGCCAGGTCGTGTTTCAAGGACCCTTCGCGCCGCCTCCTCCTCCGGCGGCCACCTCTCGTCCTGCGGTGCTTGCGCCCCCTTTCCTGACGTTGACTCCTCCTCCGACCTTCACGGCTCCTCCTCCTCCTCCTCCTCCTCGCGCCTCCTCTTCCTCCTCTTCCTTCTTTTCCACCTACGCCCCCTTTCCTGACGTTGACTCCTCCTCCGACCTTCACGGCTCCTCCTCCTCCTCCTCGCGCCTCCTCTTTCTCCTCTTCCTTCTTTTCCACCTCCTCCCTTCCCCTCCTCCTCCTCCTGCTTCGAGGGCGCCGACGGACGCCTCTGCCTCCCGGCCATGGTGGGGCAGTCGGGTGAGAGCAGCGTGGGCGTGGCGGCGCACTACAGCGAGAAAACCGAACCGACCTGGTTCTGGCACACGTACGGCAGAGGCAGACCCTTTTGTTGAGCGCGGCCATGGAGTTCGTCTTCTTCCTCCTCCACCCCCATCCACCTTGGCCCTCCCCCTCATCATTCCTGCCTCTCCAGCCTCCTCTGCGCAAGCCTCCCGAACTGCTTGAGGCCTTGCTCGTTCGAGAAACTTCTTCGGGATCCCATCTGCCATCGTCACTCGAAACATCGTCGCTTAGCAAGCCCGCTTCTCAATGTCCTGCACGTGCGCGAGCAGCGCCCCCTCGCAACCGCAACCGTCGCCACCAGCGCGCCCGGGAAGGCTTGCCGCAGAGGAGGAGGAGGAGGAAGAGGAGGGGGGGAGGAGGATATGCTGATGACGATGATGATTATGCTGCTGATGGTGGTGATGATGATGCTGCTGATTATGGTGACGATGGCGATGATGCTGAGGTTGATGTTGCTGATGCTGACGCTGATGCTCCTGATGGTCACGATGATGATGGTGTTGCTGGTTTTGATGATGCTGATGCTGATGTTGATGATGATGATGATCACGATGACGATGCTGATGGTGGTGGTGGTGATGATGGTGGTTGTGTTGGTGACGATGGTAATGATGATGTTGATGCTGCTGTTGCTGATGATGATGATGGGGGTGGCGATGCTGATGATTATGATGATGATGTTGATGATGAGGATGATAGTGATGGTGGTGATGGTGATGGTGATGGTGATGGTGATGATGGTGGTGGTAATTGTGGTGGTGGGTTATCATGATCGTGTTGGTGGCGATGGTGATGGTGAAGGTGATGGTCATGGTGATGACGAAGATGATTGTGATGGGGATGATGCTGCTGATGATGCTGATGATGCTGTTGCGGAAGCTGCTGATACTGATGCTCATGATGATGATGGTGATGCTGGTGGTGATGATGATGCTGATGATGATGATGCTGTTGATGATGATGGTGATGGTGATGATGATGCCGATGATGATGATGATGACGATGCTGATGCTGATGCTGACGATGATGCTGATGATGATGATGCTGATAATGCGGATGCTGATCATGATGCTCATGATGAGGGCGATGATGAGGATGAATATGGGGATGAGGAGGGGGAGGAGGCTGATGATTGTGATGGCGATTGCGATTGTGATGGTGGTGTTGATGATGATGCTGATGACAATGCCCATGCTGATGCTGCTGCTGATTGTCATGTCGGTGATCATGTTGATGCTCATGATGATGTTGTTGTTCGTGCGGATGATGATGATGCGGATGCTGATGCTGAGGGTGAGGATGAGGGTGAGGATGGTGAGGATGATGAGGATGAGGATGATGATTGGGATGAGGATGAGGATGACGGTGATGATGATGATGATGCTGATGACGATGAGGATGATGATGATGATGAAGCGGATGATAATGATGCTGTCGGTGATGATGATGGTGATGGTGATGTTGATTATGATGATGATGGTGATGAGGTTGAGGGTGAGGAGGAGGAGGAGGAGGAAGAGGAGGAGGAGGAGGGGGGGGGAAGGATGAGGAGGAGGTATGAGGATGAGGACGAGCAGGAGGAGAAGGATAAGGCGGTCTGGAGGAGGGGGGGAGGAAGAAAAGCAGTTTGGTGGGGAGGGGGGAGGGGGGGGGGGAGGGTGGGGGAGGGGGTGGGGAGGAAGAGAATGATTTGGATGAGGATGGTGATTTTGATGATGACGGGAAGAGGAGGGGGAGGAGCAGGAGGAGGATGCGGATTATGGTTGTGGGCATGCTGGCGACGGTGATTGTGATGGGAATGGTGATAGTGATGATGTTGATTATGATGATGGTGATGAAGATGATGATGGTAGTGCTGGTGGTGGTGATGCTGCTGCTGATGATGATTTGGATGGTTGCGGTGCTGACGATGATCATGGTGGTGGTGATGATGATCCTGGCGGTGATGATGATGATGCTGATGATTATGATGATGATGATGGTGATGGTGATGATGATGATGGTGATGCGACTGCTGCTGATGATGATGACTAAGCTGATGAGGATGATGATGATAGTGATGGTGGTGGTATTGGTGATTTTGCTTCTGATTCTGATTATGCTGAGTATGATGTTGATGATGATTAGGCGGATTTTCATGGTCGAGGTGGGATTCAGGATTATGATGTGATGATGATGGTGATGACCCGTGTATCGTCGTGGTGCTGGTCATGGCGGGAATGTTGATGCTGCTGACGATGATGGGGCGATGCTGATGATGCTCATGGTGATGGTGGCGATGCTGCTGCTGATGATATTCTGAGTTTGATGATTGTGGTTGTTGCGGTGATGATGGTGCTTATGCTAGTCATGGTGATGATGTCGATGCTGATGATCACAACGGTGATGGTGGTGGTGGAGATGTTGACGATGGTGTCGGTGATTATGATGATGATTATGTTGATGATGATGGTGGTTGTGGGTGCTCACGGGGATGATGATGAGCATGATGATGGTGATGATGCTGCTAATGCAAATGATGATGATGACGATGACGATGACGATGACGATGCTGACGATGCTGATGATAATGGTGGTGGTGATGATAATGGTGATGGTGACGATGCCGATGAAGTTGCAGATGATGCTGGTGATGGCGATGATGATGATGATAACTCTTGTGATGACGATGCTGATGGTAGTGGTGCTGTTTCTGCTGATGCGGAGGACGATTTGGATGGTGTTGGTGGTGGCCTTGATGATGATCATGTTGGTGAGTATGATAATGATGGTGATGCTGACGCTGATGATGTTGACGATGGTGATGATGATTATGATGGTTGTGGTGATTGTGGTGGTTATGCTTCTGATGGTGATGGCTTGGGTGAATTTGGTGGCGATGTTGACGGCACTGACCATGACATTGCTCACGATGACCATTTTTATTGTGATGACGATCATTGCGGTGGTGATGGTGATGATGATGCTGGTGATGATGGTGATTTTGATGTTGCGGTTGGTGGTGATGATGATTTCGATTCTTGTGGTGGGAATGGTGCTTTTATTATGATGACCAGGGTGTTGGTGATGGTGATCATGGTGGTGATGCTGGTGATGGTGATGGTGGTGATGATGCTGATCATGCGGATGATGATGGTGATGGTCATGATGATGCTGCTGATGCTGACGCTGGCGGTGGTGGTGGTGGTGGTAGGGGTGTTGGTGGTGGTGCTGCTGCTGATGATGATGCTGATGATTCGGATGGTTGCGTCGGCGGTGGTGACGATCACTATGATGCGGAGGTTGTTGATGGCGATGCCGATGTTGATGACGATGATGGTGATGGCGATGTTGCTCATGATGATGGTCATCGTTATGGCGATTATGTTGCGGCTGATGATGATACGGATGATGATGCTGATGATGGTGTTGGTGCTGATGATGGCGATTGTGGTGGTGATGGTGACGGTGTTGAGGACACCGTTAATGATGATGGGGATGATGATGATGATGATGTTGATGAGGATGAGGATGATGATGAGGATGGGGCTGGGATGGTGGTGATGATGTGTTGGATGGTGTTAGTGGTGATGCTGATGCAATACTAAGTATGCATAAGATGGTGCGACTATGGTGGTGATGATGATGCTGGTGATGATGATGTTGATGGTGGTTGTGGTGGCGATGCTTCTGCTGCTGCTGCTGATTATGACTTGGATGGTAATGATGGCGATGGCGATGGCGATGATGCTGGCGATGATGATGAGGATGCTGCTGATGATGATGATGATGGCGGTGGTGATGCTGATCATGGTGGTGATGATGGTGATGCTGATGATACTGATGATGCTGATGTTGGCGGTGGCTGTGATGTTGCTGCTGACGATGATTCGGATGATTGTGGTGGTGGTGATGATGAGGATGCTGCTGATAATGATGATGCTGCTGCTGCTGATGATGATGAATGTGAGGGCCACGGTGGTGGTGAGGATGAACATGGCCGTGAGTATGAGGCTGATGATAAGGTTGATGAGGATGGGGGCGAGGATGAGACGGTGATGATGATTACGATGATGGTGGTGAAGGTGATGATGCTGATGACGACGATGGTTTGGATGGTTGTGGTTGTGCTGCTGATGATGATACTGATGGTCATGATCAGCAATGGTGGTGGTGATGGCGATCATGATGTGGCGATGGTGAGGATAGGGACGAGGGGGAGGAGGAGAAAGATGAGGAGGAGGAGGATTGGAATCCGCTGCTGCGGCTGCCGCCGAGGACGACCACATGGATGATGACGGGGATGCTGAGGACGACCATGATGATGATGATGCTGATGATGATGATGATGGTGATGGTGATTGTGATGGTGGCGATGATGATGATGGTGGTGGTGGTGGTGACGATGATGATGGTGAAGGTGGTGGTCGTGATGATGATGCTGCTGATGATGGTACTTTGGATGGTCGTAGTAGCGGTGCTGATGATGCTGATGATGCTGATGCTGAGGATGAAAATGGTGATCGGGGTGGTGGTGATGACGATCATGGCGGTGATGATGATGATGATGATGCTGATGATGCCGCGCCTCCGCCGCCGCCGCCGCCCTAACCGATGACGATGCTGCTGATGATGATGGTGCGGATGACGATAATGATGGTGGTGGCGACGACGTTGGTGGTGGTGGTGCTGATATGGATAGTTGGGGTGGTGGTGAGGAGGGGTACTATGCTGATCATGGTGTTGATGATGACCACGGTGGTAATGATGATGAGGACGACGATGATTATTATGATGATGATCATGTTGCTGATGATGGTTATGCGGATCATCATGGCGATTCTGATTATAATATTTGTGATGCTGGCGAGGATGGTAGTTGCTGCTGCTGCCGCCGCCGATGATGAGGATGATGATGATGATAGTGATGGTGATGCTGATGCTGCTGATGACGATGATGATGCTGCTGATGGCGATGATGCTGCTGATGCTTATGCTGATGCTGATGCGGATGATGATTATGATGACGATGTGTTTGATGGTTGTGGTGTTGGTGGTGGTCATCGTGGTGATTATGGTTACCGTGGTGGTGGTGATGATGATCATGGTGGTGATGATCACGATGATGGTGATGGTGATATGATGATGATGATGATGATGATGAGAATGCTGCGCTGCTGCTGCCGCCGCCGCAAATGTTGATGCCGATGACGAGGATGAGGATGATGATGTGGATGCGGATGATGGTGATATGGTGGTGGTGGTGGTGATGCTGTGGCTTCTGCTGATGTTGCTGCGGATGATGATTTGGATGCTTGTGGTGGTGGTCATGGCAATGATGGTTATTGTGTTCATGGTGGTGGCGATGATGATCATGGGCGTGATGATGATGGTCACGTATGAAGATGATGATGCTGACGATAATGCTGATGATGGTGGTGGTGGTGATGCTGCTATTGACGATGCTTTGGATGGTTGTGGTGATGACGTTGCGGATGATTATGATGATCATGTTGGTTGTGGTGATGATTATGGCGGTGATGGTCATGTTGCCGATGGTGATGATGATGATGCTGAGACGCAGGACTATGATGATGAACGTAGTGATGGTGGTGGTGATGATGATATTGTTGTTGATGATGGTGGTGATGATTATCAGGATGACGAGGCGACGATGATGACGATGGTGATTCCGAGGAGGAGAACGATGCTGATGGTGATGATGATGATGACGATACTGATGCTGAGGATGATGATGATGATGCTGTTGCTGATGGTTATGATGATGTTGATGCTGATGATGATGAGCATGATGATGATGACGATGATGATTATGATGATGATGTCGGACATGATGTTGATGAGGATGAGGATGATGGTGATGATGATGATGATGATGCTGATGCTGATGATGATGATGATGACGATGATGATGATGATGATGATGATGCTGATTTGGATGATGATGATGATGCTGCTGCTGATGATGATGATACTGTTGATGATTGGTGTTTCTTTTGGCATGTGTGCGTCAGCGGCTAGACGGTGTCTGCTCGCTTCTGGGCGCTGTACCTGTTGCGCCGCCATAAGATATCCATATGTACCGCTTTGGAGTCGTGCTCTGGAAACTCGGGGAGTGGTGGAAATTGACATGTCTGCCCGCCCGCATTAGCGGGCAGATGCCCATATCCACCGCCCCCTGATCCCCCCGGGACACTACCCCGCAGCAGTGGATATTGACATGTTCTGGTGGCGCACCCTCCCCTCCCTCTCCTTTCCATCCCTCGCCGCACTCTCTGATGCTCGCGCGTGGCCCTCTCGTCAGCAGCAGGCTCGAGCACCCTCCCTCGGCTTCGCACCTGGCGGCATTCGCGCAGCCGCTGGCCGCACAGTATGGGGAAGGACGCCGCGCAGGAGACTCTTCGGGCAGCCAGCAGCCACGGGGATTCTTCTCTTCTCGTCTCCTCCTCCCCCCCCCATCCTGCTTCCTCTCCCCTCTCCTCCGCGGCTGCTTTCCCTCTCCTTGCCCCCGGCCCCGCCCTGTGACCGCGGAGTTGAGAACGGCTAACAGGCACGTTCACCCCACCCACTGCGTGGCCATGCGCAACGGACAGGTGTGGTGTTGGAAGTGCGCTAGTCTGGGCACCGTGGTTAACGGGGGGGGAGACTCTTGCTCTTGGCAGAGCCGTGCCGTGGTTGGATCACCCCCTCGGGAGAGAATCATCTCAGTCGATTGCGCAAGGGACCCCCTAAGGGCAACAAATGGCCCAATGAGAAGGGAGCGGGGCGCCTCCAAGTGGAGGCAGGCTCGAGCGTGAGCAAGTCTTTTTTGAAAACCAATTCTCGGAGATAGATGACTATCGAGAGCCGCCCCCCGCGGGGGGGTGTAACTGTCCAGCTGTGGCCTCGCTGCTGACTGGCACCCTTCAGCATTCTCCCAGCATTCTCCTTCCCCCAGGCCCTCCTCCGCCTCGACCCGCCCCTGTTCCTCGTGATCGTCCCGCTCCTCCTCCGGTGTGTGCGTGTGTGTGCATGCGCTTGTGCGCGCGCGTGTGTGTGTGTGTGTGTGTGTGTGTGTCTGTCTGTGTGTCTGTGTGCGTGCGCGTGTGCGTGTGCGTGTGCGTGTGGGCGTGTGCCGCACGTCCTCTGATCACTCCCGCTTGCCTGACTCCACCGCATCGCGGCGCGCGTGGCTGCGACGTCAAGCACGCGAGTGCGCGCGCGCGTGTGTGCGCGCGCGTGTGCGTGCGTGCGTGCGTGCGTGCGTGCGTGCGTGCGTGCGCTCCTCGCAGGGGGTCCCCCCGACCGCCTCTGGGCAGGCGTGGGCCCCTCGTCCTGCTGCGCCGCCCGTAGCGCTCGGGCCCGCGAGCGCGCCTCTTGGCCCTGCCCTTCCCCTTCCCGCTCTGTCGCGTCCACGGAACATGGAAGAGTGAAATTGTGCGCGCGTGAGCGTGCGTGTGTGTGTGTGTGCGTGTGCGTGTGTGGGTTTGTGTGTGTGGGTGTGCATCGTGTGTGTGTGTGTGTATGTTGTGTGCTGTTGTGTGTGTGTTGTGTGTAGTGTGCGTGAGTGTGTGTGTGCGCGTGTGCGCGCGTGTGTGCGTGTGTGTGCGAGTGTGTGTGTGTGTGTGCGTGTGTGTGTGTGTGTGTGTGTGTGTGCGTGCGTGCGTGCGTGCGTGTGCGTGTGCGTGTGCGTGTGTGTTGTGTATGTGTGCGTGTGTGTCTTTGTGGCGTTGCCCGCCCGTCCCCGTTGCCGCAGGCAACGCACGTTGCTTCATTTTAGTGAGTGTGGTTTCTAGTCGCTCTGAGGATTTGGATGACTTCAGCCAGCACCCGCTGTTCGTGAAGGTCCTCGGCAGCACTTCGATCGTGCTGGCTCGACGTTGCCCAGCGATGCCTTGCATGTGTCTTGCGATGGGTAGGAGGAGGAGGAGGAGGAGAGGGAGAGGCAGGAGGAGGAGGAGGAGGAGGAGGAAAAAGAAAAGGAAAAGGAGAAGGCCGTCGAGGAGGTAGTAAATGATCAACAGGAGGCGGAGGAGTAGGAAAAGTCAAGCTGCCGCAGGTGCCTTAAGGCACGCACGCCCTGGTCGCCTCTCTGCGTAGAAAGTTGCTTATCCGTGTCCGGCGAGTCACCCCGCCGCTCCTTGCCCTGTTAGCAGCGCCTATGTTCTGTGCGGCCAAACGTTTGGCCACGATGTGACCAAGATGCCAAACTGTGTGCTACCCCAGCCATTGGGGAACCAATTGAGGAAGCATTTGGGCACATTTGTAAATCCGTAAGGGTTTCGCCCCCATGCCGCTGGCCCCCCTTTCTTAGAATGGGACTTGCCAGAGCTATGTTGGGATGTCTGGACGCTGACGTGAAGCAATGTCGGGACTTCGCCAAGTACAGAAAATCTCGCAACTACAAATATTTCATATTTTTCAAACAGTTTACGGCTTCGAGGGCGCGAATATTGCGTAGTGTACGAGGGTTTATGGCTTCGGAGACGCGAACATTGCGCAATTTACGAGATTGTATGGCTTCGGGGACGCGGATCACGTGTCATTTATTATGGTGTATGGCATCAGGAGCGCGAATATATGTACTTTGCACGGGTTTATCGCCTGTTGGACGCGAGTATGGTTTATTGTACGAAAGTGTATGGCGTCGGGGACGCAAACATTGCGTAATTTACGGGGGTTTATGGCCTCGGTGATGCCAATATCGAGTAATGTATTGGAGATTACGTTTTCGGGGACGCGAATCTGGTGTAATTTGCGAGGGTGTGCGGCCTCGGGGACGCGACTGTGGCGTAGTTCACTACGGATTATGGCCTCGGGGACGCGAAGATCAAGTATTTGTAAGTGTCGCACTCCCCCCCAGCAATTCTGAGAACCCTCTCAGGGCGTGGTAAAATTATCCTGGCGAAAGACCCAACCATAAGCAATTGTTGGTAACGCGTTGTGGGTGCCGCTTTCGGTGGGGCTCCATATGGGGCCACGAAGCGCTGCCTTGGATGGGGGAACCGCATGCGGACTGCGCCACCGGGGCGGGCCTTCGGTGGAGCTCCCTATGGGGCTACGAAACGCTGCCCTGGGTGGGGGAACCGCATGCGAACTGCGCCACTGGGGCCTTCGGTGGAGCTCCCTATGGTGCCACGAAACGCTGCCCTGGGTGGGGGAACCGCATGCGAACACCGCCACTGGGGCCTTCGGTGGAGCTCCCTATGGGGCCACGAAGCGCTGCCCTGGGTGGGGGAACCGCATGCGAACACCCCCACTGGGGCCTTCGGTGGAGCTCCCTATGGGGCCACGAAACGCTGCCCTGGGTGGGGGAACCGCATGCGAACACCCCCACTGGGGCCTTCGGTGGAGCTCCCTATGGGGCTACGAAACGCTGCCCTGGGTGGGGGAACCGCATGCGAACACCCCCACTGGGGCCTTCGGTGGAGCTCCCTATGGGGCCACGAAACGCTGCCCTGGGTGGGGGAACCGCATGCGAACACCCCCACTGGGGCCTTCGGTGGAGCTCCCTATGGGGCTACGAAACGCTGCCCTGGGTGGGGGAACCGCATGCGAACACCCCCACTGGGGCCTTCGGTGGAGCTCCCTATGGGGCCACGAAACGCTGCCCTGGGTGGGGGAACCGCATGCGAACACCCCCACTGGGGCCTTCGGTGGAGCTCCCTATGGGGCCACGAAACGCTGCCCTGGGTGGGGGAACCGCATGCGAACACCCCCACTGGGGCCTTCGGTGGAGCTCCCTATGGGGCTACGAAACGCTGCCCTGGGTGGGGGAACCGCATGCGAACACCCCCACTGGGGCCTTCGGTGGAGCTCCCTATGGGGCCACGAAACGCTGCCCTGGGTGGGGGAACCGCATGCGAACACCCCCACTGGGGCCTTCGGTGGAGCTCCCTATGGGGCTACGAAACGCTGCCCTGGGTGGGGGAACCGCATGCGAACACCCCCACTGGGGCCTTCGGTGGAGCTCCCTATGGGGCCACGAAACGCTGCCCTGGGTGGGGGAACCGCATGCGAACACCCCCACTGGGGCCTTCGGTGGAGCTCCCTATGGGGCCACGAAACGCTGCCCTGGGTGGGGGAACCGCATGCGAACACCCCCACTGGGGCCTTCGGTGGAGCTCCCTATGGGGCTACGAAACGCTGCCCTGGGTGGGGGAACCGCATGCGAACACCCCCACTGGGGCCTTCGGTGGAGCTCCCTATGGGGCCACGAAACGCTGCCCTGGGTGGGGGAACCGCATGCGAACACCCCCACTGGGGCCTTCGGTGGAGCTCCCTATGGGGCTACGAAACGCTGCCCTGGGTGGGGGAACCGCATGCGCACACCCCCACTGGGGCCTTGGGGCCTTCGGTGGAGCTCCCTATGGGGCTACGAAACGCTGCCGCTGTGGGTGGGGGAACCGCATGCGAACACCCCCACTGGGGCCTTCGGTGGAGCTCCCTATGGGGCTACGAAACGCTGCCCTGGGTGGGGGAACCGCATGCGAACACCCCCACTGGGGCCTTCGGTGGAGCTCCCTATGGGGCCACGAAACGCTGCCCTGGGTGGGGGAACCGCATGCGAACACCCCCACTGGGGCCTTCGGTGGAGCTCCCTATGGGGCTACGAAACGCTGCCCTGGGTGGGGGAACCGCATGCGAACACCCCCACTGGGGCCTTCGGTGGAGCTCCCTATGGGGCCACGAAACGCTGCCCTGGGTGGGGGAACCGCATGCGAACACCCCCACTGGGGCCTTCGGTGGAGCTCCCTATGGGGCTACGAAACGCTGCCCTGGGTGGGGGAACCGCATGCGAACACCCCCACTGGGGCCTTCGGTGGAGCTCCCTATGGGGCTACGAAACGCGTGAGAGGTGTGCCGAGAGCAGAGGCAAGGAGGGGGAGGAGGGAGGAGGAGAGGAAGGAGAGGAACGCGGGGCACCGTCTCTTCAAAACGAGGACCCAACACCACAGGATGGTTGGGAAAAAAACATCCCGTTTGGGGCTTCACCCCTCACGCGGACATCAACAATTTACAGAAAGGAAGCGGAACGCAGGACTGTAACAGTGGAAATTGGAAACTGCAATTGGGACAGGGAGCTGCAATCCTCATCCTCGCAGCCTGGTGGCCCCGCACGGGACCAGCGGATATCTATAGGGCCGATGTTGTTGTTTTCAGGGCCTCTCTGACTCTGGCCTTCCGAGGTGGGGCTGTCTTGGCGGCCTTGGGGGACATTTTTGGGGAGTCTTGGAGGCTCTTTTGGGCATCTTGTGCCGTCTCGAGGGCCTCACAAGCAGTCTTGGCGGCCTCCCGATGCCTCATGTGCCATCTTGGTTGCATCTTAGGCCGTCATGGGGCTTTTGGGGCCATCGTGTGTTGTCTTGGGACCCTCTTGGGCCCTTCTGGGCCTCGCTGAAGTCGGATGTGGAACACGGGAGGCAGGAGTCGTTGAACATCACGTTGCTTTTCATTGGTTTCTTTTCTTCGGGTTTCATGGGGCCTACCTTGGGTGTCATCTGAGGGCCTCTTGGGGTTTCTTGGGCTACTTCTGGATCCACTTAATCCTTATTGGCTGCCTCTAGGGCACTCCTTTGGGGCCTCCTGGGTGCTTGTTAATGCCCTCTTGGGCTGTCTTGGGGCGTTTTGGACATTTCCTTGGATCCATCTTGAGCAACTTGGGCAATTGAGGAGGGAGCAGGAGTGAGAGGAGTGGGGGATACGCGGCCTCCACAGTTACCTGGTGCAGTATTGGGGTTTCCCCACGCTTACCATACCTCCTTACGATGGCTTCTCTTTTCACAAGCACGGTTGGATCATGGTTCCTTTTCTTCCTAAGCCTGCTGGCGCATGGGAATGCTCCAAATGTGGCTGTGGACGGAACCTGCAGCACTTGTCGTGGTGCAAGCTCTACGCACCATGGCAGGGTGTTGGCTGTTGGGTGTAATGGCGGCAACAATGTGGACACCCGGTCGGCGCCGCCAACACCAACTCGCCCTTCAAATCTGGCGGCCACACGGAAGAGCTGGGCGAGGAAGACTTGGCGCAGTTGGTTGCAATCTACAAGAAGGCAGGCCAACTGGAGGAGATCAACACGTACCAAGGCCAGATGGAAAAGCTACGAGCCCACCTTTACACCGCCGCAATGGGCCCAAAGGAGAAGCTCGACAAGGCCTACAAGCAGATTCTGCACCTGGACAGGCAGCTCAATCACCAGACTGAGTCCTATGACAAGGTTGTATTGCAGTTGTCTTACCACGTTGGCCAGATCAAGAAGCTGTCCGATGATCTTGACGAACAAGAACGGATGTACAAATAACCCACCCAGGAACTCCATGCAGGGGTATCAGGACCGCAGCAGGATAAGCACACTGCCCCATCTGCAGTTTCTTTGGATGAGACTATGGCAGGCAAAGTGGGGTTCTTGGATATCAACCCAGGCGAGCTGTTCTCGGGCGAAGAGAACTATGCACATGCACCGATCCTGGCAAGGTCCATCCTTGACCCGGGATCGGTGCATATGCCTTCCTGGCCAAGGTAGGAGGGCGTATGCACCGATCCTGGGCGCAGGAGGGGCCGGGCCAGAATCGGTGTATGTGCATAGTTCTGTTTCCTCTATCGACGTTCGGGCTCAGTGATTATGTTGACCCTACTCCAGAAGACACAGCGGAAGCAGAGAAACGCCTCAATGACCTCAAGCAGATATTCGCTAAGCAGGTCAATGCCATGTTCGGCGCGGTCAAAGATAGAGCGGAGGCCCTCAAGCGTGAACACGAAGCACAGTAAGAGACACGCAGGAAGAAGCGCAAGCAGGAGGAGTCAGCCGAAGGTACATCACATACAGGAGGTGCTGACCCAGTACCAAGCGCACCTGCAGCAGGAGCACAAGGACGACCCGCAGCAGCTCCAGTCCCGTCGGCAAGCGCATCTGCAACAACTACACCAGCGAGAACTAGGGCGGCTGAGATACTACAGGCCCCAGGCGCCCCCTGACATACTACAGGCCCCAGGCGTCCCCAGGCAAGGGCGCGTCTACTTCGCCGCCGACGGGGGCAATGATCAGGGCGCAATCTCTCCAGGCGGCCGGGCTGAAGAGCAGGGGCCGCATCATTCTGGACATGCGCCGCGAAGGGCTAAACCTCATTCTGGTGGAGGCACTGGAAATCGGAGGGCCCAGTCAACCCAGAGTTTTTCCACTATCACGATAAATGGTTCTTCTTGGAGATCAGTGGAAAATGCATTACCTCGGATTGCATCGGCAATCATTTGTGCTCAAGGACATCGACTCCTACCTGCGCGTCACGCGGAAATGGTTGGGAAAATGGCAGGCCCTGGCTGGATTATGCGTGGAGGCCCTGCCCTTTCGACGGAAAAGGGAAGGGCAGCAGGTGGGGCATGCATCCTTGCACGCGCGCATCTGTCTTGCTGGGCCCCAGGCGAAGGCTGTGTACAACCAGGACGCGCTGCCCGTTGCTATGTCAGATCTGCAGAGTTGGGCGTTTTCATGGTTGGCGCACTTTACATGTGCGTCGGGGAAGGTCTTACTCCTCGTAACCTCAAGCTGATACGTGTACTGGGGAAAGCAGCGCTGGCGCATCGAGCACCGTTTTGTATTGGAGGTGACTGGAACCACCCACCACATGCCATCAATGATGTGCTGCCCGTACACATATTAGATGGCATTGTGCGGGGAGATGGGTATGCCCCTTCATTTGTGCTCGAGGACCATGCGATCACAATCGCCTTCTACCTGATCAGCAGGACCCTAGGATCGATGGTGGAAAGATTCAAGTCATGATCGACCGCCCAGTGGGCCCTCGCAGACCTGTCAAACTATAACTTGGGTGACAATACAGGTTCGGAAGGTCCTCATGGCAAGGTCCTACAGCAAGCTGGGCCCTCAGAGAGCGCTGTCGCGGGCCACGCAACGACTGAAGGAGATAAAGACACATCTGCAGCCAGAAGAAGTTCTCTAAACACTATTTCAAGTTGGTTAAGCCGCTAGAGGTTCTCGACACCAAGAGACCCCTTACAGTTGCTTGGAAGGACGGAGCAAGATACTGGAACTCGTTACTCAACTGTTGGGCACCTTATGCACGTATCACCAGACTGCGGATTACCATGGCTAGAGCCTATTATTCAAGTGTGTGTCTTCTGGCATGATCATGTGGTGGTAAATTCCAGCAGTATTCGCAGGCGCAAGTGGAAGGAGTGGTGCGATCAGGCCATGGAGTCAGGGGCCCGCAGGGCCCGTGGCTACCTCAAGGAGAAGATCATCAATTGTATGGCATAACAAGCACTTGATGTATGTTCACTTGAAAAAAGGATGCAGCAGGAGCGCAACTAGTGGCGTATTGCATGGGGGTGTTGTGATACCCCTAGAGATATTCCCACGTTCGGAATGCATCCTGCACCTGTTATGGAGCTTCCATCGGCCGACAAGATCAAGAGAGTAAGCAAGCGCTTCAAGCCGAACACATGCCAACCTGATGGATGGTATCCACGACATTACAGTCTTCTTGGCGAAGATACGAGGGCTGTGTTCGGCAAGTTGCTGCCATGAATGGAGATGTGGCCAAAATCCGTCATCGGTGCAGAGATTAATTGTTCAGTTGAATCACAGGCCTGCTGGTGGGCGACGACCGATGGGATTCTACAGCGCATCAACCAGGATGTCTGGGCGTTTTTTGGCGAGATAGGCTGCGCGGATGGGAGAAATGCCAAGGGCTTGGTGGCCGGTACTCCCTGTCGCGAGGCAGAGGCCCAAATGATACTGTTTGGCGCCAAGCAGCAGTTTCAGAGGGCGCGAACAACATGGACACGCACTACATTGCAGTCCTATGGGATCTGCTGCAGTTCTATGAGAATGTGCCATGGGGCCTTCTGGCGACGAATTGCGCAATTACAAACTTGCCAGTGGCAGTGTTGCGGATGTCTGTGCAGAGCTACACATGGCCGACATACCTTCAATCCGATGGCATGCTGATGGGCCCGCTCGGCCCACGCAGAGGCATAGTAGCAGGGTCAGCGAGTGCAATCTTCGAAGCCAAGATGTCGCTGATCCCTCTCGTGGACGACGAATGCGAAGCTCGCGACAATGCCGCGAACATGCTGTCCTTACGCAACGATGGCCTCTCTCAACATCATTGGGGTGAGTCGATGGTTAAGGTGCTCCGAGAAATGCGAGATCACGCGCGCAGAATTGGACATAGACTGCAGACAGAACTTGGCTTACCCCTAGCTCCCCACAAGCTGAGCATGGTCACCTCCTCTGGCAAGATGACTGAGTTGGCGAGGAATATGCTCAGTTTTTCTTTTTTTGGTGGCGGTGGCGGTGGTGGTGGTGGTGTGTGTGTGTGTGTGTGGGTTGGGGGGGGGGGGGGGGGGGGGCAGGCGCGTGCGGACTTAGGAATATGGGAATAGATTGCACTGGCGGCAAGCATCGAGCTCATCCTAAGGCCCGCACCACGCGGGCACAGAGATGGAGGAAGCTCACCACGAAGAAGAAGAAGCTAGCCACCATGAAGTTCACTAAGAAGGGCCACAGCACCAGGCTTGCAATCGCGAATATGGTTCCCGCACTTCTATTTGGAGGTGATGTTCATGCGTTCAGCCCGCCCCGAGTACTACGGCTTAGAGGGCGCGTCTCCAAGGCTATGGGCATGTCGCTGAAGGGCCTAAATTCAGATTTGGCTTGGTCGCTTACACGGACGAAAGACCCGACCCATGCGTGTAGCATGTGCATATTCAGATATTGCGCAGAATGGTGGATGGCGTCGGCACCGCGACCTGTCCTCCAACGACGACATGAGGATGTTCTACCTGCACCTGTACTGACTAGGCTTTGGCAGGCCGCAAAGGCCCATCTTAACGCCCAGGCAGCTGCAAAACAAAATGGGTTAAAGAAAGCAAGGGGCCCCTCAGCGATCTCCCCCCCTGGTGTTGGGAGGTTGTTGGACGGCTCTGGGTCCTGCCTCCTTCCTCGACCTCGAAGGGGTGACCCCTGATGTTTTGAAGGTGGCCCCTGCTTTCATAGCCGAGCGGTTTGAAATGCAGTGGGGAGAATCTCGGATGCAGAAAGTAGCGAAAGCAGCCTGCCGCGCCATTGAGGACCCAAGCGGTGATTTGATTGCCGAACAGGGGCTCTGGCGGGAGGCGGTTGCGAAGGTCCTCTCGTGCATGCATGATTTGGAACCTAAAGAAGTAGGGACTGTTAGGCAGGCGCATGGAGGAGTCACCCGGGCTACTCTCTTGCGCCTGTCCTCGGGCTGCTCTCTTGCGCCTGAATGCAAATTCGGATGCGGGGTCCCCGATGCGGCTTTTCATCGGATCTGGGTTTGCCCCCACGGTGCCGAAAAGCGTGCTGCAGTTTTTTTCGGAGTCCACGGTGCAGCGATCACTGGAGACAGGAGAGAACAAGTTTTTGTTTACGAGAGGCTGGATGGCACGTCATGAAGCCACACCACCCTCCCAGGACTGGCACGTCACGTTCTACCAGGGAGGCCAGAAGGTCGAACCATTCGCCTTCGCCCCTGGCGACAATCTTTATAGTGATGGTTCCTGCCTGAGGCCGAATATGGGGTACCTGGCGAGAGCGGGGTGGTGGGTTGCTTCGATTGGCGCCATGGGGAACTTACTTAAAGGAATATATGGGCATGTGCACAAGTTATTTGACCAGAGCAGCAGAGTAGACGAGCAGATCGGGGTCATGATGGCCCACCTGCACATTGACAGTGAAGATTACGTGGGCCCCAGGTCCGCCCTCGGGGTTGACTTTGCGGCCCTCTTGAGGGCCACTGTGCTGGCGGCCCATTATGACGCTGCTCATTTCTGGCGCGAGGTAGCCGCGAATCTTGATTTTGGTGAATGGGTGACCTTCCACAAAGTGAAGGCGCATCTGGACGAGACCTCTGTGGCGACAGAGGCGGGAAAAAATGGACATCCTGGGAAATAAGCTGCGGACTGGCTGGCTGGCCAGGGCGCTCGTTCTCACGACTTCAGCCCCGATTTTTCCTATACCGTATTGCGTTCATTTAAACTATATCGAGAATTATTCCTGGGAGTAGGGAAAGTCCTTGCCCCATGGCCCCCCCCCGCTGACCTGTTCGGTGTGCTTGAGAAGGGATTTGTGGGCCCCCGCGCGAAGAGGCCTCCGACTGCCCCCCACACATCCCTCGCTGGCACATAGATCATTGGCGATGCGTTGTATGTTTGAGATCGGTCTCACCGCTCACAAAGACCCCATGCATAGGCCTCAACCCTTCCCTCTTGGAGGTTCTCAAGGAACCTGGCCATTGTGGGCACGCCCGTCAGCTGGCGTGCGTGATTGAGTCTGGGTTCCCTGTTTTGTTCTGTTCCTGCTGCAGAAAATTCTGGACCCAGAAGGCCTTAAAGCTGAGGTCACAGTGTGAACCGAGCAAAAGTACAGAGAAGCGTGCCCTACTTGCAGGCAGGCTACCCTATACCACTTGTCGAATTCATGTCGTCCAACAGGTCAGCGGCTCGGCGTTGGGGGAGTTTTGTTCTCGACTGTAACTGTTTCCTGGGCCAGTGCCCCAGGTGTAGTTGCACAGTGTGTGACTCCGCCTCTGTGCACCCACAGTACCCACAGTATGAAGAATGACGGGCAGGAGGAGGAGCAAGGCAGGAGGAGGAGGAGGAGGAGAAGGATGAGGATGAGGAGGGGGAGGCGGAGGCGGAGGCGGAGGAGAAGGAGGAGGATGAGGAGGGGGAGGCGGAGGAGGAGGCGGAAGCGGCGGCGGAGGCGAAGGAGGAGGAGGGGGAGGCGGAGGAGGAGGAGGAGGAGGAGGAGGAGGACGAGGAGGAGGAGCAGGAAGAGGAGTAGATGCTCGCCGCTCGTGTGGCCCGAGGGCCTGCCCGCCAGCCCCCCCCCCCCGAGCCTCCCTCCCGCCCACGCGGACGCCGCAGCTCGAGGCCCGTGTCGGGCGCGACTTGGCCGACGGGGCGACCCACGAGCGCTTCAAGAGGGCGCCGCGGGAGCTGCCCCCCTCGAGCTCACCCCCCTGGCATCGTTCCGACGCGTGCATTTTTTTTTTCGGCGAGGGCCATCGAAGAGTATCCCGGATCATTTGGCCAACTGCAACATCACGCACGAGATCGAAACATGCACGGGGAAAGGACGTCCGAGCGACGGCAAGCCCCTCCCCGCCAGCGTCGACGTCGCGCAGCTTAACGCCACCAGTCACGGGGCAGGACCCCCCTGCGACGCGGCCCTCGGCAACGCCACCGCGCACAGCAACGTGCTGCCTCGAGCGCGGTTTCTTCCAGCCCCGGACATGGCCGCGCCCGCTCGGAGGGGCTCGGCGTGTGCGCCACGTCGCCAGGGCGGCCTGGGAGCCGATGAGCTCGGCGGAGGAGTGCGGTGCACAGACGCTCCAGCAGCCCACAACTCGTGGAGCTGGGACGTTTACGCGCCGGTCATTGAAACTTGGTATTTCTGGATTCCCATATCTAATCTACTTCGGGCGCCTTCCTGCCTCAGGAGTGGAGTGGACTCTTCCCTCTTCCTTCGTCCTCAGGGGGCGGGCGGCGGAAGCCCAGTGTACTTTCGTCGCCTTCCTACTTCATGTTCCTACCCACATTTTCCGACCGACGTGTATGCAACCGGCTCCTTTCAGGGCTCTGAAAAGGCCGCGGCGCGCCAGGCACCCTCCAGAGCCGCTGGATCTCAGAGATTCTCGATGTATCCTCGCACGATTTTACCCTCGTCTGGCTTCGTCCTACAATTCGAGGAGCTGGGACGTCTACGCAACGATCTCCTTTCAGGGGCAGCGTTAGGGCTCAGCAGGGAGCGCATCGGCCCCCACTCCTCCGCTACAGCGGAGGCCCATGCCAAGAAGCACCCTGCTTGCCTCCAGGGTGCCCTGGGTTTCTTGGGTGCCGATGGTTTTGCGATGGAGAGCGTGACGTCCCCACACCAAAAACCAATGGACGTCCTGGGGTCTCGGGGCTGGGCTTCTTGTGGGAGGTTTCCTCGTGGACTGGCTTCCACTGGACATCGCTGCCGAGTGAGGGGTTTGGCTGGCCGCCCCCGCCCCGGAGCGTGCGGATGGCCTGGCTCTCGGCGGCCCGCCTCGCCGACTCGTCGGCGATGTGCTGCCGGTTCCTCGATGTCCCCGCCCCTGAGCTAGCCCCCTCCCTGTCTCGAAGAAGAAGAAGAAGCATTGGCATAGATTTAAACTGTTGGCGCTCCGCGCGGATTTCTTGGATCCGCTCTGGGCCCCCCCCTGGCGGCGCCTCTGGCGCCGTCCGCGCGCCAGGGGCCAAAAGCTTCTGTTTAGGCCGTTTGTTATTATTCTTTTTCTTTTTCTTCTTCTTCTACTATCGTGTCAAGGAGGGAAAAGCACCCCGACCCCGACAGTTGGCGTTTACTGCGCGGCCCTGTTCGATTCCTTCCTTGGGTGCGTTTGCCAAACGGCTTCGCTTGTCGGGGTGCTTGTTACGGGGGGGATTTTCTGCTCTTGATCGTTGTCCCTCACCCCTCTAACGTTTCCCGACTGGGACCTGATAGCCCACCCCGCCCAGGAACATGCGGGCTCGCTATCAAGGGCCTGTCGCCGATCTGTCGGCTAATTCTGCGTCGCCGCTTCAGCTCGACGTTCCCGCCCCTGAGCCAGACCCCTGGTGGTTTCCGGGTCGTAACTCGGGCGCTCCTGTTTTGGTGTTGCCCGCGCTAGCGTGCCGTAGTTCTGCGAATCCCGCCGGCTTCCGCACACGCTTGTGACCGCCAGCGCTGCAGAAACAATTAATGTTTTGGTGTTGTTTGGCGATTCTGTCTGCTCTTCCGACTTGCCACGCAGCAGGTGTCACTGCCGCCTGCTGGATGGATCCAGGCTGCCGCGGCAGACTCGCACTGTGCTCGGACCGAGCACCCCAGGACCCTTCAAGCATGCGCAGCAGCAGCGGCGAGAGGAGCAGGAGAAAGAGGAGGAGGTCTTGTCCAAACCGTGTTGTTGGACCACGTTGTAGTTCCATCGCAGTGATGAAGGTTGATCTTTCTGAAGTCCTGCCTGTATCTGCACGCAGGGAACTCCTTCCAAAAATACGATACCTTTGGCTGTCGTGTCGGTGCCGAAGTCCTGAACAGGCGTCACGTAGAAGCTGAGCCACAAATTTTGTCTGTACTTCTGTCCTGACCTGTTTCGCTGATTTGTCACATCCAATAAATACTCTCGAAGTTCCATTCTCGATGGTCCTCGCATCAAAGGTTCTCCATTCACCATCTTTCCTGAGAGCCCTGCGCGCGTGTGCAGCCCGTCTTGAGGCCGCGCCGACATCGCCCGAGAACTGGATGACGTACCTTCTAGATGGTGAGGGACCCACAACTTTCCATTTATCTGCCTCGATGTTGGCCTCCTCCAGCCACGGGGTGATGGCACGCTTGAGCTCCTCCACTGCAACATTTGCGGTGGTATTTGCACATAGAAAGGTGGTGTCGGGATCGCGATCCCATTCAGCCGTTGAGTCAAAATCTTTGATGGGTACGGTACTCTCTGCCACATACAGAGCTTCTCTGATCTGCTTGAGCTGCTCTTTGAAGTCCGTCTGGTTCTGCTCCGTGACCTGCTGCCTGGCACGTAGCTCCTCCAGCTCCGAGCGCAGTTGGAAATTCGTCTTTTCTTGCCGAGCCGCCACAGCCTTGACCAGAGACTCCGTGTGGGACGAGACCGAGGCAACGATGCCCCCCTTGAGGTCGGAAATCTGCTCTGTGATGGATTTCTGCATGGCGGACTTGAACTGGGCAAGCATCGCAGCGACGTCGGAGGGGTCCCCCTCGAAGTCGTCAAGGTCCTCCACGTCCTCCTGTTTGCCCGAGACCCCGTTGTTGCCACCAGGCGAGAGCAGGGTGGACTGGGTGCCCTGCGGGGTTGCCGGGGCAGGGACGTCTCTGCCTGGACCACGTTGGTGCCGTCCCCCACCAGCAGCACCTTTGCCACGCCAGGGGTCAGAGTCCCCAGCCAGCGGATCGCCACCAGCAGGATCAGCAGACGCACGGCCCCGTCCCGCAGCGCGCTGCGACCGCGCCGCCTCGGCCCCCGCAAGATGGGCTGGCGACCGCGAGGAGGAGCGCTCACCTCTGCCGCCATCGCCGCCAGGCATCGGAAGCGGGGCCCGAGCTGGAGGAAAGTTGGGCCGAAAAGCCGATGGAAGTGAAGAATGAATGATCTGTGCTGGGACCAGCAGCAGGAAACGGTGTGGCCAGTCGCTCGAGGACGGGCGACGGATCGGTCACAGCTAATCGTGATTCGGTATGTTAAGCTACCTTCACACGACAAGACGGCTTTGTTGGTGGCTTTCAATTCTCGCTTCCATTCGGAACAAGAAATCAAGTGGAGTATTTAGCAGCACGCTGGACACCTGGCACGAGAACTTTCGTGCATTCCCTGCAGCGCTGATTCAGATTACGTCGTGGAACGGCAGAGCTCTCCTTCATCACAAACCAGAGGTGCGGCGGAAGAAGTTCAAGAAACTAGCCCTGATGTGTAGACGGCAGGCGATCATATGTCTGCAGGAACTGCACGGTACGTTGGAGGAGCTCAAGCATCATTGCTATCTTCATCGTATACCTGGAGCGGTGCTTGGATCGGTACCGCAGCATGACTCGGGAGGTGTGGCGATTATCGTTGCACAGATGTCACAGATGGAGGCGGAGGAGGCGATTCGCGTCGGAAGATTGAAGCACGAGATCCTTGTCAATGGCAGGGCCCACCGCGTCATGATCAAGGCGAGAGCGAACGAGCATCGTGCTGACACCATGTCCATTGTTTACAACATCCACAATTTCGGGCTGTCGAGGGCGCAGGTGGACACGATCTCGGCCAG
Source organism: Prorocentrum cordatum (assembly GCA_963575745.1). Taxonomy (NCBI): domain Eukaryota; class Dinophyceae; order Prorocentrales; family Prorocentraceae; genus Prorocentrum; species Prorocentrum cordatum. The sequence goes on along the minus strand of CAUYUJ010002914.1, from coordinate 192,873 downwards.
GATTGCAGCGGAGTCATCTGTGGCTTCCCAAAGCCCGTACAGGACGACCGTCCTCGCTGTGGGCGACTTCAACTACACGGAGACGGCGGCGATGCACCTTCATGTCCCAGAGATCGACAAAGGATTGGTCCACCCTCCTCGTCAAAGAGAGTATGGTGATATATGGGCGGCCGCCTTTGCGGGGATGACAGAACTTGACCCAGAGCTTCCCACGCACTTCATCAAAGAGGATCAACGATTAACACAACTTGATAAAGTATTTATAAGTACGCCACCTTGGGTATTGATCCAACGGTCGATTGCAGCAACAGTCGCCTATCCGCCAGAAGAGTTGTTCGCTGAAGGCATATCGGATCACTCACCGGTGCAGATCAGCTTCGCCCCCAGGGATATGAAGCCAGAGGAGGGCCAGCCTGTGCCTGCCTTCATATGCAAGCAGCCAGAGTTCAAGCACTACTTGGACTTGTTGATGAGCCACTCGGGCATACACATGATGCAGGCGGTTCCCAGGTGGGCGGAGTACAAGAGATTGCTGAGGGAGGCTGCCCGTCTGACCCGTAACAAGCTTGTGAGCATGCGCACGCCGCCGTTGGAGGCGAAGCTAATTCTTTCTCTTTCCATTGCACGCGCAGTCCACTTCCACGATGTCAGGCTTGCCCGCGCGTTGTTAGCGTCAGGCCCCTTTCCAGCTGAGTTGTTGTCGGTTTCGTCGGAGCAGGTAGTGTCTCTTGTGTGGCCCATGGACTTCCGTAGGAAATATGAAGCGTTGCAGCAGGAGATCTCTGAGGACAGAGTTCGCAGGTCGGAGACCCAGGCGAAATATTCACCCTGCTGGGCTGAGAAGAAGCGCTTGCGTGCCTATGCACGGGCGGAGAGGCGCAGGGGGAAACTATGGGTTCCGAAGGGCAAGATTCTTCCCCTCCAGGGCCTTCTCGCTCCTGACGGTTCGGTTGTCACTTCCCCCTCGGCCATGGTCACGTCTCTTCGGAACCGCTGGGGCACCGTTTTTGCGCCCCGCCCTGTCTCGCAATGCCATCTCAAGGCCTATCTCGACAAGCATGTTAAGCGGTTCGATGTTTCGGATGTGGCCCCGCCCACAGTATCTTGTATTGCCAGGGTAATTAAACGGGCTAGACCGACGGCCCTTGGGCCAGATGGGCTTCCCTATGCTGCGTGGCAGCAGAGTCCGATGTCGCAGGAAATTGTGCACGGGCTCTTGATAGAGCTATTGAGCGGCTATCCCCCTCCCACTTCTTTGAACGACCTCCCCCTGATCTTTGCCCCCAAGGGTAGACGGGGGCAGGGTGCGTCCTTTGTGCTGCGTGAGCCACAAGATACGAGACCCTTGGCGCTGAAGGTCTCAGATGTGAAAATCTTGGCCTCGGCATGTAATGAGCGGGTGAAGAGACAGGTTGCGCAACAGGCTCACCCTGACCAGCGTGGATTTCTAGTGAAGAGAAATTTCTTGGACACTATAACATTGCTCGACAAATCTGCACGTATAGCCAGCATGCACCCAGAAGCCAGTTCACGTCTCCCCTGTCTCCTCTTCCTCGACTTCGGTAGTGCCTTCCCCTCCCTCCCCCACTCTTTCCTCTGGGCTGTGCTCGAGCGATGTGGATACCCGCTCGGACTCTTGCAGTTTGCCCAAGCCACATGCCTTCGCGATGTCTCGGACGGCGGTGCTAGGACAGTTGTGGACATGTTGCACGATCATGTCCGGCGCGATGCAAGGAGACCCTGCCTCAGGTACGTTGTGGGCCCTAGCGATGGATCCTTTCTTGAGGGACATGCGTTCCAGGCTTCGTAAACATCCAGGGTGCGAAATCGGAGTCTGCGCGGATGATATCGGTGCGACGGTGGCTGAATTGCAGGCCCTATCTAAGCTTTCAGGTGTTTTCTACGCCGCGGATTTTCTAGCTGGCCTTGCTCTCAAGATCCCCAAATGTCGCCTTGCCCCCGTCTCTGAGGCCTTCTCCCCCTCCCTTCACTCGCAAGTCCAGGAGCGATTGGCCAAGCTAGTACCGCGATGGCGTTCGATCCCAATTGTAGATGCTGCCGGATATTTAGGCGTCTGGTCTGGCCCTGCGGCGGCGAGACATGCCTGGGCGAGGGCGTTTCGGGAGTGGGTGGGTGTTGTCAGGAGTGTCGCAGAGACCACGGCGCCGCCGTCGGTAGCCCTGTACATGTACAATTCGCGAGCTGTTTCGAAATTCAGTTATTTGGCGCAACCGAGCCCGCTGCCTAGAGCTATAGCGAAGTGGGGGTCTTGGGCATTGCATACGATATTGCATATTCCGCCGTTTTCGGTCCCGCTGGATCAATTGCTTGCATTGCGTCATTGGTCGAAGTTGAGGCCTCTGTCCCTTCAGGCCCAGTCGGTGGCTGCTATGATTCGAACTGCCAGGTGCGTCACGAACTGGAGACCGCTTTGGGCCAGGCTTCAGCAAGTCGCCGAGTCGGCCTTCCCGCTGACTACGTGGCTGGCTGATGTCTGGTCGCCTGCGCACTGGCAGTCGCCTCCGTGCGTCCAGGAGCTGGCGAGAGCGGACCGAGGGTTCTTTGGGGCGGCCCCCCTGAGGTCGGCGGTCGCGGCGGCCCTCCGTGCTCTCGACGAGGCGCAGCGGGTGGGCCCACGTGCCCCTGTGCAACGCACTCTCGCCAGATCCTTGGCCATCTCTCTTTTCGTAGAAGATTTTGCCCCCGTCATTTGGAGGCGCCTGGCCAAGTGGGCGTCTCGGACCCCATCCCGTCGGGCTCGTGCTGGGGTGAGCTGGCCCGCGCTTCGAGAGCGCGTGGCCAGCTTCCCTCCTGCGCGGCAAAGTTCGGTCATAAAAACTCTGGTGGGTGGGTGGGCGACTGAGCGGAGGATGACGCAGACCGACTGCCGTTGCAAATTCGGCTGCACGGATGCGCTGGACGCGCAAGCTCACTACATGTCGCGCCCGTTTCTGTGGGGGGCGGTGCTCTCTGTGTGGTGGCCCCAAGAGCCTATTGAAGTGTTCCTCGATCGGCGCCTCGGTCTCGCTCGAGAAATGTCGGAACCCCAGAGACTGAGAGCGCTCGAGCGGATTATTATAGCGTTTTATCTGTACAATTCGGCTCGTCGGTTCAATGGCATCGACGAGGAGTCCTTACATCAGTGTGCTCGAGCTGCGAGATCACGACGATTCCTGCAGCAAGCCGAGCCTAGCGAGGACTAGGGTGGTTGAACTCATTCCGAGGCTACGTCTGAGGAGAAAGAGGAGGAGGAGAAGGAGGAGGAGGCGGAATCGTACTTTTCCTTGCTTGCATGCATCTCGTCGAGGCAGGGACACGCACTCTTCAAAACATCGCCGGGCCAGGGGGGGTGGGGGGCGCCGCGCCTGGTCGCCCTGGGGCTCACGCGACGGGGGCCAGTAAACGGTGGTCAGCGTCAGCCGGAGCGCCAGCTCTTGAAGGATCTTGGAGATCCAGAACTGCACTGACCCGGCCTGGAGCGCAGGATCCTGCAGGATCCTGCCAATCGCGGGGCCAGCGATAGGGGGGGATAGGGTTATGGGGGGGGATGCATCGACCCCCCCATCGCCCGTTGATCGCCGATGGGGGCCCGATGGCCCAAACTTGCCCAGGAACGTGCGAATTCGCGATCGGGTCCTCTCGCCGATCTATCGGCGATGTAACGCCCATTCTAGGTCGATGTTTCCCTTGTAATTCGGTTATCCCCCCCCATCGTTGCCCCCGTGACACGGGTCAGTAGAAGCCCCCTCGCCTTCCAGCCGCGTCATCACGCCGGTGATCCATCGGTGGTGCAGCCTTCCGAGAGCACCCTTTCAGGGGTCGGGGAAACGTAAGATTCGAGTGCGCCGCAACTCGGGTCTGCCGACGCTTTTTGACGAGCGCGTTTTGGATTTTGACGGTCCAGTGTTCGTGGGATGTTTGCAGCGGGAGCTCGCGTCAAACGTGAGACTGGGTCGCGGCATTGTCAGGAGGGCCCAGCAGGGCCAACCCGAGTCTCCCTGACCTGAGTCTCACGTTTCCCCGAAATGGGGGAGGAGAACTCGGCGCTGCGCGGCTGTAGGCCGGCGCTCGCCTGCGCGGCTTCAGGCCGGGGCTTGAGGGCACTCCCGCACACTGCAGTGGGGTCGCGCAGGATGTGCAGCGACACAGCTGGTCGTTGAGTTGTTGAAGAGTCTTCGATCACACATCATCTTGATATTGTTGGGGATTGGTCTCCCCACTTCGTGAGGGGGAGGAGGGCTCGACGCTCGAGGCTCGAGGCTCCACGGTTTCGCGCGTGCTCTTCGGCCCCCCGCGGCGTGCCCGCCCTTGTCTGCGCCCTGCGCGGACCTGCCGCGGAGCCCCCGGCTGGCCCGGGCTGGCGCCGAGCCAGGGCAGCGCGGGAGAGCTTGCGGTCGAGGAGCGGGTCATGCCTGGCCTTGGGTCGGGCGAGTTCCTCTACAGGAGGAATCTTCAAACATAGTCAAAAAAAGTATGGGGACGTTTTTTTGGTTGGAGAATGATTTGATTATTTGTTTGACTACTGTTATCTTCCGTCCAAAATCCGCCTGTAGGAGGACGCGCCCGAACTAAGCCTCGCCTGCTCCTGGATTGCCTTTCGGGAGGGCAGCTTTTCTTTGTTCTCGTGGTTGGTGCTGTAAGACTCCTCCTCCTCCTCCTCCTCCTCGCCTCCTCGCTTCCTCTCCGCCAGGTCCTCGGCAGGTACCCTGACTGCCCCGCCGATGCGCTGAAGCCGCCCGTGGCGGCCAAGCACTGGCAGGAGTCGGACTTCGAGATCTTCGTGGCGAGCGGGAATGAAGGGAGGAGGGAGGGCTGGTCAAGACGCAGAGCTGGAGAGATCCAAGGGCAGCGTTGTGAGGCGGAGGAGGCGGAGGAGGAGGAGGAGGAGGAGGAGGAGGAGGAGGGGGAGGGGGAGGGGGAGGGGGAGGGTGTGAAGCGGAGGCTTCACACAGCACACCTTTCTCACGTCGGCGCTCCCCACGAGGCCGATCTCCACGGGCGCCCAGCTGGCGCCACCAAAGCACTGCGCACGAGCACGGTAGGTGGTAGTAGTGGTAAGTATTGGGCTCTGATAAGGAATGGACTAGGAGAGAAGGCGGGGCCTCTCGAGGGCCCGGGACTCCTGTGGTCCCACAATGAAGGCCTGCAGCCAAATGGCTATGGTTGGAGCGAACTGTGCAACATCTGCCTCGGAGACGCGAGGTTCCATATATGGGATGGAACCCTCTCGGGGCGAGCGACACCGATCCTAAAATATCTTCGCTCCAAATCATAGCTTGAAACGGACGGGCACACTAAACTACAGGCTCGACTTATGGTCTGCATCACCCCAGAGGTCCGGTCGGAAACCTAAAGTTTGAACACTCTCTAAAGCTGAAATTCCGAGACCCTTGCGTCTCTTGGCCGACTCAAACATTTGGTCATACACGAGGCGCCACCGGCACCCATTGCTGAAACATGTATCAAGCTGCCACTTTTCGAGGCCCTTGGTAAGACTGTTGGCTAACATTGCGTCGCTATGCACTCACCTAACAGGACACTCACACGCTTCAATACCGTTCCTCGAAGCTAAAAGCTCCAAACCTGTTCTGAACTCTTTACCGCCCATGAGTTTCTCTGGGCACCGAAGTCTGTCGTACAAATTCTTTGAGTCCGTGATCAAAACTCCAGGAACGCGTCGAACTTGGGCCCAGGGATTTCGAAGGTCTGGCTTCCAGCCGGACAACTCAGAAAGCAGGAACCTCACGTAGGTCACCTCGTCCTCAGTGTTCACCGTCGCTGAAACTTCTGCTGCCAGAGGAGACCTGCGCGTCCGTTCAACCCTGCCTGATCTCCAACTCATCAACGAAACACCTGTCTCCTGGCCATCCAAAAACGACGCCGGAACAACTCCTATAATCCTACCTTCGGTGGACTTCCCGTCTATCCTGTTCGCAAACGCGGCATCACCCCATCCGACGACCGCCAGCTCTTGGGACTCCTCGAACGCGAAAATCTCCAGGGTCCGATCTCGGGCCTCCTTGGCCCTCTTGATAAGTTTGTTGACCTTCAACAGGTCCTCTACTGTGCACGATTCTGTTTTGCTCTGCAGTAAACTCAACTCCGCCAGGATATCCGGACCCGTCTGAGTCCCTTCCCACTGTAGGCTCCCAGTGGCTGCCCTGAACTGACTCTTCTCAGCCGTGGTGACCGGAGACGACACCTGACCACGACGGTCTGGGAGAACCTCGATCTCCTCGATCTGTTCCAAATACGTTTTCTGGCTGAGACTGAAACTGAAATCTGGCCGTTGGGTGATGTCCACACCACACTGCGTGAAAGAACCGTACTCCCACTCTGTCCAGCGAAATGCATCCATAATCTGTTACTTCGCCTTCGTCCACTGGTGGTCGTGATCGCGCCCGGCAAACAAGAAATTATCCACATGAGATAAAGCCATGCCAGCGATTCTCGATGGACCTTCTTCCCGTCCAGGAGCTGTCAGAATCCATACACACGGGTCTGCCTCCAGTTGTGTCCAGCCCAGCTCCTGCAGCGTCTTATTCACCGCCTTGTGCCATGCCCGGGGAGCCTGAACCAAACCGTACGCAGACTTCTTCAGAATAGCCACCTGCCCAGGACGCAGACCCAAGTACTCTGCAATGTCCCCGGTCGGCTTCACAAAGAGGTCCCTGTCCAGCTCCTCACCCTAAAGGAACGCGGACTTCACGTCGCCCTTGGCCACTCGCATCCTCAAGTGGGCCGCCTTCTGGAGGAAAACTTGTCTGGCCGTCCTCGTGGCGGTCGGTGCATACGACTCCTCCGTTGTCAGATCGGGGTCCTGGAATCCCAAGATGACCAACCTGGCTTTGGCCTTGCGTCCTCCGGGCTCCGTCGGGTCGATCTTCCACGTCAGCACCCAGCGCAGTCGCATCAACCTGTCCATCGGTGCCTTCACGTGTGGCGGAAGAGCCTCGAGCACCATCTCCTTGATCCACTCCTGGGCTTCTTTGCTCTTCGCCTTCTTGAATTCTCAAAATCCTCCCGAGACAAAGTCCGCTCCTTCACTTCAGCTCGCTGACGTCGGAGCTGCGTCGCCACGAAAGCTCCAAGATCTCGAGCCGCGTATCCTCCTTTGGCGCCACTCGGCATGCTGATCTCGATCTCGATGGCACTGTCCGCCTGGTTCCAGAAACACTCCTGGTCGGTCTCCTCTGTGCCCAACGCCTCCTGCTCCTTGCTGTCATGTCGCTTCTGTCTGTCCGTCTTTTCCTTCCCGTACTTGAGGTCACCTCCATCTGGCCGAGGAAGTCCATCCCAGGCATACGGTGATGCTCTCGTGGAAGGCGTCCTGGAATTGTTTGGTGGGCGTGCCGGTGTTGCTGGGAACGTTCTCTCCATCGTCGGGGCTGTCGAGCTTGCTGGAGTTCCCGTCGAAATGCCTGGTGTCGGAGATGTCGTCCGTAAAACCTTGACGCGCTCCCCGTGTTGCTCTGGACTTCGCTTTCCACGCAGACGTAGTCGGGGTATAACTTCAGCTTCTTCGACTGTGGGTAGTGGGGGTACAGTCGCAGCTTCTACATAGTCCTTGTCGCTCGGGACCAGCTTCGGATCGTCTGCGAGATCTTCGTACTGACCCGTCTTCAGACTGCCCGTCATGTTACTGAATGTCCAGGGTAACTCCGTGCCGTGGATAATCTCATGCTCTGCAATTTCCCGATCCGAAGCGTCCCTGAGCTGACATGGATCACAGCGTATCAGTCGCCCGCAGGCGTTGAGCCACACTCTAGGTCGGGGTTGCACACTACCATTGCGATGAACAGTCTCCGTCGCGAGCACTCGTGCTGGTCCGTAAAACCTGCCCGTCATGGAGCTGCTCTTCGGATGACGAAAGTAGTAGCCCAGCGTCCCAGGAGTATATACCTTCAGCTTCCGTGACCTGGCGTTAACCGCTCTGCGAGCCCGCTCACCGTAGATCCACTTCAGCAACGCCTCCTGAGCTTTCCGCATGAACTCGAAATTGTTCCCGAACTCGGCGTCGACCGCCTCCGACTCTAGAGCCGGAAGATTGACTGGATCTCCTGGCACCTCAATGAACGACCCGTCTAGATCAGGAGCTCGCCCTAGAGCAACCTGGAGCGGGGAGAAGCCCCGATGGCGGTCGAACTCATTGTACGCTGCCATGGACCTCGCCAGATATTCCTCGCAGGTCCGTCCCGGATGTTCCTTCGCCAGAGTCATCATGGTATCCTTGATCATCCCGATGAGTCTCTCGATGCCGCCGATCTGCCAATGAGCCTGACCCGGAATAGGATCCATCTGTATCCCGCTGCTTTCCAGATTTTCTCTGATGACATTGCTCATCCAGGCTCCCTCGGGGTCGACCTGAAATACTCTCGGCCGGCCAAAATAAGAAATCCACCGACTCCAGATCCAGACTGAGTTCTTCAGATCTTCTGCTGTCGCATTTCGGCTCTTCTCCATCTTGAACAACATGTGTCCCACGCCAAGTCGACTGCCCATATCCAGGTATAGGACCAGCTTGAACTTCTCGTGAGTCACCGGGCACTCCCACTCAGCGAGGTCGCTCTGCAGGACGGCCCACTTCTTTCGAACTTCGTCAGCCGATCCCACTGGCCGGGGTGGTCCATTTTTCTGGCTCTCGTCGCAGGCAGCACACCGCATGCTCTTGACGTGGTCGACAATGCGCTTGTCGGCTCCCTTCGCCGCCAGTGACTTCGCCACCTGAGAAAATGGGCAGTGACCACAAGCTGAGTGGATCCGCCTTGCCGCAATCTCGATTTTGTTCATTGTCTCTCTGTCAATGTCCTGCTCCGACTTGGCCAAACCGAAACTCATCTCGAAGTCCAGCTCAGCCTGCTCTGACTCGACATACCCGTTTATCTCCTTCAGATTCGGCTTCACCAGCATGGCTCGAACTGCCCTTCTGACAAACTCGTCGGGGTAGCATGCCGTCGCAGCGGTACGATGGCCGCCCACGCACGGGGAATGATCATGCTTCCCGTCACATCTGATAGCCATCCGCTGTCGTAGCCTGTCGGATGTGGTCCATGTCTCCCACGGCTTCTGAATAGCCAGACCGGTATCTCTCGCCTTGACACCAACCATACAGCCGTCACAGATAGCCGGCTGCATATCACACTCCCTGAACACCTGCCTGAGTTCCGGCCATCGGTACGGTGAGAGACCTTTCGGCCATTCCCAGTGTACATGCCCTTGGTTTGCCACTTGATCCATGACAAGAATAAGACAGTTCCTGATGATCTTCTTGGATTTCTTACGGTTTTGCAGAACCTGGGCCCAGACATCAGGTCTGTGATAATTGAAATTCTGATTGCCACTCCATGGCCCACAAGGAAGGGAGAACCACATGTGTAGAGGTCGTACTCGATTGCGTTCAGTGCGTGCCTTCTGTAAACCTGCAGTGGTGGAAAGATCGAAACCATTCCACCCACTAATTCGTAATGCACTGTCCGTCCCTGACTCCTGCTGCATATATGTGGTAAGGCCCGACGCTGGTGAGCAGCAAACCTCCCTTAGCTTGGTGCGAGCAGTGTCCGTCAGAAACGTCCTGGCTGGCATCACACTCTTATCCAGGCACCCCGCCAGCCAGGTAGCCTGAGAGTCCGTGATATTCTTCAGCGGCCCTTGCCGCCCGGCCCAGGTGGGCCTGGAGTCGAGGATGAGGCCTCTTCGACCTTCTGAACCCTCGACGTCAGCGCGTGCATCTGGTTCTTCATGTCCCCAAAGAGGTCGATGATCTGGTCCTCCTTCGCCTTGACGTCCTCCATCTTCACCGGCTCCTCCGCGCTCAGTCGCTTCGTCGTCGGACGCGTCCGCATCGTCGACTTGTTCTCCTCCCTGATCACCAGCCACGGTCCTTCCTGCTTCTCGTACTTCTCGCCTTTGACCTCTGGCACCGGTAGCTCGAACCTGCCGACATTCATCATGTCCTCCTCCTTGACCCCTTGTGAGGTCAGCCAGTTCGTGAGCTTGTGAAAACGCCTGTCCTTGAGGCTCACCGACCATCCCGCATACTCCTTCTCCTTCACGAGAAGCTCCTGGAAGGTGAGTCCTCGATGGCGCCCGAAAGGAACCACATCGGTCGCCGCTCCGAGCTTCGGTCGCGACTCGAACTTCTCGACGATCATGATCTGCAGGTCGCCCCTCGTCTCCTGCCCGCTCAGAGCATATCCGAGGTCCCGAGCCGTGGCCATCAGCTCGTCCTTCTTCTTGTGCCTCGGCGGTGGTTTGCCGTTCATGTCCATGGCCTGATAGATCTGCCGGATGCGGGCTCGAAGCATCTCTACCGTCATGTGCTTGCCGTCCTCGTCCCACTGGCATATCTCCTGCAGGAGGTCTGCCTTCCGCATCAAGGACGTGTGCGGGCACTGAGACATCCCGTGGAATATGGGTCTTAAGGAGATCTAACCTCTGAGGCGTAAACTCTCGAGCCTGATGGTTGCGGTCGAACATCTTGTTAGACCATGTCGGATTCAAACTTGATTCTTCAGAGGGATCGGGTCCTCGCGAGGTCTTTGGGCATTCATCTGGCCTCCTCGGGGCCTCTGCTTCTTGGAAGCCCTTGGTTTCACCGTGTTCTGGAGCCTGCTCTTGTCGATCATCGTTACACTCTTCCAGGCCCAGGATGCCCTCCATATTCTGATAAACTTCGGGGGCTGACGTTAACCTCCGAGAAGGCGGGGAACTTACCTGGCTAGACCTAGATGCCCTCTGGAATCCCGCAGATGTCTTCGAGAAACCCGAGGGTGATCTGCTTGAGCATGTGGTCGTCGTACAGGTCCCAGTGGGCCTTCTCGGAGCCCCGCTGGAGGTCCCTTGAGGCCCTGAGACCCCCAAAGCCGAGGACGTCGCGCAACTCGACGCCAGTGGAAACGCTTTCTCCTCTACACCATCTGCTGTCTCTGAATGATGTGGCCGACGATACTGCGATGGAGATGATGAGACGATACATGGCGCTACGGCTGGCGCCACTCCCACAGTGTCTGCCGACGCCTCCACATGCGCATGGTCTGCAAGGGCTGCCACGCCCCGGCTCAGGATGCAATCCGCCGGCCTTGGACTCGAGAGTCCCTCGCCCAGCAAGTCGCACGTCAAGTCGATCAGGAGGTGGCCAGTGCGTGACCTCGGGAAAGAGATCATCTTGGTGTTCTCGATGCGCCTGAATATGCCGACACTCGCCTCGAAGTCGATCACCGCTCCGAGGCTGTTCAAAGTCTCGATGGACACCAGAATAGGGATCCTTGGAGCCTCCACCGCGTGGACCATGAAACACACCATGGTGCCGCGCACAAGCAGGGAGAACTTCACCTTGCACAGGACCTGCTTGACCTCGCCGTTGCCAAACTTGAAGACCGGGCGATCATTCAGGTCGATCTCCATCGGGGGGTGTCCCCTTTCCACGAGGATTCCTTTCAAGTTCTCAATCGCTTCGATCCCGCCGATGGTCTTCGTGGCGCCGCTGTCTATGATGCCGTGGCCCGACTCCGTCGTCCGCGAGACGATGTACGCCATCTTAATCTCAGGGTCATCCAAGTCCACGCTGTTGTTCAGGACCTCTTCGCCGTCGTCGGTCATGGTCGCCGCCATCAGCACCAATCCGTTGAACATGTCCCCTCCAGGCTGACCGCCTCTTGGACCTCTTTGACGGCTTCCGGCGAGGCGACCGTCGCCACGATCTGGACATGCTCTTATGCGATGACCACCTCCGCACTTGATGCAAGGCCCCTGACGTCCATCCGTCCTGGAGCCCTGACCGTTGTTGTTGAAGAATTGGCGGCCGGTGCGATGCTTGTTGATCTGCTGCCTGGCGTCCTGGAGACGCTTCTGGCTGGCCTGGAACTGGGCGAAAGCCTCTTCCTCCTCGTCGATAGCAGTCGCGAAAGCTTCGTCATCGCCTTCATCGTCGCCTTCCTCCTTGACGTTGTTCAGCACTGCTGAGGCCATGACAGACTCTGTGTCGTCGTCAACGTTCCAGGTCTGTGCGTCCTCGCCATAGAAAGCCGCGGCAGCCACCTGCTGCCAGATGAACTTCGACTTCCTGTAATCTCGCTCTTTCAGATTCTCATCACTCAGCCACTGAGTCCGCAGCGCCGACTCGACACTCTCCACAGTGAAGTCACCCCGACACGAGCCGATGACTGCTGCGATCTCGCCGCCGTCGAGGCCCGCGCGGTGCAAAATATACCATCCTCTGACAATGCTGGGCAGCACCTCGGGTAGGTCCTGCGTCGGGAACGTGCACGCGCTCTGATCATCCTGATCACGCCTGCCCCACTGATGCTGCCACCAACCACCGCTGGTCCAGCCATGACGATGCCACCGGCCGTGATCCTCATCTCCCGGCACTTTCCAGTCTTGGACTTCCTCAGCTTCCTGGTCGTCGGCGGTACCCTCTTCGCCGCCGGGAACACGATACCACGAAGCTGTCCCCGAGTCCTCTGGCCACTTGCCGAAGGATGAGATAGTCGCTGGAGTCTGCATCGTCTCCGTCTTGCCTATCATCCGGGCGAGCGCCACCCGCAGCCGCTGATAGCACTCATGGACCCTCAGGCAGTACTCGGCCATACCCTCGCCGCGCTTACGCCTGAGCTTCACGAAGTATTCTTCCATATAGTGACCGACGTCCTCCACTGGCTGTCTCATCACATTCTTCTGCAGGTACTCCAGTAGCCTGTCCGCACGCCAGTTGTTTGACAGCCATCCTCTCGGCCTGCCGATGCGGGCCGTCGCCGCCGGTCCTGACAGGCGCGCGACCAACCTGGGGCCGCATAGGTACCTGTCCTCCCACTTCGTGCCGTCCACGTAGTTCATGACATCCTGCTGGTACCGTTCCCAGGTTCCAGCGCTGCCATTCCATGTCGGAATCCTGGCTTGTCCACCAGTCTCCATGGAGCAGAAACCTGCTCCGCTACCATGTGAAGCGGAGGCTTCACACAGCACACCTTTCTCACGTCGCCGCTCCCCACGAGGCCGATCTCCACGGGCGCCCAGCTGGCGCCACCAAAGCACTGCGCACGAGCACGGTAGGTGGTAGTAGTGGTAAGTATTGGGCTCTGATAAGGAATGGAGTAGGAGAGAAGGCGGGGCCTCTCGAGGGCCCGGGACTCCTGTGGTCCCACAATGAAGGCCTGCAGCCAAATGGCTATGGTTGGAGCGAACTGTGCAACATCTGCCTCGGAGACGCGAGGTTCCATATCTGGGATGGAGCCCTCTCGGGGCGATCGACAGAGGGGGAGGGAGGGAGGGAGGGAGGGAGGGAGGGAGGGAGGGAGGAGGACGAGGAGGACGAGGAGGACGAGGAGGAGGAGGAGGAGGAGGAAGAGGAAGAGGAGGAGGAGGAGGAGGAGGAGGAGGAGGAGGAGGATACTTACTATATCCGTGCCGAACGCTGACAAGCGGAGTGAGTGCCGAAGGCCCCCCGACCGTAGGGTGCATCGTTTGTTTGTGTGTGTGCGTGCGTGTGAATGTGCGTGATGCAGCAGTTCTTGTTTGTTTGTTTGCCCAATGTTCCGCCTCGTGTTGTATCTTTCCTCCATCGTCCTTGTCATTATCGCTGCTTTTCTCTGCCTTCAAATTCGACTCCCCTCTGTGGCGGGGTACATGATGCTGTGGCCTTGCAGCAAATGGGCATGCTGTTGTCCGGGGGAACCCACGCGATATAGCCTGGCCGAATTTTCGTTCGTGGCAGCCTCAAGACAAGTAGGCATGCTATGATGTATTGCTATGTGGTGGCGGCCTACGACTTGATTGTTGACGCTTCGTTTCTCCCCACCAGTCCATCCAGAAACGATGCCCAGGCGCGTTGCCTTGATCAGGGAAGCGTAGCAGCATGCAGTGGGAGCCGTCAAGCCGAAGTTCAGGCGTAACTTGACATCTTGAACTCTCTTGGACCATCCTGGAGCTATCCTGATGCATGCGGCAAGACCGTCCACCGTTCTTGTGGCAAAGCGCAGCAGGAATGAGAGCGTGTGTAGGAACAACGCAATTCGGATGACTGGTCTGAACTAGCAGGGTTCGTGAACTCGTCATCGTCTTCGTCGGCGCGGCAGGGAGGATGTGGAGTTCACGCCTCGCTGAGGCTTGTCGTGAACTCGATCTCGTCTTCGTCAGCGCGACAACGAAAAGGAGGAAGCTGGTGATGACGATGAGTTGGAGGAGGAGGAGGAGGAAGAGGAGGAGGAGGAGGATCTGCTTGACTCAAGATGGGGTCCAGCCGAAAGGGGGTTGTGCTATATATATATATATATGTATATATATATATGGTTCGATCGACTTGTGGTGTTTAGTAGATTTTGGGCGTGCAGTACATTCCGGTGCGCGAATGTATTGCTGGATTTTCGCGTGCAACACATTAGGTGCAACACATTGCAACACATGTCTCCGTCGTAATACATTTAGAAACCAATTGCCCCAAACCGATTGCACCACCCCCTTCCAGCTGGACTCCCTTTTGGGTCAACTAAAGAGGAGGAGGAGGAGGAGGAGGAGGAGGAGGAGGAGGAGGAGGAGGAGGAGGACGAGGAGGAGGAGGAGGAGGAGAGTGAGAAATTGAGGACGAGGAGGATACAGTATTTTGAGGCTTTCTTGGGGCTTCCCGGGTTAGCATGGGGACCTCCTGAAGGTCTTGGGTCACAAGTTTCGTACGGGGTGTGCCGCAGTGAAGCTCCATTGCGCCTCTCTCGGCGCCAACTGAGCGCCTCTGGACGTCCAGCAAGGACCCGCATATGGGCGGAGGCGGAGCGGAAGGAGGAGGAGGAGGAGGAGGAGGAGGAGGAGGAGGAGGAGGCGGAAGAGGAGGAGGAGGAGGAGAAGGAGGAGGAGGAGGAGGAAGAGGAGGAGGAGGAGGGGGAGGAGGAGGGGGAGGTCAGCGGAGGGAGGAAAACGAGCACGGGAAAGATGTAACGGACGGCACACTTTGAGGAGGCAGTTTGGGGGGGGCGATACGGGTTAACTCAGAGCTTTCTCGGGGTTCCTGGGGACGTTGGAGGGGGTGGGCGGGGTGGTGGATGGGTGGGGGGCCTCGGGGGAAGGGGGCGGGAGGGGAGGGGAGGGGGGGAGGGGTGTCGGAGGTGGGGGTGGAGGAGGTGAGCAGGAGGGGGTGGAGGGGGCGGTGGAGGGGGCGGTGGAGGGGTGGGGTGGAGGGGGAGGAGGAGGGGGTGGTGGAGGCGAGTGGTGGAGGGGGAGGGTGGAGGGGGAGTGGAGGGGTTGGTGGAGGGGGTGCCAGACTCCAGTGGAGAGGGTAAGAAGAGGGGTTTGATTAGAAAACTGGAAGAGGAAACGCCCTAAATTACCTAAGCCCAGAGGGTTGGTGGGATTGTATTTGTGGGGTTTTGCCCGTGCGTGGGGGAGGGTAGACGGGCGGGAAGGATTGGACACGCAGAATTGGGAGATGCCCGGCGCGCCGTCTGGTCCGTCGGTGCGAGTCCTGGCGTCTGTCTTTCTCTTCCTCTGCGTCACCTCGTGTGGCGACGCAGCGGCGGCCCGCCTGCAGGCAAGCATGGGCGCCATCGTCCCTCAGAGGTCCCCGAAGAAGTCGGCGGACAAGGTGTCGGCCCCCACGGCCGAGGCGGCTGGCAAGGCGTCCTCCGCGCCGTCTGCACGGTGACGACGACGACGCCGACGTGTGGCAACGCAGTGGCGGCCCGCCTGCAGGCGACCACTTAAACCACGCCGACGTGGCCGATGCATCGCCGACGCCGCCGATGCATCGGTGATGCACCGGCGATGCACTGGTGATGCGCCGCGATCCGCTGACCCCATCTACTCGGACCCCACCTGGGAGGCCTCTATTTCTCGGATCCGCGCCGAATCCCCCTCCCTGGCGCGCGGAGCGCGTCAGGGGCGGCGCAGGAGGCACCACCTCGGGGGCCCCCGCGCCGATCCAAGAAGCCCGCGCGGACCGTCGAAAGTGTATGATCATGCAACTTGACGTTCCTCTATCCAGAGCCGCCAGGTACAGTGGGGGCCCATGCCAAGAAACACCCTGCTTGCCTCCAGGGTGCCCTGGGTTTCTTGGGTCTCGATGTCTCTGCCATGGACAGCGCGTCGCTCCCACGCAAAAAATCAGGGGACGTCCTGGGGTCTCAGGGTTGGGTTTCTTGTGGAAGGTTTCTTGTGGACTGGCCTCCACTGCATCATTGGTCCCCGATCCGTCCCGGTCCGACGCTGTCCTGGCTCTGGCTCAGGGCAGCCCGCCTGCACCGGTTGGCGCAGAGTTGCAGCCGATCACCGGCGCCGCGAAGCGGCACGGATCAGTCCAGAGTGGGCGCAGGCCGCAGACCAGACTTGAGTCGGGCACGCCCTTCTACAGGATGAATCTTCAAAAGTAGTTAAAACATAGTGTTGGGACGATGTTTGACTATTTTTGATTATTTCTGTGCGCTTCTTGCGTATTTTTTCCGTCCAGAATCTGTAGGAGGACATGCCCCACCTAAGTCCAGACCTCCCTCGAGGGCCCCCTTCGGCTTGCAGCCATGAAGGTCTCGTGTGAGCCAGAGCTCTGCAGGGTTTCGGGGGCTGCGGCCTCCCCCGCTTTGCCTGCACGTGCCCAGGCACGCGCGCTTCGCCGCATGAGCCTGCACCGCCGCCTCGCTTGCTCGCTCGCCCTTCTGGGGCAACGTTCGGGGGTATGGGTTCAGGGGTAGTGCATTGAGCTCTGGCCCCCGATCGCCCATTCATCGCCGACGGGCCCGATGGCCCCACCCGGCCCAGGAACGTGCGGATTCGCTATCGAGGGCCGAACGGTTGCTGGTTGATCGGCGATGGATCGCCGATTCCAGCTCGATGTTCCCCCCCCTGAGCCAGTCCCTCTTTAATGTCGCCCCTTGTCCTTCTAACGTTGCCCGACGCCCAGAAACATGCGTGCTCGCTATCGAGGGCCTTTCGCCGATCAGTCGGCGATGCGTCGTCGATTTAAGGTCGATGTTCCGCTCCCCCCCCCCCTAGCCGATCACCTGGTGGTTTTCGGGTCGTCACTCGTGCCTCCGGCGGCCGTTCGGGGCGATTCGAGCATTCCCGGAACGTCCTCGGCGAGGCGCAGCCGCTGGAAGGCATCCCGAGGCCAGAACGCCGCCGAGAACCGACGAACACGTCCGAAGACCTCGAACCTCAAATTTCGAAATCCTCAGACCTCGAACCTCGAAGCGTTCCGCCCCGGTGGCGCCCCCTCCCTCCTGGTGCGCCGGCGACATCTTGTCAGTTTGTGCGATCTGCCTCTGGGGATGCTGCCATGACGTGGCTGGATGTTGCTGGAAATCGGACCCAGTGGAGTAACTTGGAGAGGGATTACCTTGCGCACGTGCACATCTGACCCGGGCTTGTCCCGCCCGCGCCGCTCCTAAGGGGCCCGCCTGCCGGCGGACACGCGCGCCTCGTCTCTCTCCTGGTGCGCCCCCTCCCAGAGCTCGTGCGCCGTGGGGGCCTCCGCCCGCCGGAGGAGGGCGTCGCCCTCTTCGAGTGCGCCCCCCGGGTCGCCGCGCCGCCGCGCAAGCTCTCGGAGAAGGAGGAGACGCTGTGGCCGCCTCTGCGCCCTCTGCGGATGATGATGATGATGATGATGATGATGATGATGATGATGATGATGATGCTGATGTTGATCATGACGATGATGATGTTGATGAGGATAATGATGATGCTGATCATGATGCTGATCATGGTAATGATGCTGATCATGACGATGATACTGATCATGGTGATGATGCTGATGATGATGATGATGATGCCGACAATGATGATGAAGACGATGACGATGACGATGATGACTATGTCGATGGTCAATATGATTACATATGACAATATGATGTTGACGATGATGATGTTGATACTGATACTGATGGTGACGATGATGCTTATTATGTTGAAAATGATACGATGATAATGTTGATGATGATGATTACGACGATGATGATAATGACAATGATCATGATGATGACGATGATGATGACGATGACGATGTCGATGATCATGATGGTGATGTTGATGATGATGACGATGGTGATGATGGTGGTGATGATAAGGACGATGATGACGATGACGATGCTGTTGAGGATGCTGACGATGATGATACTACTGACGATGACGATGATGATGTTGTTGATGATGATGATGGTGATGGTGACGATCATGATGATGATGACGACGATGGTGATGAGGCTGATGCTGATGCCGATGATGATGACGGTGATGATGCTGACGTTGATGTCGATGATCATAATGATGACGACCATTATGATGATGCTGCTGACGATGATGCTGATGATGCCTATGATGTAAATGATGATGGAGCTGATGACGATGATGACCACGATGATGATGACGACGATGATGATGGTGATGATGACGATGATGATGATGACGATGTCGATGAAGATGATGGCGATGATGATGATGATGATGATGATGATGATGACGATGACGATACTGATGATGATAATGATCATGATGGTGACGATCATGATGATGATGCCAATGGTGATGAGGCTGATACTGGTTGTGGAGAAGAAGATAATGATGATCACGACGATGCTTCGGATTTTGATGACGGTGATAATGGTGATTATGCTGATAATGATGGTAATGCAAATGATGATGCTGATGATGATCCTGACGGAACTGATGATGATGAATCGGATGATTATGATGCTGTTTTTGATGATGGTGATGACGATGTTGATGATGAGTTTGATGACAATGGTCATGCTGTTGATGATGATAATGGTGATGATGATGCTAATGACAATGATGCTGATGACGAGCATGATAATGACGATGTCAATGAGAATGATGACGATGAAGATGACGATGATGGTGCTGATGGTGATGATGATGCCTTTTCTGATGCTGATGATGATGCTGACCATGCTGAAGATAGTGATGACTATGATGGCGACGATGACGATGACGACGACGATGCTGATGATGATAATGATCATGGTGGTGGTGATGATGCTGCTGACGATGATGACGATGACGATGACGACGATGGCGATGACGATGACGATGAGACTGACGATGATGATGATGATGACGACGATGCCGATGATGATGATGACGACGATGATGACGATGATGATGACGGTGATGACGCTGATAATGAGGATTAAGATGATGCGGATGACCACAACGACGATGACGATGCTGATGACGACGATGCTGATGATGCCGACGGTGACGATGATGGTGACGATGATGATGGCGAGGAGATGATGATGATGCTGGTGATGATGACAATGACGAGGATGCTAATGCTGATGATGACGATTCTGATAACGACGATGATGATGATTAGTATGATGACGATGCTGGTGACGATGCCCATGATGATGGCGTTGGCGATAACGTGCTTATGATGATGCTTGCGATGGTACTGATCATGATGACGCTGCTGATGCTGCTGATTATGCTGATGCCGATGAGGATGATAATATGCTTGTGACGAATATGATGAGATTGATGATGATGCTGCTGCTGATGATGATGCCGATGGTGGTGATGATGATGATGCTGATGCTGACGATGCTGATGATGAGGACGATGACGCTGCTGCTCGATGGCGGTGACGATCATGATGCTGGTGATGATGATGATGATCACTATGATGATGCTGGTGATTATGCTGACGACGACGATGATGCTGATGACGATGGCGATGCTGACGATGATGATGATGCTGACGATGATCAGGATGATGATGATGATGATGATGAGGATGATGATGACGGTGATTCTGACGATCATGATGATGACGGTGATGGTGATGATGCTGATACTGATGCCGCTTATGATGATGATTATGATGATGATTATGATGATGATGTTGGCGATGCTGGTGATATGCTGATGATGATAGTGGTCACGGTGGGTGGTGGTAGTAATGATGATGTTGATGTTGATGTTGAGGATGATGACGCTGATGGTGATGATGACGATGCTGATGATGATGACGAGGGTGATGATGCTAAGGATGATATTGATGATCACGATGGCGATGATGATGCTGATGATGATCATGATCATTCTGATGATTCTGATGGCGATGCCGATGATTATGATTACGATGCTGATGATAATGATGGGAATGGCGATGATGAAGATGGTGATGATGCTGATCATGGTGATGATGATGATGATGATGATGATGACGACGACAATGCTGATGATGACGATGGCGATGGCGATGATGGTAATGCTGATAATGCCGATGTTTAGTTTGATGATGACGATGGCGATGACGATGCTGATGATGTTGATACTTATACTGATGGTGACGACGATGTTTATGATGCGGATGACGATACGATTATGATGTTGCTGATGCTGGTGACGGTGATGACGATGTTGCTGATGCTGCTGATGATGCTGACGATGATGATGGTGATGATGCTGATGATGGTGATAATGATGATGATGATGGTGTTGACGCTGATGATGATGATGAGGATGATGAGGATGATGATGTCGATGACGACGATGCTGATGATGCTGATGATGCTGACAGTGATGCTGCTGCTGCGGATGAGATGTTGATGCTGATGATGTTGATGCTGCTGTTGGGGTTGATGCTGATTGATGGTGATGATGCTACTACTGCTGATACTGTTGCTGATGATGATGCTGCTGATGACGATGCTGCTGCTGCTGATGATGAACATCATGATGGTGCTGAGGCTGCTGATGATGACGATTCTGATCATACTTATGCTGCTGATGATCATGGTAAGTATGATTGTGGTGACGGTGGGTGGTGGTGATAACGATAATGATGAATGATGATGATGCTGATGCTGCTGATGATGATGATGTTGAGGTTGAGGATGAGTATGAGGATGCTGATGATGATGATGATCATGATGATGATGCTGCTGATGCTAAGGATGATGATGAGGATACGGATGAAGATGAGGATGAGAACGAGGACGTGGATGAGGATGATGATGATGATGATGAGGATGATGATGATGATGAGGATGATGGTGATGGTGATGGTGATGGTGATGATGCTGATGATGATGCTGATGATGATCACGATGATGCTGCTACTGATGCTGAGGATGAGGATGAAGATGAGGATCAGGATGAGGATGAGGATGATGATGCTGACGATCATGGTGGTGATGGTGATGGTGATGATGATGGTGATAATGATGATGATGCTGATGATGATGATGCTCATGATGATTATGCTGCTGATGCTGATGCTGATGCTGATGCTGGTGATGATGCTAATGATGCTGATGATGAGGATGATGCTGCTGCTGATGCTAATGATGATTATGATGATGATGATGATCATGATGATGATGATGATGATGATGATGATGATGATGATGATGATGATGATGATGATGATGCTGATGCTGATGCTGATGCTGATGCTGATGCTGATGCTGATGATGGTGGGGGCGGTGGTGATGATGAGGATGAGGAGGAGGAGGAGGAGGAGGATGAGGATGAGGATGAGGATGCTGCCCCGGCTCGTATGTGAGCGCCCTTCCGTGCGTCTGATGAGGAGGAGGAGGTGGAGGACCATAATCAAACCAAGGCGCATCAATGATGTTGCAAGACACCCTCCCTCCAAGTTCCCTCTTCACAGGTCCCTGAAGGTATTTGTTTTCAATGCGGGTAGTGACACATTTGAAGACAACCGTCTGAGAATCCTCCATCTCGCCAAAACGCAGTTCCTGCGACTTCAGCGCTGCGGATCAACGTGACTGTTGCGTCCTGACCTTTCGAAGTCGTGCCAGAACGCCGTTCCTGGGACTTCAACACCGCGACTCAACGCGGCGGGGGCTGGGGGTGCGGCGGCGGCGGAGGTGCCAGAGGTGGCGTGAGGAGGGGTGCAGGGGTGGATTCGGCAAGTGGCCACTGCGGTGGCGGCGGCTCGGGGAGAGGAGCGTCGGTGGTTGGAGGAGAAAATGGATACTTACTGACAGTCCTGAATCGCGCCAGAGTGCCATTCCTGGGACTTCGACCGTACCAATCCTTGAAAGTTTTTGTGGCAAACTTTCAAGACGAATGTGTGCGGCGCTCAGGCGAGAGCTACATTACTGTTGCAAATTTCACGCTTCAGGATCACACATGGGAGAAATCTCAGGCAAAACGTCCGGCCCGCCCTACCGACACGTCTGCGGGTGCGACAAAGAGGTGCTATTTCTAAGGAACAGGGATGGAGGAGGAGGAGGAGGAGGAGGAGGAGAATCATGAGGAGGGGGAGGAGGAGGAGGAGGAGGAGGAGGAGGAGCAGGAGCAGGAGCAGGAGCAGGAGCAGCAGCAGCAGCAGCAGCAGCAGCAGGAGGAGGAGGAGGAGGAGGAGGATCAGGAGGAGGAGGAGGAGGAGGAGGAGGAGGAGAAGGAGCAGGAGGAGGAGCAGCAGCACTGAGCGCCGCGCGACGGGCGAGGAGGCGGACGGGAGGAGGAGTCGGAGAGCCCGTGGCGCGAGGGGCGGCGGGCCGCCGACGAGGGCCCCGCGCCCCCCCCAGGAGGAGGAGGCCCTGCAGGCGAGCGTGTCCCCGCACGCGTCCGGCGAGAGCATCAAAGGCGCCCGGAGCCGGCCCGCGGTCCCCTCCCACCCCCAAAGCCAGCCCACCCCCGGCCCTCCCCGCTCGTCCCCGCTCGTCCCCGCCTCCCTCCCGCCTCCCTCCTGCCAGCCTTCGCCCTGCTGCAGCTCCCCCTCCCTCCCCCCTCCTCGTACCTTCGCCCGATGTTGCTCCGATGGCTCCTCTCCTCCTGCTCCTCCTCCGCCCCCCCCCTCTCGTGCTCCGGCCTCCCCCGTGCAAGAGGCTGCGGAAGAGGAGAGGAGCGGGAGGGGAGGAGCCAGAGAGCAGCCACAGGTCGCGTCGACGATGGCGGGCGGCAGACCGAGGAGGATCAAGGGAGAAGGAAGAGGAGGAGGAGGAGGAGGAGGAGCGGGAGCGGGACGAGCACGGCGACGTGCTCCCCCTCGTGTGTCTCATCCTCAAGTCTTCCTCCTTCCGCTCCCTGCCTCCCCCGGGCACGCGCCCAGCACCTCGGGCAGCGCGGGGTCGAAGGCGTCCACGGACGCTGAGGCCTGAGGAGGGCCGCCGCCCTGCCTCCCCTTCTCCTCCGTCCTCCTCCCTCCTCCTCCTCCTCCTCCTCCCTCCTCCTCCTCCCTCCTCCTCCTCCCTCCTCCTCCCCCCTCCTCCTCCTCCTCCTCCTCCTCCTCCTCCTCCTCCTCCTCCTCCTCCTCCTCCTCCTCCTCCTCCTCCCTCCCCTCCTCCCTGCCTCCCCGTCTGCCCCTCCCTGCTCTCGTCCCCCCCTGTGTCCCCCCGGAGGCCTCCCGCCGCGCCTCTCTCCTCCGCGTCGGTCTCCGCGGCTGTCGGCCGGAACGGCAGGCGAGCCCCACATCAAGAGCAAGGGGAATGCCGACGCCTCCCTGGTCATCCCCTCTACTCTTTTCATGGAGGACTGCGGCGCCGCCCAGGGGGAGGATTGTGTCCCTCGTTCCTTGCGTCCGCCGGTTTGCCGGCCGCAGCAGGCCAGTCCGTCCGTGTGCCTCTGGGTCGTGGGCTGCTCCAAGCGAGTGCATTCAGAGTCCGTGCGTGTGCCTTTGGGTAGTGACAAGCGTTCAGAGTGCAGACAGACTTCCCCTGCAGCTCGCTGCACGCGTTCACAATTCACTCGCAGTTGCAGCTGGCCGCCGGCCACCCTGCTAGGCAGCCGCAGCCGCAGCTCGATGCATGCGTGCACTCCTGGCAGTTCAGCTTCCCCGGCAGCCGCCATCAGCCGCCTGCCCCCACTCGCCGGCCTGGCCGCCGAGGTGCCGCGTTCATTCGTCTTTGCGCGCCCCGCTCTGACTGGACTCGCCGTCGGCGCCTTCGCCTGCGGCCGCTGACTAAAAAGTACCCCCACCTGCCCATCCAGAAACGATGCCCAGGCGAGTTGTCTTGATCAGGCATGTTGGGAAGCTGTCACACGGGGGGGGCCCAGGGGGGGATGAGACAGTTTGTGTGGGAGTCTCTATCAGATTCGTCGTGGATGCTCGCACAGGAATCCTAGCTTTGCAGAGCCTGCGCTGGAGCGCTGACTGGGGATTGTGCAGTAGGAAGGCTGCTCACCCTGTCCCTCCCCCTCTATCTGTCTCCTCCACGACACTGCGTCCAGCGTGAAAGACTATTGCTGCATGGTGTCCTCCGGGAAGTCGTCCAAGTTGGTTTTACGTCGTGTAGTTCCAGGGGCAGCTGAGAGTGGTTGTCGCAGCGATGAGAAATCTTGTCGGCACCAGAGCAGTAGCTCTGGTCGCTCGCCGCGCCCCACTTTCGAGGCTGGAGTTCGTCAGCGAAACAGGTCATCCTCGGGGTGCGTGATGAGACAGTCTGTGTGGGAGTCTCTCTGAGGTTCATCGCTGAAGCTCGCACAGTAATCAGTAGGGTAAAATCTGATCCCTCGTCTTGCAGAGCCGTCGCTGGAGCAGGGAACTGGGCTTGTACAATTGGTAGAATGCTCACCCTTTCCTTCCGCCTCCTGTCTGTCTTCTCCACAAATCTGCGTCCAGCGAGAGTGACTATCATTGGCTGGTCACCTTCGGGTTGTCGTCCGAGATCGTTTCTCTTTCAGTAGTTTCATGAGCCGAGAGCGGTTGTCGCAGTGATGAGAACACTTGTTGGCACCAGAGCTGAGGCTCCGGTCGCTGAGCAGAACCATACTTGTTCTCCAATGTTGAGCGGCTCATGGGTCTCCAGGCAGGTGCCCGCAGCATTGCTACTGTACAGCTTCCAGGACTTTGCCAGGTGATATTTCGAATGGTGCTCGTTCCATCGCTGATTCAACCTCTTCGCGGCCCACTTTCGAGGCTGGAGTTCGTCAGCGAACCAGGTCATCATCGGGGGGCGTGATGAGTCAGTCTGTGTGGGAGTCTCTGAGGTTCATCGCTGAAGCTCGCACAGTAATCAGTAGGGTATTTGCAGGGCCGTCGCTGGAGCGCGGAATCGGGCTCTTGCAATGGGTAGAATACTCACCCGGTCCCTCCGCCTCCTGCTTGTCTTCTCCACAAATCGGCGTCCAGCGAGTGACAAATATTGGCTGGTCACCTTCGGGTGGTCGTCCGAGATCTTTTGTTTTCCTATAGTTCCATGGGCCTTGTTGGTAAGCCTTGTCGGTAAGCCTTGTTTTCCTATAGTTCCATGAGCGATTGTCGCAGTGAGGTACTGAGGCTGATGAGCTGAGGCTCCGCTCGCTGGGCAGAACCGTACTTGTTCTCCAATGTTGAGCGGCTCATGGGTCTCAATGCGGGTGCCAGCAGCATTGCTACCGTAGTGCATTTTCCAGGACCTTGCCAGGTGACATTTCGCGCCCCACTTTCGAGGCTGGAGTTCGTCAGCGAGACAGGTCATCACCAGGGGCGTGATGAGACAGTTTGTGTGGGAGTCTCTCTGAGGTTCATCGCTGAAGCTTGAACGGTAATCAGTAGGGTAAAATCTGACCCCTCGTCTTGCAGGGCCGTCGCTGGAGCGTGAAACTGGCCTTGTGCAATGGGCAGAATGCTCACCCTGTCCCTCCGCTTCCTGACTGTCTTCTCCACAAATCTGCGTCCAGCGAGAGTGACTATTATTGGCCAGTTAGCGTCGGGCCGTCGGGTGGTCGTCCGAGATCGTTTTTTTCGAGGACTTTGCCACGTGATATTTTGCACAGGGCTCGTTCCATTGCTGATTCAACCTCGTCGCGCCCCACTTTCGAGGCTGGAGTTCGTCAGCGAGACAGGTCATCATCGGGGGGCGTGATGAGACAGTCTGTGTGGGAGTCTCTCTGAGGTTCATCGCTGAAGCTCGCACAGAAATCAGTAGGGTAAAATCTGATCCCTCGTCTTGCAGGGCCGTCGCTGGAGCGCGGAATCGGGCTCTTGCAATGGGCAGACCGCTCACCCTGTCTCTCCGTCTTTTGTCTGTCTTCTCCACAAATCTGCGTCCAGCGAGAGTGACTATTATTGGCCAGTCAACTTCGGGTGGTCGTCCGAAATCGTTTCTCTTTCAGTAGTTTCATGAGCTTAGAGCGATTGTCGCAGTGATGAGAAACCGTGTTGGCACCAGAGCTGAGGCTCCGGTCGCTGAGCAGAACCATATTTGTTCTCCAATGTTGAGCGGCTCATGGGTCACCAGGCGTGTGTCCGCAGCATTGTTACCGTGCTGCAGTTTTCAGGTCTTCGGCTGCTCGTATTTCGCATGGTGCTCGTTCCATCGCTGATTGAATCTCTTCGCGGCCCACTTTCGAGGCTGGAGTTTGTCAGCGAGACAGGTCATCATCGGGGGGCGTGATGAGACAGTCTGTGTGGGAGTCTCTCTGAGATTCATCGCTGAAGCTCGCACAGTAATCAGTAGGGTAAAATCTGACCCCTCGTCTTGCAGGGCTGTCGCTGGAGCGCGGAATCGGGCTCTTGCAATGGGAAGAATACTCACCCTGCCCCTCCGCCTCAAGATTGTCTTCTCCACAAATCGGCGTCCAGCGAGTGACAAATATTGGCTGGTCACCTTCGGGTGGTCGTCCGAGATCTTTTGTTTTCCTATAGTTCCATGGGCCTTGTTGGTAAGCCTTGTCGGTAAGCCTTGTTTTCCTGTAGTTCCATGAGCGATTGTCGCAGTGAGGTACTGAGGCTGATGAGCTGAGGCTCCGCTCGCTGGGCAGAACCGTACTCGTTCTCCAATGTTGAGCGGCTCATGGGTCTCAATGCGGGTGCCAGCAGCATTGCTACCGTAGTGCATTTTCCAGGACCTTGCCAGGTGACATTTCGCGCCCCACTTTCGAGGCTGGAGTTCGTCAGCGAGACAGGTCATCACCAGGGGCGTGATGAGACAGTTTGTGTGGGAGTCTCTCCGAGGTTCATCGCTGAAGCTTGAACGGTAATCAGTAGGGTAAAATCTGACCCCTCGTCTTGCAGGGCCGTCGCTGGAGCGTGAAACTGGCCTTGTGCAATGGGCAGAATGCTCACCCTGTCCCTCCGCTTCCTGACTGTCTTCTCCACAAATCTGCGTCCAGCGAGAGTGACTATTATTGGCCCGTTAGCGTCGGGCCGTCGGGTGGTCGTCCGAGATCGTTTTTTTCGAGGACTTTGCCACGTGATATTTTGCACGGGGCTCGTTCCATTGCTGATTCAACCTCGTCGCGCCCCACTTTCGAGGCTGGAGTTCGTCAGCGAGACAGGTCATCATCGGGGGGCGTGATGAGACAGTCTGTGTGGGAGTCTCTCTGAGGTTCATCGCTGAAGCTCGCACAGAAATCAGTAGGGTAAAATCTGACCCCTCGTCTTGCAGGGCCGTCGCTGGAGCGCGGAATCGGGCTCTTGCAATGGGCAGACCGCTCACCCTGTCTCTCCGTCTTTTGTCTGTCTTCTCCACAAATCTGCGTCCAGCGAGAGTGACTATTATTGGCCAGTCAACTTCGGGTGGTCGTCCGAAATCGTTTCTCTTTCAGTAGTTTCATGAGCTTAGAGCGATTGTCGCAGTGATGAGAAACCGTGTTGGCACCAGAGCTGAGGCTCCGGTCGCTGAGCAGAACCATATTTGTTCTCCAATGTTGAGCGGCTCATGGGTCACCAGGCGTGTGTCCGCAGCATTGTTGCCGTGCTGCAGTTTTCAGGTCTTCGGCTGCTCGTATTTCGCATGGTGCTCGTTCCATCGCTGATTGAATCTCTTCGCGGCCCACTTTCGAGGCTGGAGTTTGTCAGCGAGACAGGTCATCATCGGGGGGCGTGATGAGACAGTCTGTGTGGGAGTCTCTCTGAGATTCATCGCTGAAGCTCGCACAGTAATCAGTAGGGTAAAATCTGACCCCTCGTCTTGCAGGGCTGTCGCTGGAGCGCGGAATCGGGCTCTTGCAATGGGAAGAATACTCACCCTGCCCCTCCGCCTCAAGATTGTCTTCTCCACAAATCTGCGTCCAGCGAGAGTGTCTATTATTGGCCGGTCACCTTCGGGTGGTCGTCCGAGATCATTTTTTCTATAGTTCCATGGGCCACGAGCGATTGTCGCAGTGATGAGAAACCGCGTTGGCACCAGAGCTGAGGCTGCAGTCGCTGAGCAGAACCATACTTGTTCTCCAATGTTGAGCGGCTCATGGGCTATAAACGGCAGACACCTGAGCAGCACTTCCACAGCAAGGATGCTAATAATATGAGAAGAATAGAAAAATGTGCATGTGCATATATAATATAATAATACGTTTAGGCAATTTCCCCGGGGAGAAGGTAGGGCATGACTCTCCACAGCCTGGGCTCCCCCGGCGAACCTGCGGTTCACTCCTCCCTTCCTCCTCCGTTGCCCGGGGGATGTGGCGCCCGTGTTCCTGTTGCCCCTCCTTTCGTTGCTCGTGCTTTCGCCCCGCAGCCACTTGGGCTCCGTTGGCTGATGTGGGAGCCTTCGGAGCCTTCGGACCCTGATTCTGCAGGCGAGGCCCGCCCGGGAAAGGGGGGGCACCGCAACAGGGAGGGGGGGAACGGCCAGGAAGTGAAAGATGTAGGGAAAGGGAGGCGAGGGGGGAAGGTATGGATAAGGAGGAAAGGGAAAGGAAGAGTGGCTTTGAGGGGAGGGATTACCCCAGCGCGACCCTACTTAGGAGTCGGACCCCCTACGAAAGCAGCATTAGTAGTAACAGTAAAGTTCACTGCTGGTGGCCGCTGCCTGGTAGCCGGGTAGCCCTTGCGAGCGCAGGCGGTCGCTCGCCCTTGGTTTGGCCTGGCCTGGCCGCGGGCCCAGGCCGCCAGCCCGAAGCCCAAGGCCCAACGCCTTCGGCTTTTTGGTCATCTCACCAGAGGGCGGCGCGCTCCCGCTCCCGCGATCACCGCGGGCCGCGAGCACGAGCGACGAGCGGCCCCCGACAGGTTGCCGCCGTCGTGGGGCCAGCGCTGCCACATTGCCAACGTGGTCACATTGCAGTTGCAGTGCCGCCGCCAGCAGCGCCACCACAGCGCCCCGTCATTGCCGCCCCCCCTTCGGTCATTTATCTGGCGCGATCAGGGGGCCGCGCGCGGCATGCAGGCATGTTGCGCCTGGGCCTGCGTGCAGTTTGCACACCGGTGCAGCGCCTGATTTTGTAATTGTTGTCAATATGTCTGCCCTCGTCTGGACATATGCGCCGCGCCGCGCCTTGGAGGGCCAGGGCCGAGACGGACGCGCTCTGTTTGTTTTGTGCAAGCCTTGGGACTGAGCGACTGAGCCCCCAGCCTGCAGACCTTCTGGCTGGCCCGATCCATTGCCGTCCATGGGCATTGGGCCATGGGGCCATGGGGGCATGGCATGGGATGGGCACTTGGCAATTGAATTGGCCATGGCGCCGCGACCGTGCCCGTCGGGCCGTCGGCCAGCGGTTCGTTGCAATCATCGGTTTCGGTTCCATTTGGCAGACCAGAGGCTGTAGTAATTGTAGTTAGTAAGTAAGTGCTAGGTAGCCCTTGCGCCTTGCGCCCTTGCGGCCTGGGGCCCAGCGCCCCAGCGCACGTGACTTTAGCCGAACTTTAGCCTAACTTTTAGCCCTCGGGCAGGGGCCGGGGCCGAGGCCAATCTGCTTTTTTGATTATCCTTGTCGCGCCGCCCGTTGGCGTCGACGTCGCGCGCGCTGGGGGCGACGGGCCCGAGGCCCCCCACGGCGTCGGGCATCGGGCGGGCCCCGGGCCCGGCCAACAGGCGGGAGGCCAGAGCGCAGCCAACAGGCGTGGAGCCTCCAACTCGGGAGCCAGAGCACGGCCAACAGGCGCGGGGCCTCCAGCCGAGGAGCCCGACGACCAGACGACGACGACGATGTCCCGCGCCAAGGCCGCCCAGGCAACGCCCGCAGAGGTTGCAGAGCCGCCCCCGGGAGGGGAGCCAGGGAGCAGATCGGGAAGCACGCGGCGAGGGTGCGCCCGGGGCGGGCGGGTATTTTTTCAGTTTCGGCGTTTTTGTATTTTTGCAAAAAATATATATATAAAAAAAAAAACGAAACGCAAAAACTATTAAAATAGTAAAAAAAATAGTTTTTCCCACATGCTTTTTCTATTTTTTTATAATTATATAAGAAAAATACATCTCCCCGGGAGAACACCTATTTTTCCAGTTCGCGCAAAGAGGGTGGCCGGAGGGATTACCTACTTTTCGGAGACCTGTCAGGATCTAGTTCCCCTTGTTCTCGGCCGTTCGGCTGGCGGCCCTCGGCGCTGAAGACGTCAGTGCTGGGGTGCCAGTTGGCTTGACGGGCCCAGGCCGCGCACTGCGGCGACGTTCTGCGCGAGGCTGGAGGGCGCCGGCCCCGGCGCAGCCCCGGCGAACGCCAAGCCAAGCGCAGTCGGACTCGTCGACGTCGAGCGCGGTCATGTCTTGCACCCAGAGCTTCTGGGCGGGGCATGGGCAGGCCCGGGCGTTGGCCTGGGCCATCGCTGGCGCCATGCTGGTTTATTCCAAGTCCAAGTCGCGCTCGGGCCGATCGGGAGATCCAGCAAATTACGGCACGGCAGACTGCCATTGTGCCATTGTGGCCTGGTGCATGTTGAGTCAGGATGATCCAGGATGGCTTGCTACCCGCAGGGGCGGTGGGTTTACCGTTTACCAGTTCTACAAGTCGGGCAGGCGCTGGCGCCACTGGGGCCGAACTCTTGGCAAACATCCACGCGTGCGGCATGGCAGGGGCAACGAGCTCGAGCTGGAATCCTCTGATGTGCCTTGGCAGGGTCAATGCTGGCAGCTGCTGGCAATGCTCGCAGTCGGGCAGGCATTGGAGTCGAACTCGGCGTTGCGACATTTTTTGTTTCGTGATGCCCGGTGGGATCCAGCGTGGCAACGCTGATCTCTACTTCGCTTGGAGGCGCTGGAACCGAATTGAGGCAAACCTCATGACTCATGCAAGTCGGCCTGGTGGGAGCAACGAACGCTGCAAATCCTTTCAGGGGGGCCTAGTCACTCGTCACTAGTCCTAGTGACCTAGTGGCAGCGACGCTCGGGCAGGCGCTCGAGTCGCATGTCAGCGACCTGGTTGTGGCAGCTTTGTAGCAGCAGCTAGCAATGCTGATTTCTTCATGGAGTGGGAACAGTGCGACGTGCTCTGGGCGCCTGGTTCATGGGTTCGGGCAAACCACTGTTTGCGCGTTTTCCCAGCATTGCTCCGACGTGCTTTCTGTCAAATAGGTCGCGCGCGTCGCGCGCAGTGCAACGGCAGACGCGACGGCGAGCCCGGCGCACGGCGGCCGCGTCGATTGTTCTGCTCAGGCAGGGGCCAGAACAGGAGAGGGGGAGGATGAGAAGAGTCTTAGAAGGGGTGGGGGGCCGGAAGGGAGGTGGACGAGCAGAGGAGGAAGGCGACGGTAGGCAGGGGTGGGCGAGGGCGAGGGGGCGGGGAGGAGGGACGACGGCAGGAAACGACAAAGGAAGGGAAGCCAACGAGGTGGAGGAAGAGAGGAAGCGCTGCACACGATCCGTTCTCTGTTG
Organism: Prorocentrum cordatum; assembly: GCA_963575745.1. NCBI lineage: Eukaryota > Dinophyceae > Prorocentrales > Prorocentraceae > Prorocentrum > Prorocentrum cordatum. The sequence continues at coordinate 161,452 of CAUYUJ010002914.1, read as the reverse complement.
GTTATATCCACTGCTGCGCAGGATCCGCTGTTTTTGTTGTGAGCTTGTCTGGTTTGCATGCGGTTTTCATATTATTTTGATATTATTTGTGTATTTTGAGCATTTTCGGCAATACGTTGTGAGCCTTTGGGCTGGGTTGTATTAATACAAAAACAATACAGAAATAATACGAGCGATATAGGAATGCCGCTTGTATTTTTATGATATTAATAGAGGGCGGTTTGTTTCTATGTGTTCGATAATAATAGGGGGCAACTTGTTTCTATTTTTTCGATAATAATAGGGGGTTTGCTCTTTTTGAGCTCCTCAGGAGCTTTGCCTGATATAGCTCATGGGGCACCAGGCATGTTTCGCATTGTGCTCGTTCCATCGCTGATTCAACCTCGCGCCCCACTTTCGATGCTGGAGTTCGTCAGCGAGACAGATCATCATCGGGGGGCGTGATGAGACAGTCTGTGTGGGAGTCTCTCTGAGGTTCATCGCTGAAGCTCGCACAGTAATCAGTAGGGTAAAATCTGATCCCTCGTCTTGCAGGTCTGTCGCTGGAGCGCGGAGTCGGGCTCTTGCAATGGGAAGAAGACTCGCCCTGTCCCTTCGGTTCCTGTCTGTCTTCTCCACAATTCTGCGTCCAGCGAGAGTGACAATTATTGGCTGGTCACCTTCGGGTAGTCGTTCGAGGTCAAATTTCTTTCAGTAGTTTCATGAGTTGAGGGCGATTGCCGCAGTGATGAGAAACCGTGTTGGCACCAGAGCTGAGGCTCTGGTCGCTGAGCAGAACCATACTTGTTCTCCAATTTTGAGCGGCTCATGGGTCACCAGGCGGATGTTTGCTGCATTGCTACCGTATTTTGTTTCCAGGGCTTTGCCAGGTGATATTTCGCATTGTGTTCGTTCCATCGCTGATTCAACCTCGCGCCCCACTTTCGATGCTGGAGTTCGTCAGCGAGACAGGTCATCATCGGGGGGCGTGATGAGACAGTCTGTGTGGGAGTCTCTCTGAGGTTCATCGCTGAAGCTCGCACAGTAATCAGTAGGGTAAAATCTGATCCCTCGTCTTGCAGGTCTGTCGCTGGTGCGCGGAATCGGGTTTGTGCAATCGGCAGGATGACCACCCTGTCCCTCCGCCTGCTGACTGTCTTCTCCACACATCTGCGTCCAGCAAGAGTGACTATCGTTGGCCAGTCACCGTCGGGTGGTCGTCCGAAATCGTTTTTTTCTATATTTCCATGGGCGGAGAGCGATTGTCGCAGTGATGAGAAACCGTGTTGGCACCAGAGTTGAGGCTCTGGTCGCTGAGCAGAACCATACTTGTTCTCCAATGTTGAGCGGCTCATGGGTCACCAGGCGTGTGTCCGCAGCATTGCTACCGTCGTTCATGTTCCAGAACTTTGACCGGGTAATATTTCGCGCGGGGCGCGTTCCATCGCTGATTCAACGTCTTCGCGGCCCACTTTCGAGGCTGGCGTTCGTCGGCGAAACAGGTCATCACCAGGGGCGTGATGAGACAGTCTGTGTGGGAGTCTCTCTGAGGTTCATCGCTGAAGCTCGCACAGAAATTAGTAGGGTAAAATCTGATCCCTCGTCTTGCAGGGCCGTCGTCGGAGCGCAGAACTGGGCTTGTGCAATGGGCAGACCGCTCACCCTGTTCCTCTGCCTCCTGTCTGTTTTCTCCACAACTCTGCGTCCAGCAAGAGTTTCTATTATTGGCTGGTTACCTTCGGGTGGTCGTCCGAGCTCGTTTCCCTTTCAATAGTTTCATGAATTGAGAGGGGTTGTCGCAGTGATGAGAAGTCTTGTTGGCACCAGAGCTGAGGCTCCAATCGCTGAGCAGAACCATACTTGTTCTCCAATATTGAGCGGCTCATGGGTCACCAGGCGGGTGCCCGCAGCATTGCTACTGTACAGTTTCCAGGGCTTTGCCAGGTGATATTTCGCACGGGGCTCGTTCCATCGCTGATTCAACCTCTTCGCGGCCCACTTCCGAGTGTGGAGTTCGTCAGCGAAACAGGTCATCACCATGGGCGTGATGAGACAGTCTGTGTGGGAGTCTCTCTGAGGTTCATCGCTGAAGCTCGCGCAGAAATCAGTAGGGTAAAATCTGATCCCTCGTCGTGCAGGGCCGTCGTTGGAGCGCAGAACTGGGCGTGTGCAATGGGCAGACCGCTCACCCTGTTCCTCTGCCTCCTGTTTGTTGTCTCCACAACTCTGCGTCCAGCGAGAGTGACGATTATTGGCCGGTCATTACAGAATCTGTTGACATCTGCCAGATTACAGTGGGAGGCAGCTGTCCGGCGTCATTGCCAAACATTATGATTGTGAGTTTATATTTCAGGTTTCCCTCTCTTCTCCTTCCCCCCTCCCCCCCCTCCTTCTTCCCCTCCCCCCTTCCTCCCGCATGCCGCCGTGCTGGTGTATGCCCTTCCGCCGCCCACCACTGTAATACGCAGTGGCTGCGTTCCGGCGCGGGTGCATTCAGCGCGGAATTATCTTCGCATGATTTTTCCATGGCTTGTGTAAGTTGTCATGTTCTGCCGATGCGCCGTCTAGGCGCGGCCTTTTCCTGTCCTGTGACCTTCGGGTGGTCGTCCGAGCTCGTTTCTCTTTCAGTAGTTACATGAGCTTAGAGCGATTGCCGCAGTGATGAGAAACCTTGTTGGCACCAGAGCTGAGGCTCCGGTCGCTGAGCAGAACCATACTTGTTCTCCAATGTTGAGCGGCTCATGGGTCACCAGGCGTGTGTCCGCAGCATTGCTACCGTGCTGCAGTTTTCAGGTCTTTGGCTGCTTGTATTTCGCATGGTGCTCGCTCCATCGCTTATTTAATCTCTTCGCGGCCCACTTTCGAGACTGGAGTTCGTCAGCGAGACAGGTCATCATCGGGGGGCGTGATGAGACAGTCTGCGTGGGAGTCTCTCTGAGATTCATCGCTGAAGCTCGCACAGAAATCAGTAGGGTAAAATCTGATCCCTCGTCTTGCAGGGCCGTCGTTGGAGCGCGGAGTCGGGCTCTTGCAATGGGAAGAAAACTCACCCTGCCCCTCCGCCTAGTGACAATTATTGGCCGGTCACCTTCGGGTGGTCGTCCGAGATCGTTTCTCTTTCAGCAGTTTCATGGGCCACGAGCGGTTTGTCGCAGTGATGAGAAACCGTGTTGGCACCAGAGCCGAGGCTCCGGTCGCTGAGCAGAACCATACTTGTTCTCCAATGTTGAGCGGCTCATGGGTCACCAGGCGTGTGTCCGCAGCATTGCTACCGTGCTGCAGTTTTCAGGTCTTTGGCTGTTTGTATGTCGCATGGTGCTCGCTCCATCGCTGATTTAATCCTTTCGCGGCCCACTTTCGAGGCTGGCGTTCGTCAGCGAGACAGGTCATCATCGGGGGGCGCGATGAGACAGTCTGTGTGGGAGTCTCTCTGAGATTCATCGCTGAAGCTCGCACAGTATTCAGTAGGGTAAAATCTGACCCCTCGTCTTGCAGGGCTGTCGCTGGAGCGCGGAATCGGGCTCTTGCAATGGGAAGAATATTCACCCTGCCCCTCTGCCTCAAGATTGTCTTCTCCACAAATCTGCGTCCAGCGAGAGTGACTATTATTGGCCGGTCACCTTCGGGTGGTCGTCCGAGATCGTTTTTCAATAGTTCCATGAGCCGAGAGCGATTGTCGCAGTGATGAGAAACCGCGTTGGCACCAGAGCCGAGGCTCCAGTCGCTGAGCAGAACCATACTTGTTCTCCAATGTTGAGCGGCTCATGGGTCACCAGGTGGGCGTCCAGTAGCAGTGCTTGTATTTCGCATGGTTCTCGTTCCATCGCTGATTCAACCTCGCGCCCCACTTTCGAGGCTGGAGTTCGTCAGCGGGACAGGTCATCATCGGGGGGCGTGATGAGACAGTCTGTGTGGGAGTCTCTCTGATGTTCATCGCTGAAGCTCGCACAGTATTCAGTAGGGTAAAATCTGACCCCTCGTCTTGCAGGTCTGTCGCCGGAACGAGGAATCGGGTTTGGGCAATCGGCAGGATGACCACCCTGTCCCTCCGCCTCCTGACTGTCTTCTCCACAACTCTGCGTCCAGCAAGAGTGATTATCGTTGGCCAGTCACCGTCGGGTGGTCGTCCGAGATCGTTTTTTCTATAGTTCCATGGGCCGAGAGCGATTGTCGCAGTGATGAGAAACCGTGTTGGCACCAGAGCTGAGGCTCCAGTCGTTGAGCAGAACCATACTTGTTCTCCAATGTTGAGCGGCTCATGGGTCACCAGGCGTGTGTCCGCAGCATTGCTACCGTCGTTCATGTTCCAGGACTTTGACCAGGTAATATTTCGCGTGGGGCGCGTTCCATCGCTGATTCAACGTCTTCGCAGCCCACTTTCGAGGCTGGAGTTCGTCAGCGAGACAGGTCATCACCAGGGGCGTGATGAGATTGTCTGTGTGTGGGAGTTTCTCTGAGGTTCATCGCTGAAGCTCGCACAGTAATCAGTAGGGTAAAATCTGATCCCTCGTCTTGCAGGGCCGTCGTTGGAGCGCGGAACTGGGCTTGTGCAATGGGCAGACCGCTCTCCTTGTTCCTCTGCCTCCTGTCTGTCTTCTCCACAACTCTGCGTCCAGGAAGAGTGACTATTATTTGCTGGTTACCTTCGGGTGGTCGTCCGAGCTCGTTTCCCTTTCAATAGTTTCATGAATTGAGGGGGGTTGTCGCAGTGATGAGAAACCTTGTTGGCACCAGAGCTGAGGCCCCAGTCGCTGAGCAGAACCATACTTGTTCTCCAATGTTGAGAGGCTCATGGGTCACCAGGCGGGTGCCCGCAGCATTGCTACTGTACAGTTTCCAGGGCTTTGCCAGGTGATATTTCGCACGGGGCTTGTTCCATCGCTGATTCAACCTCTTCGCGGCCCACTTTCGAGTCTGGAATTCGTCAGCGAAACAGGTCATCACCAGGGGCGTGATGAGACAGTCTGTGTGGGAATCTCTCTGAGGTTCATCGCTGAAGCTCGCACAGTAATCAGTAGGGTAAAATCTGATCCCTCGAAGTGCAGGGCCGTCGTTGGAGCGCGGAACTGGGCTTGTGCAATGGGCAGACCGCTCTCCTTGTTCCTCTGCCTCCTGTCTGTCTTCTCCACAAATCTGCGTCCAGGAAGAGTGACTATTATTTGCTGGTTACCTTCGGGTGGTCGTCCGAGCTCGTTTCCCTTTCAATAGTTTCATGAATTGAGAGGGATTGTCGCAGTGATGAGAAACCTTGTTGGCACCAGAGCTGAGGCTCCAGTCGCTGAACAGAACCGTACTTGTTCTCCAATGTTGAGCGGCTCATGGGTCACCAGGTGGGTGTCCGCAGCATTGCTATTAAACAGCCTCCAGGACTTTGCCAGGTGATATTTCGCATGGGGCTCGTTCCATCGCTGATTCAACCTCTTCGCGGCCCACTTTCGAGGCTGGAGTTCGTCAGCGAAACAGGTCATCACCAGGGGCGTGATGAGATTGTCTGTGTGTGGGAGTTTCTCTGAGGTTCATCGCTGAAGCTCGCACAGTAATCAGTAGGGTAAAATCTGATCCCTCGTCTTGCAGGGCCGTCGTTGGAGCGCGGAACTGGGCTTGTGCAATGGGCAGACCGCTCTCCTTGTTCCTCTGCCTCCTGTCTGTCTTCTCCACAACTCTGCGTCCAGGAAGAGTGACTATTATTGGCTGGTTACCTTCGGGTGGTCGTCCGAGCTCGTTTCCCTTTCAATAGTTTCATGAATTGAGAGGGATTGTTGGCACCATTGCTGAGGCTCCGGTCGCTGAGCAGAAGCATACTTGTTCTCCAATGTTGAGTGGCTCATGTGTCACCAGGCGGGTGCCCGCAGCATTGCTACGGTAGTTAATTATCCAGAACTTTGACAGGTGATATTTCGCATGGGGCTCGTTCCATCGCTGATTCAACCTCTTCGCGCCCACTTTCGAGGCTGGAGTTCGTCAGCGAAACAGGTTTGTCGCCAGGGCTTGATCAGACACTCTGTGCAGGAGTCTCTCTGAGGTTCATCGCTGAAGCTCGCACAGAAATCAGTAGGGTAAAATCTGATCCCTCGTCTTGCAGGGCCGTCGATGGAACGCGTCATCGGACTTCTGCAATCGGCGGAGTGCTCACCCTGTCCCGCTGCCTCCTGTCTATTTGTCTCCACAAATCTGCGTTCAGCGAAAGTGTCGATTATTGGCCGGTCACCTTCGAGTGGTCGTCCGAGATCTTTTTGATAGTTTCATGGGCCGAGAGCGATTGTCGCAGTGATGAGAAACCTTGTTGGCACCAGAGCTGAGGCTCCGGTTGCTGAGCAGAACCACACTTCTTCTCCAATGTTGAGCGGCTCATGGGTCATCAGGCGGGATCCCGCAGCATTGCTACCGTAGTTAATTTTCCAGGACTTTGCCAGCTGGTATTTCGCATGGGGCTCATTCCATGGCTGATTCAACCTCGTCGCTTCCCACTTTCGAGGCTGAAGTTCGACAGTGAAACATATCATCACCAGGGGCGTGATGAGACAGTCTGTGTGGGAGTCTCTCTGAGGTTAATCGCTGAAGCTCGCACAGAAATCAGTAGGGTAAAATCTGATCCCTCGTCTTGCAGGGCCGTCGCTGGAGCGCGGAATCGGGCTCTTGCCATGGGCAGAATGCTCACCCTGTCCCGCTGCCTCCTGTCTGTCTGTCTTCTCCACAAATCGGCGTCCAGCGAGTGACTATCATTGGCCAGACACCTTCGGGTGGTCATCCGAGATCTCTTGTCTTTCTATAGTTTCATGGGCCGAGAGCGATTGTCGCAGTGATGAGAAACCTTGTTTGCACCAGAGCTGAGGCTCCGGTTGCTGAGCAGAGCCACACTTCTTCTCCAATGTTGAGCGGCTCATGGGTCATTAGGCGGGTGCCCGCAGTCGTGCTACCGTAGTTCATTTTCGACGATTTTGCCAGGTGATATTTCGCACGGGGCTCGTTCCATCACTGATTCAACCTCTTCGCGGCCCACTTTCGAGGCTGGAGTTCGTCGGCGAAACAGGTCATCACCAGGGGCATGATGAGACAGTCTGTGTGGGAGTCTCTCTGAGGTTCATCGCTGAAGCTCGCACAGTGATCAGTAGGGTAAAATCTGATCCCTCGTCTTGCAGGGCCGTCGCTGAAGCGCGGAATCGGGCTTTTGCACTGGGCAGAGTGCTGACCCTGTCCCTCCGCCTCCTGTGTGTCTTCTCCACAAATCTGCGTCCAGCAAGAGTTACTAGTATTGGCCGGCCACCTTCGCGTTGTCGTTCGAGATCTTTTCCTTTTCAGTAATTTCATGAGCTGAGAGCGATTGCCGCTGTGATGAGAAACCGTGTTGGCACCAGAGCTGAGGCTCCAGTCGCTGAGCAGAACCATACTTGTTCTCCAATGTTGAGCGGCTCATTGGTCACCAGACGGGTGCCCGCAGCATTGTTAGTGATGTTTCGCATTGGGCTCGTTCCATCGCTGATTCAACCTCTTCGCGGCCAGTTTCGTTTCTGGGGTTCGTCAGCGAAACAGGTCATCACCAGGGGCGTGATGAGATTGTCTGTGTGTGGGAGTTTCTCTGAGGTTCATCGCTGAAGCTCGCACAGTAATCAGTAGGGTAAAATCTGATCCCTCGTCTTGCAGGGCCGTCGCTGAAGCGCGGAATCGGTCTTGTGCACTGGGCAGAATGCTCACCCTGTCCCTGTCCCTCCCCTCTGTCTCTTAGCAGATCGGCGCATGTGTTTCGATGTTCAGCAGTATTGCTCAGTGCCTGGCATGGAAGATTCGTTCCACCGCTTGCATTGTCAGCGCCGGCTTGTTTCGGACGAGCGGTCGTCGACGAAACAGCGTTTTCTTCGGGCGCAGGGATAACCAGATTCTTGACGCTTCACGTGGACCCCTGCGGTAGGTCCTGCTTAGCTCCGCGCGCGCGCCGGCTCTACCTGCTGCGGGCGCCTTCGCCTGTGGCCGCGACGGAAAAAGTAAACCCACTTGCCCAGACAGAGACGATGCCCAGGCGAGTTGTCCTGATCAGGGATGTGGAGGAGCATGTAGTGGAACAAAAGGGCTGGGGAAGCCGTCGTACCCCAAGTCAGTGAAGATGGAGGAGGGATCAGAGTTGGAGGAGAAAGAGTAGGAGGAGGAGGAGGAGGAGGAGGAAGAGGGAGGTGGAGGAGGCGGAGGAGGGAGGAGGAAGGAGGGATAGGCGGATGATGATGATTATGATAATGATAATAATAATAATAGTAATTATGATGATGATGATGATGATGATGATGTTGATGATGATGATGAGGATGAGGATGAGGATGAGGATGAGGACGCTGAGGATGATGATGACGACGATAGTGATGATGGTGATGGTGATGATGATGCAGATGAAGATGATGATGCTGATGATGCTGCTGATGATGATTGTGATGGTGACGATGGTGATGCTGATGATGATCATGATGGTCATGACAATGATGGTGATGATGTTGATGATGATGGTGATCGTGATGGTGATGATGGTGCTGATGGTGATGCTAATGCTGATACTGATGGTGATGATGATGAGGATGATGATAAGGATGACGATGCTGATGCTGGTGCTGCTGATGCTGCTAATACTGATGCTGATGAGGAGGAGGAGGAGGAGGATGTGATGATGATGATGCTGATGCCAAGGCGGATGTTGATGCTGAAGATGATATTAGCTGATGATGGCTGATAATGGTGCTGATGATGATGACTATGATGCTGACAATGATGATGCTGACGATGATGATGCTGACGATGATGATGCCCATGATGAGTACGATGGCAATGCCCATGACGATGCTGAAGATGACGATGAGGAGCATGATGTTTCTGATGCTGATGCTGATGCTGATGCAGCTGCTGATGCTGCTACTTGACGATGTTGATTCTGATGATGATACTTGTACTGATGTCGATGGTGATGATGCTGATGATGCTGTGAATAGAACCCGTGTAATACCCTCATATATACTCCTTATCCTTACCTCTCCTGCGCCTGGCCGTTTGGGTTCAGGTATTGAGACAGATCGATCAGACCTTTGATCGTGCAGGAGGGAAAGACATCCATCTATCCCTCCTTCTCTCTACCAACGGATCAGGGGCTCTGCACCCTTGTACTTCAACCCCATACACAGGTTATCAGCCCTTTAAAGCTCACCTTCACCGACCCGCCCGTGGTGACCTCGCACGCGGTCTTGATGGAGCCCCTGCGGCGCATGCGCCGCAAGGGATCCATCGGGGCCTCGCGTCCGAGCTCTCCCACGGCGCGACGACTTGGTGACGAGTTGGAGAGCCTTAATGCGGACTGTGTTGGTGTTCCTGATACCCCCCCACGCTCCGACGGACCCGAGGCGCGACTAGCTGCTGAGCTTCACCGCAGCGCCGCCCGCGGGGGGACAGGAGAAGGAGTAGGAACAGGAAGGAAGGAGTTTCACACGCCGACCTTCGATCCTCCATCCCCTTCCCCGTCGGGAGTAATCCCAACCGCGTCAGGCGAAAGCCTCACCGGTCACGATACTCCAGGGCGCTTCCGCGCTAACCGCCGATGGACCTCAGGCGCTGGCACCCCCAGCCCTGCGACCGCCCCTGTGGCGGAGCACGTAGCCACCTTCGAGGAACTCAGTAGACCAGTGTCGGCACGGCCGCAGACGCGGTACCCCAAAGTATCATCGGATGAGACACCACACGCGCATGGTCCGAGTCGCAGCTCGTCCGCGCGCAACCGCCGTGGAGCCCCGGGCCCATGCGGCGAAAGTAGGTCGAGCCCGCGCACTGCCTCTCAGAGGCCATGCACTCCCCGCGACAGGGGACACAGGGAAGCTGACGCTCCCCACCTCTCCATCTCAGACGACCAGCTGGCGGAAACGTCCGCCGCAGGTGACATAGCTGAGCTCGGAGACCAGGTTGAAACCTTCGTATCCAGGCAATACTCTGGACTACTGCAGGGCGTTCAGACGAACGCCGCCGATACTGCAGCCATACGCCGCGATCTTGACGGCGCCTTAGGGACCATTGATTCCAGGATCGCCGAAGATCGACGCATCATCGGAGAACTGCAGTACCAGGTTGATCGTGAGGTTTCACGCTCAGGTGAACGAACGGCGATGGTCGAGAACCTGCGCAACTACCTCGCGCAGATGGAGCAACAGCTTGTGATGATGAGGTCCACGACCAGCTCTGCAACCGACCAACACCAGCCGAGGCCACCGACCTTGGCGACGTTCAGTCTCAGATCAATGATCTTCGATCTTATCTAGACCACACTACGGCGACGCTTCGCACCGAAGCACGCACCAACTCGTCGAACCTGATCGACATGTTGCAGCGTACTGAAAGGGTCATCACTCAAAGGCTTGATGCGACCAACGCTGTCGTGCAGCCACTCGCTAACCGGATCTCTGACATTGAGCAGCGTTTCCCTGGTGTACAGGACGCCCTGGCAGAGTTGCGTGTCGGGCGAGCCCAGACTGGCCAGCTGGATTCTCCTCCCACGGTTTACGATTTCGCCCGCCTCACTGACAGGTTGCAGGAGGTTCAGAAGGCGGCGGACCACGCGCAGTTGGAGCTCTCCCAGGTTATTCAGGAAAGAGATACTGAAAAGGTACGTGTAGAGAGTTACCTCGCACGTCTGGAAAGCGAGCTGGAGGCACAAAGCGCCCGTCTCCGAGCATGCGAGCAACGACTTGATCGGCATTCACAACGCTCTCGGGCTACTGATGAGTATACACGCCAAAAGGTGGCACAAATACACGAGGACATGACGAGCTGGACGAATCAGCTGATCGACCACACCAACGACACCAACCTCCACCTTCGACCTGCAACCGACCTACACAGGCCGACGGCAGCGTCCGCCGAAGCACCACAAGCTTCTGCAGGACAACAACGACGTACGTCACCAGGAGCAGCCTCCGCGGCGGCTTCTGCACAGACACGCCATGTGTCTCCTGTGCGCACAGAACCAACTACCGACGGTGCACCGATACCCTCACAACCATTGTCTGCGGTGTCGGTCCATACTACAACTCCTACCAAGGAGTCAGACACCGTCCGAGTCCCTGTCTTGCCTAAGATCACGCAACTGCTCGAGTGGCAGCAAAAAGTACGGAAGAACTGCGGGGCCGCCTCAGGGCGACCATCCAAAGCATACGCCTTCCTATGCGTGGCTGAACAGCCCGAATGTACATTCGAGGACTTACAAGACAGTGGAGACTTTGAGAGCATCGATAGCAAACTCGCTACCGCTCTGAGCGACATCTTATCCTCGGACTTACGCTACCAAATCAGGCTCATCGAGGCTAGAGAGCACAAAGCAGGACGCATGCTCAAAGGACGCCAGATCTACTGGCACATCCTACAGTCCTACAAAGTGACAGACGTTGACGACGACCTGCACGATTTCGAGCGCCTTAAAGAACTGAGGATGAGAGATGGCGATTTGCAACGTTTCATTACTGATTGGGACGCTTTACTCTTGGAGTGTCGAGAAGCACCGGATCCCAAGATATTGGAATCGCTGTTTCGTACACAGATTCGTAGACATGTATGGATGAAACAAGACATGTACGAGTACCAGCGCATGAAGATGAGCGACCCGAATCGTACCTATGGTTGGCTTCGACAGCGTGTCCTGGGCATACTGGAGATTAAACAATTGGAGAAAAATCAAAACAAGTTACGGTACGAACATGAGACACGATCTCAAGTCAACGCGTGCGCTGCATGGAAGAAAGGCAATTGTCGCAATGGTGAACGGTGCAAGGCTTTGCATACATATTCCAGGGATTGGAAGAACAACAAATCTTCCAGAGCATCAACGGCTGGTGGCAACCCCCGCCGTAGTATGTCCACTCCTGCGAATCACAAGAAGCCAGCATCGAAACCATTTTGCTTCGATTTCGCCAAGCGCAACACATGTACCAGAGGTGATAAGTGTAACTGTCCACACGTCGCACAGTGCAAAGATTTCGCACAGAGCAGGTGCACAAAAGGCGACAAATGCAAATGCGCTCATCTTGCACCTGGTGCAAAGACTTCTGAGCGAAGCCCGAGTCGACCACGGACCTCCAGCCAGGATAGCCGTGGCCGGTCACCATCCCGCGGATCAGGAAGCCAACGGTCTTCACAACGCGGGGGGTTTCGCTATGCAAGCGACTCACGACATGGACGTGACAACCGACGCCAATACGACCGATCTCGTTCAACATCTAGGAGGTCCCCAGACTCTCGCAGTCAATCGAGAAGTCGTTACGACAGATCTTCGAGATCTACCTCCCGAGGGCGAGACAATCGTGGCGGCGGACGCGGCAGTCCACGCGGCCGTGATAGATCATATGGTAGTGACAAAGGACGTGGCAGACGTTCTCCGAGCCATGGTTCGCCCCGTGGTTCACCCCGCACCAGAGCGCGTTCACCTGCCAACTTTCGACGTTCACGCCGTTCAGACCGCAGTTACGTCATCCGTGACAAGACCCTCATGGCCAACACTAAGGCCACAGCGACATCTACCAACATGCGTCGTCGGATACGCTTCGACGTACGCAGCGTGGAATATTACTTACATACCGTATCTGGCAGGGCCAGATTGGATAAATGGAAAGAGATGCCGAACGAGGGTGACATCGTCAATGTACCAGACCCGTTACCCCAACGATGGTGGGATCAAAGTGCAGATGCCTTACGAGAATGTCAAAAAGAGGCACAACTATGGTACGACGACCTACATGACTACCGACACAACAAAGAGTCGGTGGTCACACCAACTGCGATCCGAAAGTATGACGACGCTGTTAAGCGGTCAACAAAGACAGCCCAGACAATGACAACGACAAAGCAAGTCGACCCTCCACGTTCGACTGCTGCATTGACACGGTCTTGGGTTCTCGACAGTGGTTCTGCTCATCATATTCAAGGAAAACACGAATTAACGCAGACCGAATCGGATCGCATCTCTATTCGCGATGAGCATATTCTGGAAACCGCCAATGGTGATCGTACTGTCAACGAGCACTACGACATACGGCTACCCGAGGTTGGCTTACATAGTTCAGCCCTTGCCTTGCCAGACTGCCCATCATTATTATCAGTTGGGAAATTGATCGAGGTTGATGGCTTTCGGCAGCTTTGGGATCCTGAGCTGGGCTACTTGCTTCAGGATCCGGGGGGCCAATGGTATAATATTCCGGTCAACAATCGAGTTCCAGAGTTACGACTCGACGACTTGACACTGATACCACCACCACGTTTATGCCCTTCGTCGGCACCCCGACGTCGTCAGCGCAAGCGTTCATCCGCCCGCTGCAACGACACTTGTTGGTGCTGCAAAACTACAGAGCAGCCCGCCACTGCAGACGAGCTACGGCCCCACATAGGGACCTGCCCCAAGAGACCTCATGTCGGAGAGGGAGGAGGAGCACGGACCACCGCGGTCGCAGAACCTCCCGACACAAGCACAGACGAGCCTAACGTGGACACACCCACCGACTCGCCTACGTCTCAGACGCAGTGTTCTCCTCCACAATGCGGGGGGCTAGATAGAGCTCAAGCAGATAACGACATACCGACAGAGACGCCTACACGAACGCATCACGACAACGATCGAGTTCTCCCCAACAGACAGAAGAAACCGATCGACCCGATGCATTACATGACTCACAGCCCAAAACACCCTGACTGTGAGATCTGTTCTCGTACGATGGCGCAGAATGCCCCGTGTAGACGACAGCACAAACCACATCCACCGGCAGACCCCACCGACGAGGATAACGCCTACGAGGCTTTTGTCCCGAAGAAGTTTGGCGAGGCTCTAACTGCCGATCATATCGTACTGGCCAAAGGCGATGCCGCGGACAAACACGGCGACAAGTATGCACTTGTTGTCTTAGACAGATATACCGGCATCTTCATGGCCTACCCAGCACTACACAAAGACGCAGCTACCACAAAGGCATCCTTTCAACAGTTCACCGCCGCGAACGATGAGGTGAAGCATATATATATATATATATATACAGACAACTCTGGGGAGTTTCAGAAAGCTTGCCGCCAACTGGGATGGAGACACGACACGAGTACGCCACGTCGTCCGCAAACAAATGGATTGATTGAGCGCGTTGTCAAACTTGTCATTCTCGGTACAAGAGCTGTTTTACATAGGTCTGGTCTGGGGCACGAATGGTGGAAAGAGGCCACGCAAGCCTCTTGCTGTGGACACAACTTTGCGCATACATCCACGGGCGTGGCTGCCCTCAACGACGAGCACGCAGACAAGACAGCTCATGAAATACGATTTGGCGAAAGCTTTCCTGGGCACTGCATACCATTCGGTGCTCGGATCTTTTGGGAATGCCTCAACCCCGAGATTAGCAACGAGACTGCAAAGTTTAAAGAAAATACTCGGGAAGGGTTATTCATGGGTTACCACTTGCACTCTGGTGGACGATGGTCAGGTGACTACCTTGTCTTGGACGCGGCTACATACGCCAAGGATCCCGATGGTGAACTGTGTCACGTGCGCAGAGTCAAAGACATCATCATCCCTGATGGCAAGTTCACCTACCCAGTGAAAGACGGTACTTTACGACATCATAACCCTGAGGCACACGACGAGGTCGAGGCATCCACTTCTCGCCCCTTGGGTGACAAGCCAATGCCCGATCCTCCACTTTCCTACCCGAAAGAATGGGATGACCCATCTATGATGACAACGGAGGACAACGCTGCTGATATCCAAACATCGGCCTCTGAAGTTGCTGCACCAGCGCCGGAGCCCGACTACTGGGAACAACGTGGATATTGCGTCATCAGACATATTCGTACCCCACGAAAGAAACTGTTCATCCCGACGGACGACGTCATGAACATACCTGTACCTGTTGATCAACTCGATGTGACACGAGATTTCAAAACAACTTCTACTTTTGAGGGAGAAAGTAACTTTCGAGATGTTTGGGATGGTGTTAGCGCCAACGACCACAGGGAGTTAAGTGAGCCGTGGACAGGCACGGTCCACGCAAGATGGTGGTTCGTGGACGCGAAACTCGGATGCAGACTACTACACGTCCTGATCACGTTCTTCCCGAGCATTGGAAAACACTCCCGTGGACAGCAAAAGAAGGAGATCGAGTACGCCAACGACGTTAAACGAGCTCGTGAGATTCGTGACCGAGCTGCACTAAGAGTGTGGACAAGACAGGACAAACAGATGAACACTTTCCGTACCACTACATCCGGCGGACCCACATGGAATACTGTGGAACGACGGATTACATACGACACTGACAATGGCGACGTCATCCGCGACGAAAACGTCAAAGGCGTGACAAACAAAGAAATACTGTATGCCAAACTACCTGGTGGGCCACGTGACATCACTACGGTACTGTACTATCGCCAATCACCACAACAGCATGATGGAGAAGAACGTGCTTTGGTACTTGTGGATAGTGAGGAACCGACTTTGGGACCATGAACCCGCTTATACGCCAGTTCACCCAGTCGGTAGTAATGCCAACTATGCCACGTGAGACCACCTACACGCCGGCACACAGAGACAAAGTACCCGATTCAGCATGGTCACGCCCAGCACTAGTTACCAGAAACCTGAGTAAGAAAGAAGTTGCCGCATAACCACGTGCACAAGAAGCCCTACGAAAAGAATGCGAGAGATTTCGAAAGAAACAAACATGGATGTTGGAGACTGTTGCAGAAAAAGCTGATATTGAGTCAAAAGTTATCCGCGCTGGGACGAAAGTTCATTTCTTCAATATCTTGGAGCTATCTTCAGTCAAACATGAGGAACTTCCACCTGATCTACGTAAATTCAGGGGCAGAGTGGTGGTTCAGGGCAATACAGGCACAGATGAAACTGGTTTGGCCGCCATATTCGCCGACGCCGCTTCCAGCGCTTCGCATATTGAGGCTTCCAAACTTTGCGATGCTACTGCGTTATTGCCACAATATGCGGGAGAGCAAAGTGATGCACCTGGAGCCTACACGCAGGCATTATTATACGGCGACGGACGAATCGATCCAGTTGACACTTGGATTACCATACCTGAATGGCGACAACCGACATCATGGTCAAAATGCAAGAACCCAGTGTGCCGATTACGATTGGCACTATACGGACACCCTCTCGCAGGTGTCTTTTGGGAACGAAAATGCCGTACATGCTTGGAAAGCGTTGGTTTCGAGCCTATTTCAGGATGGGAATGCGTATGGAGACACAACAAACTGGGACTGATACTTTCAGTATATGTGGACGACTTAAATTGGCCGGCCCAGCTCATAATCTACAGACTGGCTGGGATTATATTCGCAAAAGCGGTATTGACTTGGATCCACCTACTCCATACTCACAATATCTGGGTTGTGGACAACAAGCATATGATGTACCGCAGAACATCTTCGACAAAGAATGTCCACCATACGCCCTATGTTGCCCGTACACAATGAGAGAGATTACAACACGGCTAAACAGGTTCGTGGAATTCGACATGATATGCTTGGTTTTACCGATCAGTGCATTGAACGATACCTGGAATGCGCCTCCAAGCGCGCCCAGGGACCAGGGTCACGTCGGAGACGATCCGACTCGCCGAGGACTTCGCGATCCAAATCGCCTGCATCCTCTGGGTCGGTCGCCAGACCTCCCAGTGCGCTCAACGCACGGCCGCGATCATCCAGCCCAGCAAAATCAGTCGACACGACATCTACCAAGACAGATCCCATGACCGTCACATACGATGACCTACCTGACGCCGAGACCCCTGGCATCGAGGACACCTCCTTCACTGATTCCGACTATTCAGACGGGCATCCTTGGCCAGGACGCGGCGAGTGTACTAATGAAGATCCTGTACCTGGCACGTTGCTGTCGTTTCGATCTTTTACATCCAGTATGTATGTTGGCCAGGGAAATTACCAAATGGAATACTACGTGTGATAAACGTCTACATCGGTTGATATGCTACATCAAAACGACGCGCACACATTGCTTGCATGGATGGATCGGTGATTCGTCAGACAAGTTATCCATCATGCTCTTCACCGACGCCTCGTTCGCTGATTGCATCACATCATCCAAATCCACTACGGGCGTTTTTGCTGCGCTTGTTGGACCCAACACGTTCTTTCCAGTCAACGCTGTATGTAAGAAACAAACGGTTGTTTCACATTCATCTACTGAATCCGAGATCGTTGCTCTTGATTCAGCACTACGACTGGAAGGGTTACCACTACTCTCATTTTGGGAAGCCGTGGTGGGAGTTGCCAAAACATGCAAAGAGAAGAATACATGCCTGAGCTGCCATCGTCACGCCGACCCGGCGATGTGTCCTACATTGGCAGCCAAAAAGAAGCGTAAACCAACGCCTCGCAAGGCACCCCCTACACGGGGATCTTCTCCTAGCCGTAGGCAACTACCGCTAAATACGGAATTACCTACGCCTCCAGAGAGACGTACAATATCCCATGAAGGTACAGTATTGCACGTGGATCCAGAACCAGCTCAAGAGATCAGTTCTCCCAAAGTGCGTCTTATCGTCCTGGAGGATAACCAGGCCGTGATCAAAATTGTCCAAAAGGGACGTACACCAGCGCTTCGTCATCTTCATCGTACTCATCGTATCAACCTGGATTGGATATGCGAGACGTGCCAACTCGAACATATCGAGCTCAAATACGTAGGCACAAAGGAGCAGATCGCAGATATGATGACCAAACATTTCGAGACGAAGAAAGCAGATCTTTGGAAGGATCTCTTGGAACACTCGCTCATCTTTCCCGCTACCCCGGTACAATGTCCTTCAAAGAAACCCTGGGAACCACAGCGAGGGCCTCGGAGGCCCGATGGTTTACCTCATGAAGCGGAACCTCCAAAACTGAATGGGTGCCCAGAAGTATGCAAAATATTACTGACAGAAAAAGAAAGATGGGGCGAAGTAGGATCAGAATGTGGATTTCGGTGTGTTGGGCAAGCCAATCACGAGGGACTATGCGCATGCATGTACCACATTGGCGTGCCAGCCGCAGCTATTGCGTCGCGCACACCCCGTTCACGCGCACGTTCCCCGCACGGTAGACATCCCCGCCATCCTCCCTCGCCTCCACGAGATGCAGAGAGAGTTAGGACATTAATTATACGTTCATGCCGCAGCAATTTTAGGACTCGAGCTACAAAGCTTACAGGCATCCTGTTCGCCGCTTGCGAGGCGACTATAAGTGAGATCGGTTCTAATCCCGATACCCCCATCCACGAGATGGATCAGGCACAGCCGCTCAACCTCATCGACTGGCCCATCGGCTACGACGCGGAGTACGACCCGAACGCCAAGGACGACGACCGCGTGGGCTTCACGTACCACGCACAAACTGGCCGTCCTCGTAATCCTGATGATGGTTACATATACATACATCAACGGCGTGCTGATCGCAGCGGAGAGTTCGATCTCCGCGTGCCCGACGAATCTTCTATTCGAGAAATTGCCCGCTCCGCGTCCGTCGACGCTAAGAGTTGGATCTATGACACGAGTGGATCCGTCGGCGGCAACGCCAACTATGAATACAGCACATGTACGGCTACCCCGTGGCTATCATTCATGCGTGCTGTGTATGCTTTCCAGTCTCTTCAATCGTAATCCGTCAGTTCAAGAAAGTGTTCGTGGTTTACATGATCACTTGAACGCGGTGATCCCAGGATCGCACCGCAAGTGTCCACCAGAAAACTTTACGACGATGATATTGAAAACGGAGTGGATGATGATTCACAACGATTGGTCCAAGATTGGTAGTGCAGTACTGGGACAATATGCCGAGGACAGCGTTCAGGATACACAAAGATACTATTCAAATGGTCTTTGTGCACCATCCGATGTATACAGCAATGGATTGGTAACACCATGTTACGCTCCTAAACTTGATCGTGCAATGGCCAAGCTGCCTACACGCCCACCTGGCCTTGCCAGGACATCGGATACATCTGGACACATCGGCCATATCGTTGAGGATAATTTGGTCACCAACATGAGAGCATTTTCCGACCTTAACCAAACAAGCAAATTTCGCCGCAAGCTCACTACATGGCTGACTGCGGGCGGAGGCTTTGGAGGCATCGGATCATACTCCAAGACGGTGGCAACACCATCCGATCATCCAGATGGTTGGGTGGCAATATCAGACAATGCAGGGGATATGGCAAGTACCTATCGTTGGCAACCGTACAACGAGGGCAACGACTTCTTCGGCGAAGCCGCTGACCAGACCGGCCAGATCGACCCTGGTCTTACCCCTGGCCATGATGTTGACCCATTTGAGCTGGACCAAGCAAAGTACAGCGCTTTCTGTGGTGGTCGTTTGGTTGCTACTCTACTTTCAGATAATGGGTGGTATTCCCTCATACAAGAAGACTTGGGACTACTATTGCATCATGCATTTGGGCCATCGGGGCACGCGTACAAATGGGCCAACTTGTACACCGACTCAACATGGATCATGCAGGCCAAGAACAAGTCCAAGAGTGCAAAACACAAGAAGTATCCAACTTTCGGCATCGACGAGCTCAACACTGCACAGAAGCGAGAAGAACTTGCCAATGCGTCAAACGCTGCTCTCGTACCGCTATTTATGCCGTGCCTCAACCTCGCGGAATACATGGGCGGCGCTACTCTCGAGCATTTGTCGACCATTATCCGCGACGACATCATGATGTGGGCATTCTCCTTTGGCAATTATAAAGAATGGTTCAGACAGAACGACGCGCCAATCGGCCAAGATTGCGTTCGATTGCCAGAGGCTGGTGGAGACGACATCCGCTATGGTATGGAGGAATTACGTAAGCAACGTTTCGAGACACAAGAAAGCCGTACCACAGCTATTCTCAACAACCAATATGAGAGCACTCTCGAGCAGCGCAATCTGATCAGGCAGATCCGCGAAGCCAGATGCCTCATGTTGCAAAGCGACAATGCTTCCATCAAAAAGTGGCGCGAGTTAAACGAGACTATCTGGGAATACTGGGCCAACGATTTCCCATCATATGTGAAACAAAGACATTATTGCAGGGGCCTTAATGCCATGGTGGTATGGAGCGCGAATGACATCGCATGCGCCAATCACGGACAAAACACCGTGGACATGCGTCGACATCAGAATCGTGCACCCACTGACGTATACGAGCTCCAGAAATGGAATGTGAGGGCGGCGTCCCGACTCTCATGCCCGTACATGTACACGTGGACGTATCACGTTTTGTCGACGTGATGCAGTACTTTCGCTGCCCCACAGTCATGGGGCCTGGAAAAGCAGCGCAATGGGGCGTACATCCGAACTTTGATCACCACACGAGCGACCTGATCAATATCATGCAGCATCGTGGTATCACTGTTCTTCCATCAGATCATTGGGTGGATACGTACGATAGGATTACCCCGCAGGCTTGGCACGCCAAACAGAACAACCATAACATGGCAATGTTTACAACGCAGTTCTGCGACGCAGTATGCTATCGCAACTTCTGCGCCTTGATCCAGTCCCTGCCTTCTCAGCCATATCCATTCAGGGCGCCATTACTGATTCCTGTCACGGATGAGCAGGCCTACGCACAGGCCAAAGAGATCATGGCAGCCCTCGATTACAGAGAAAAGATGTCAAACGAATGGAAAAGAGATCTCAGCCTCACGACGTTGATGACACAGACGGCAAGCGAGATGGCTGATTGCGCGTGGATGGCATCGTGTGCCGATGGTACATTGCCGGCATCACTGCCTGCTGACGCAGGCGACACAACGGAACCTATTCCTGGAATGCCGACACGTACACCAGCACCTGATCCTAGCGAGCCAGATAAAGCTATTCCTGACAATGATCCATGGGGTATGGCATACAACGACTTATTCCAGTACCTCATGCTGTTGATCAACGACTACCCTGGGGCTTGGGCATCCTGGCATTCTGTTGAGAAAATGGAACTCCTTCATCCCAAGATCGTCAAAACGGTTGAGGATGCACATGCAGTTACTTGGGTTGTGTTCGACCAATTTTACAACAGATTAAAGATTTGGATGGAGATGATAATGCGACCAAATCACGACTCATTGCGGAAGATAACAGGTTGACTTCTCACTGCATCGGCCCCGCTGCCAAGAACGAGAGGAACATCATAGCATGCAAAACATTCTTCAGGCAGAATGCACTAGATCGCGTTGCATTGGGCCATGACCCTGATGTTCCGACAGCCGCGTGGAGGGCAGCAGCTGATACAGCACAGCCAGCCCCACCAGGCCCATTGCCTGATCCACTGCAACCTGGACCGCAATCGATAAAAGTGCCACAACCATCGACTCCTGAACCAACAGCAGACCAGCAGCCAGCAGATCAGCTCCCCAAGGCTGAGGCTGCACCGATCCCTGACGACGGCACTGACCTTGAGGCCATGGAGCTGGAGGCAACTCCTGCCGAGGAGGACCCGTCTCCACATGAAATGAATATATTATCATGGCAGGACAGCTGTGAGCGTTCCATGTACGAGGACATCGGCAAGGTCGGGATATTCGATAACGCATGCACTATTCGAGAGTGGAAGCTGCAAGCAGGCATCAAGGATGACCATCCGTACATGTGCCCAATGTTGAGGGGTACACGCGCGACCAAAGGATTTGCCTGCCTGGAAAATCAGGATTGGTTCGATCAACTGTTGCACGATGATTGTGTGATTGCTCATGCGCCTGATATCGCACAGTCTGGTTGCTTCCCAGAGTGGAAATGGATATCGTTACCACATTACGACGATGTACGTTATGGTCCCGAGCTAATTGAGGAAGAATGGCTGGGAGCAAACAAATGGATGAGCAAAGACATAACGACCATGTTACGCCACGAGATCCACTACAAAAAGTTTTGGATCAACCAATTTCATGATAGACGTATCAACATCTGGGAGAAAACAACAAAGAATGAGTGGAATATTCCAAGCAATTGGAAATCCTTTAAGGAAATGGTTGAATGGAAATTCAAAGACCGCAAAGACAGGCACAATGGACCATCCATGGACGCAGCAGTGTCACACTTCAAGAAAGGTGGTGCAAATGATGGATATGCCGATTGGAACGACTACTACCCGATCTTCATCATTCGTGCGTTCCAGAAACATATTGATCCGCAGAAAAAACAGAATTGAGATATACGCCAAGCCGATCCCCGAGGGAGGTGACCCCAGTTGTTTCGATTGGAACAGCGTCATCGCTATTCGATGTGTTGGCGGTCGCAGTTGTGTCAACCCACTTTCCAAGCCATGGAATATGGGATGGGAGAGCCTACAATGGACAGATGTCAAATACCTCCATCACGGCACAGCAGCCCGCGCTTGGCGCAACATATTGAAGACAGGGATCATTCCAGGCTACATCGATCCATCTTCTCAGAGAGACAAGCATCATAAACCATCACAGCGCTCGGAGGCATTCTTCAGTTCCAGCACATATTTAGACAATGTCCAGAAGAATCCCCATACCTCAGTGGAGTCATACAAGTTCAATAACTACAAGAACGAGGTCGAGCTGGTGATCAATATGGAGATCGCCACAAAAGCAGGTTGCAGGTTTTGGCTGGGCGCCCACGGCGCTATCATGACAGAGGACGTGGTGCCCGCTGCGGCAATTATTGCAATTCGCCGCCTCAAACCACATCACATGCATGGCCAGCAGATATGGCCAGACGGCGACCCATGGGACTACCCGCCATTGGCCGCGAGACCGCCATTGAGCAAGTACGAGATTTGTGCCTACCTCCCTGGAGAGTTCATCGACGACCCTCCTGGGATTGCACCTGTCGACGCGGACCAGAACATGGAGCAGCCAAGGACAACGTCAACATCGGCAACTTCGACCCAGCTGGGGGCAACCCCTGCTAGCCGTACGTCCGCAGCCGATGCCTTGGATGAGCAACTAGTCCGTGCTATGATTCGGGAAACCAATCACAAAGCAGATGATAAAGAGTGGTTGGTTGCCTTCTCATACTGCCGAGAAGCTCTTCGACCTATCACATCAAAGATTACACAAAAAGATTGGGACCGTCGCCCTGCATTTAATGATGTTCGCATGGGGGACTTTATTATCATTAAGAATTGGGGATCTATCAAATGCTTTCATTACGACAATCACTGGCCCAAGGGCAATCACAATACTAAAATTCCCTTGACCAAGGGACACATATATGGTCCAATCATTCATTTCGGCGTCTTTGACAAGTTCTTCGCGACACACGTACCTATTCTCAACTACGGTTCACGATGGGTCAACATATGGTGCAACGGCAAAAGCATGCCTCTCAAGGGCGTTGTCTTTGCATTACCAATTCGTATCGACGAACGCGCCATTGACCCGACATATATGGATACTGTCCTGAAAGGACCAACCTCATGCAGTGACAAGATACTCCAGCACAAGAATGATGGTACTTTACCATACCTTGGTATGCCGAGCATTTATAGACCACGTATTCCGCGTACACCGACCAGACGGCCCGCTCCTCGGGCACCCGATCCCGACGAGCTGGTGGCCACACCTGCCGAGGACACCGCTCCTACGGGCGATAGACCTCGACAAACTGCAGGATCATCGAATGAACCTTTGGTTACCGTTATCGTGGATATATCGAGCATATCGCTCACCGCTGATGAGAAAGCAGCGAACGACAACATGAGAGCAGATCTCTCAGCAGAAATTCAAGCAGATGAGCACGTTGACGCGAGCATACTCGACAACATCATTGACCCGCCAGCAGACTTCCTCAACCATCCAGACTACGACCCAGACGAGGATTCAAGGTGGATTAAACAGTCAGATGAGTGCCGCATATATCGTTGGACGTCGGAGTTGTTGGTGGATTCGCCTATGCTAAAGATGAAACAGATCATCGAGATACACAGCGGCGCGGACAGAATTGGAATGGATAAAACACAATCGCACGCACAATTTGAGATTCGATTTGGATCGAAAGCATGGAATGCAGAGTCATACCATTTGAATTATGATCATACCCACAAATGGGCACGTGACTTGCCAATTTGCAGTGCAGACCATTTTTTTCAAAAAGTTGGTATATTACCTGGGCCCAGAGACTATCGAGGAGTCGACTACAGGCGTCTTTCAATGGATCTCCAAAGTATACCAGAACATTTTGAAGGACAGTATTGCGGAGCTTCCTGATTTCACAAAAGATGCCATCCATCAGAAACATCCTGCACTCCAAGCGTTGCGTGACCTATTCAAGTTTTGCACCGAGACATACGGTCACCCATACTTCCCCGTATGGCAGGAGCTGGTGGAAACACCTGCCGCGCCTCGTGAGCAAGGCGCGGAGCAGGATATTCCCCTGGGACCCAGGCAGCGTTGCATCCGCAGCTCCTGATCAGGAAACCATGGTACGCATCATAGCCGAGCAGACGGGACTCAAGCGCGAGGAGGGCGACAACGAGTCCGCCTTGCAGGAGAAGGCTCGCCGTCTTCGTACCGAAAACATATGCCATGGTGGTACCGAGGATGCGGACAACAACACGACAGAGCACAAAGGACTGCCAGGGGAAAGATTGTCCAGGATCGAGATCGAGGGGTTGAGTCGATCAATCGCTTCCCGACCGAATACCGAGATCAATCGCGAGGCCATCAATCAGATCGGCCATGGTCTCGCTCGCGGTCAGGACACTCGCTGGGGATCCCGCGATTACCTCACGACGGAGGGGGCCCCAGAAACGATCTCGCATAACATCCCGCTCTGTCAGAATTGCGGTCGAGATTTATCCCTTGGGATCGTCACAGGTGATGGTACCCATTGTGACATCTGTTGGCAGTATACCGTGGCCGTAGGTGCTACGGGCAAGAGCACCGCTGTCCAGAGCGATCTGGCGCACCTCCAGAAGCTGACCAACTGGATCAAGATGACGCTCTCCGAGGACAAGATCGCGAGATACATGAAAGACGGAGCGCATGTCATTATGACGGGCGCCACACCCAGGTAATGAGAAACATTCGTTGAGGAGATTGGCTAATGCGTCTAGGAAGAGGTATCAGAAGTGGGTCGAATCTGGTAGTCCTCCTGCACACGAGTGCAGACTGATGGGCGAAGCCGATGACGACAGACCTTTGTACTACCCATATGCCAATCTCGTTCAACGCTTTCTCAACGATTGGAAGTTCCACCACCAAATGACAGGCGCTCGCGTGAACGTGGGCAAGAGGGCCTGGAGCGTGGAGGACATGCGTGATGCGTGGGACATCCTCGATGTCAGCATTAGGACAGGACAAGCTGGTCGGAAGACATGGTGGCTGAATGAGGGCCGACTCGACAGGCAGACGCGGCAGGCTCGCGGATTTATCACGATTTCCCTCCCTAGAGGGGACGGCACCCGTGAAACGTTCACTCAGCGTAAGCTTGCTGCGGTTGCTAACGAATTGTTGGGCTCCCTCGATCCGTCACATACCGACCAGAGGGGGGTTGATTCAGGGATGAGAACCGATCCAACCGATCCCGATACACACTCCCATCAGTCCGATGATGCCATGGAGCCGCGCCATCCGCCGCCGCCGCCGCGCCCTGCTCCTGGCGATGCTGCACGGCCCAGCGCCTCTGGCGCGACGGACCGCACGCCCGCGGGGCCACGTGCCAAGAGAGCGCGTACATCATATTACGCCGCCTGCTGGCGCGACGACCTCGAGGGCAGCCATTGGGGCCTCAGGTATTGGGGCTACTACATCAACTGTTGGATCTGCATCGCGATGAACAACGACGAGTACGTATACATCCACGACATCCAGTACAATGAGTGGTTTCGCCACTGGATCCCGAGGACAACTTGGGAAACGTTCGCGACGAGCTACGTGACGTACAACGGCCAGAGGATGTGGGGCCGCAGGTTCTACAAGAACGGCAACGCGTAGTGAGTCGGCCGCAAGGCCCACCGCTCAAAGGCATGAACTTCATTATAACCAAAGTTCGCCTTGAGCGGTGGCTATTACATACTTTTAGGCCACTTCATTATATAACACAAGTGGCCACGCACACAAATACCTTTTTGCGATGACCGAGGCAGCCTCCTAAGGAGCAAAGCCAACGGGAGTCGCCAAACATAATTTATATACATGCAGTTTTCGTGTTTATCAACGCGACATTCCGTCTGGCCAGACATTTGCTTTTACACGCAGTTGTGTTTCGTTGCAAGATCGTGTTCGTCAACGCGATCTTAGCATGCATATTCTTTAGAGTTTAACCTCATTGCGTTGAGAATAATCTGATAGCTGGTGGCAACACCTGCCTCGCAAAAGCAAGGCAGTTTGCATGTTGCTTTAATGCTCAGATCTTCTTTCTCCGCCCACCCTTGTCTCATTCTTCTCCGCCCTCGAGTGCCGAAGCGTTTTGGGGGGGCGCACCGAGGGGGCGCCAAAGTGTGCTTGGCGAAGAAATGGGGACCCAGGGTGTTCCTTCTTACTTCACTTTGCAGCTGAGGCTACACTGACTTTAAGCCCAGCTGCCTGCAGACTTAAGGATCAAATGAGTAAAAGGGTGACGGATTCTCTTCCTTTGTTCCCGAGTCCTGCCCTCACGGGCGGGATTCGGGACGGGGGGTGTGAATAGAACCCGTGTAATACCCTCATATATACTCCTTATCCTTACCTCTCCTGCGCCTGGCCGTTTGGGCTCAGGTATTGAGATAGATCGATCAGACCTTTGATCGTGCAGGAGGGAAAGACATCCATCTATCCCTCCTTCTCTCTACCAACGGATCAGGGGTTCTGTACCCTTGCACTTCAACCCCATACACAGATGCTGAGGATGCCGGCGATGATGCTGATGGTGATCACGATGATGATGATGATGATGATGAGGATGATGATGGTAATGCTGATGATGATGGTAATGCTGATGATGCTGATCACGGCGGTGATGCTGATGATGGTGATGATGCTGATGATGATGCTGCTGATGATGGTGATGATGATCTGATGTCGTTGATGATGGCGATGCTGATGATGATGATGATGCCGGGTTTGCTGTTGATGATGCTGTTGATGATGATGCGGTTGATGCCGATGCTGGTGATGATGCCGATGCTGATGCTGATGATGATGATGCCGATTATGGTGATGCTGATGGTGATGATGATGATGGTGCTGATGATGGTGATGGTGCGGCTGCTGATGGTGATGATGATGCTGCTGATGATGATGCTGACGCTGCTGCTGCTGATGATGATGTTGAGGACGATGATGATGATGATGATGGTGATGATGATGATGATGCTGATCATAATCATGATGATGCTGATGATGCTGATGACGCTGATGTTGATTATGATGATGATTGTGATGATGATGATGCTGATTACTATGATGACGATACTGATGATGCTGCTGATGATGCTGATGTAGCTGATGATTATGATGACGATGTTGAGGCTGATGATGATGATGAGGAGGAGGATGATGATGATGATGATGATGATGCTGCTGATGCTGATGCGGATAGTGATGATTATTATGATGATGCTGCTGCTGATGTTGTTGTTGATGATGATGATGATGAGGAGGCGGAGGAGGAGGAGGAGGAGGAGGAGTTGGAGGAGGAGGAGTACGAGGAGAAGGAGGAGGATGAGGAGGAGGAGGGGGAGGAGAAGGATTCTGATGAGGATGACGATGAGGGTGAGGGTGAGACTAAGGATGACGAGGAGGAGGAGGAGGAGGAGGAGGGGGAGGAGGAGGAGGAGGAGGAAAACGAGGAGCGGGGCGAGCAGAATGGCCAGAAGCCTCTTGGATGCCTGTCGGAGTCTTTTGGGATGTTTCTTGAGAGTTTCTTGGGGTCTCCTTTGGGCGTTTTGGGGTTCTTTTGGCGGTCCCGGGGTCTTCTTCGAACGCATTGGGTGTCTCGGGGGATCCTCTTGGGGCCCTCTTGGAGCACTCTTGGGAGCCTCGTGAGGATCTCTTGGGGGCATCTGAGGGCCTCCTCGGCGCCTTGGGGCACTCTTGGGAGCCTTGGGGGTCATCCTGGGGCCATCTTGGAGGAGATCAATCAAATAAGGGGGAGTCTCAATCATTGGCCCCCCCCCCGAAAGAGGCCAAAATGGGCCTCACACCTAAGTGGAGTCAATGATTTAGCCTTCTTGCCGAGGCCTTCTTGGAACCTCGAACGCGCCGCGGAGCGGCCCGTCCAGGTCCAGGGGAGGGGGTAGGAGGAGGGGTCAAGTCACCCACCCGCCCGCAAGCCGTTTAGCTCAATCCCACCCGCCCTCCCAACACATGGGTAACACCCGAGCCTGAGCATGTTCAGCGGCCGTCTTTGGATGGACAGCTACTGGGAACCAACGCCGACCCCAGGTACGCGACGCTTGAGTGAGGTGCGCCACGCGTGCCAGGGGCGCCACGCGCGCCAGGCACCCCTGGGGCCCGAGCGTGCCAGGCGCGCCTGGTGCGCCAGATGCGCCACGTGCTCCGAGTGCGCCAGGTGTGCCGCACACTCCAGCCGTGCCAGGTGCGCCGCGTTCGGGGCACGAGCAGAGTGCGTCAGGTGCGCCTGCGCACGTGACGGCACACAACGGGAAACATGTCGGCCCCCGCCATCCTTGTCAAACACCCATGCCCATCATTGTGTCTGGTGGGCCTGCGCACAGCAGGCCGCGCGCCACCACCCCCGCCGTCCCTGTCAAAAACCACTTGACAGTGATCGCGGGATGACCGCGCATAGCCCAGATGTAGCCGCGAGGTGCATGTTGTACTGTTTCTTGTCAGGGGTGGTAGCCCTGCGCGCAGCAGGGAATATGCTGACACCCCCGCCGTCCCTGTCAAAAACACTAGAAAGTGCTCGCGGGCCTCACGAACATGACTCAAGGTTTTGCCCCAAAGAGCACTTTGCATTGTTTTTTGACACGGATGGTGGGGGGGCCGCATCGGGTTGGCCTCGCATGCTCCAAATGTGGAAGCAGAGTGCGGTTTGTATTGTTGTTTGACAGGGATGGTGGGGGGCGGGCCCTCATGGAGTCGGCATGGTTCCGGGTTGGCCGCCGGTCAGGTGGGGGAGAGGGTGTATGTCAATAAGGAACAGTGCTGAACCCCTCCCCGAAGTGGAAGAGGGGGGGTTGGAAGAGGACACCCCCCTAAACCACTCGCGCCCCAAAGGAATGGTGGGATTCCTTTCTGTGGACGGTCAGAACAGGAACCTATAACTCGATTGGAGTAGTGGGAGGATGTCGTTAAAAACAGGGGTGTGCCTTCCCTGAGGCCTTTGCTGACCCACCCGGCACCAGCATTTGTGGTCACCTTAGTCCGTATGCGCAGGGTTTTTTTTCGCACACTTTCGGCGGTGGCGGACTTATGGTGAATGGGATTGCATGAAGCGATGTTGCCTGCAAATAATGGTTGGGCACGAACATTTTCCTGTTGTCGTAATTCCATTACCGTCTTTCGTCCAGTCCGTCAGATTCTGGCAGTCTGTTCCCATCCCCTCCGCGCTCCACTTTCGAAGCTGGAGTTTGGCAGCGAAACAGGCCATCAACGGGGGCTTGATGAGACAGTCTGTGTGGGAGTCTGAGATTCAGCGCTGATGCTCGCACAGGAATCAGTAGGGTAAAGTCTGATCCCTTGTCTTGCAGGGCCGTCGCTGGAGCGCGGAATCGGGCTTGCGCAGTGGGCAGAACACTCACCCTGTCCTTGTCACCCCCACCTGTCTCTCAGCAGAACCGCATTTGTGCTTCGGTGGCCAGCGGCAAACGCGCCCAAGGATCACCGCTCCGAGCCGAGCACAGGACGTTCGTTCCACCGTTTGATTTGTCAGCGATTGCTTTTTTCGGGCGAGCGGTCGTCGACGAAACAGCGTCTTCCTCGACCATGGGGGAAATCTGATTTCTCGTTTGGGACGGTTGGAACAGGAACCCATAACTCGAATGGAGCAGTGGGAGGGTGTCGTTAAAATCAGCGGCGTGCCTTCCCTCAGGCCTTTGCTGACCAACCCGACACCATAATTTGTGGTCACTTCAGTCCGTGTGCGCAGGGCTTCTTTCTCCGTACTTTTTCGGCGGTGGCGGATATTTGCTGAAGGGTATCATGAAGCGATGTTGCTTGCCAATCGTGCCCGCGCTCGAAAACTCTCTTGTTCGTGTACTTTCATCTAGCCGTCGGTTATCCAGTCCGTCAGATTCTGACAGTCCGTTCTCATCTCCTTCGCGCCCCACTTTCGAGGCTGGTTCGTCAGCGGGTAGTCAAGTCGGGGGTGATGAGAGAGTCTTTGTGGGAGTCTCTCTCAGATTCATCGTGGATCCTCGCATAGTACTCCTCGTCTTGTAGGGCTGGCGCTGGAGCGGTGAATTGTGTTTGTGCAGTGGGATGAACGCTTACCCTGTCCCTCCTCCTCCCGTCTGTCTCCTCCACTAATCTGCGTCCAGCGAGAGTGACTATCATTGGCCCATCACCTTCGGGTGGTCGTGGAAGTTGGTTTTACCCCGTGTAGTCAGTTCAATGAGCAGCTGAGAGCGGTTGTCGAAGTGATGAGAAACCTTGTTGGCACCGAGCTGCAGCTCTGGTCGCTCTCTGCGCCACACTTTCGAGGCTGGAATTCGTCAGCGAAGCAAGCCATCATCGTGGGCGTGATGAGACAGTGTGTGTGTGGGAGTCTCTCTGAGATTCATCGCTGACGATCGAACAGTAGTCAGTAGGGTAAAATCTGATCCCTCGTCTTGCAGGGCTGTCGCTGGAGCGCGGACCCGGGCTTTTGCAATGGCCAGAATGCTCACCCTGTCCCTCCGCCTCCTGTGTGCCTTCTCCACGAATCTGCGTCCAGCAAGAGTTACTATTATTGGCCGGTCAGCTTCGGCTGGTCGTCCGAGATCGTTCCTCTTTCAATAGTTTCATGAGTTGCGAGCGATTGTCGCAGTGATGAGGAACCTTGTTGGCACCAGAGCTGAGGCTCCGGTCGCTGAGCAGAACCATACTTGTTCTCTAATGTTGAGCGGCTCATGGGTCACCAGGCGTGTGTCCGCAGCATTGCTACCGTACTGCAGTTTTCAGGACTTCGCCTGCTTGTATTTCGCGTGGGGCTCGTTCCATCGCTGGAGTTCGCGCAGTAATCAGTAGAGTAAAATCGGATCCCTCGTCTTGCAGTACCGTCGCTGGAGCGCGGACTCGGGCCTGTGCAATGGGCAGAATGCTCACCATGTCTCTCCGCCTCCTGATTGTCTTCTCCACAAATCTGCGTCCAGCAAGTGACTACTATTGGCCGGTCACCTCCGGGTGGTCGAGCCGAGATGCTTCTTTAATATAGTCCCACGACCCGAGAGCGATTGTCGCAGTGATGAGGAACCTTGTTGGCACCAGAGCTGAGGCTCCGGTCGCAGAGCAGAACCATACTTGTTCTCCAATGTTGAGCGGCTCATGGGTCACCAGGCGTGTGCCCGCAGCATTGATACCGTAGATCATTTTCGACGATTTATCCAGGTGATATTTCGCATGGGGCTCGTTCCATCGCTGATGCAACCTCTTCGCGGCCCCCTTTCGAGGCTGGAATTCGTCAGCGAAACAGATCATCACCAGGGGCGTGATGAGACAGTCTGTGTGGGAGTCTCTCTGAGGTTCATCGCTGACGATCGCACAGAAATCAGTAGGGTAAGATCGGATCCCTCGTCTTGCAGGGCCGTCGCTGGAGCGCGGACTCGGGCTTTTGCAATGGGCAGAATGCTCCCCCTGTCCCTCCGCCTCCTGTGTATCTTCTTCACAAATCTGTGTCCAGCGAAAGTGATTATTATTGGCTAGTCACCGTCGGCTGGTCGTCCGAGCTCGTTTGTCTTTTAATAGTTTCATGAGTTGAGAGCGATTGTCGCAGTGATGAGGAATCTTGTTGGCACCAGAGCTGAGGCTCCGGTCGCTGAGCAGAACCATACTTGTTCTCCAATGTTGAGCGGCTCATGGGTCACCAGATGGGTGCCCGCAGCATCGCTACCGTAGTTCTTCTTGCATGGGGCTCATTCCATCGCTGATTAAGCCTCTTCGCGCCCCACTTTCGAGGCTGGAGTTCGTCAGTGAAACAGTTCATCACCAGGGGCGTGATGAGACAGTCTGTGCGGGAGTCTCTCTGAGGTTCATCGATGAAGCTCGACCAGTAATCAGTAGGGTAAAATCTGACCCATCGTCTTGCAGGGCTGTCGCTGGAGCGCGGAATCGGGCTCGTGTAATGGGAAGAATACTCACCCTGTCTCCTCGCCTCCTGACTGTCTTCTCCACAAATCTGCGTCCAGCAAGAGTGACTATCATTGGCCAGTCACCTCAGGATGGTCGTCCGAGATAGGTTTTTTTCTGTAGTTCCATGGGCCGAGAGCGATTGCCGCAGTGATGAGGAATCTTGTTGGCACCAGAGCTGAGGCTCCGGTCGCTGAGCAGAACCATACTTGTTCTCCAATGCTGAGCGGCTCATGGGGGAAACATGCGGGTGACAGTAGCAGTGCTACTGTAGTTCATGTTCCAGGATTTATCCAGGTGATATTTCGCATGGGGCTCGTTCCATCGCTGATGCAACCTCTTCGCGGCCCACTTTCGAGGCTGGAATTCGTCAGCGAAACAGGTCATCACCAGGGGCGTGATGAGTCAGTCTTTGTGGGAGTCTCTCTGAGGTTCATCGCTGAAGCTCGCGCAGTAATCAGTAGAGTAAAATCGGATCCCTCGTCTTGCAGTGCCGTCGCTGGAGCGCGGACTCGGGCTTTTACAATGGGCATAATGCTCACCCTGTCCCTCCGCCTCCTGTGTGTCTTCTCCACAAATCTGCGTCCAGCAAGAGTTACTATCATTGGCCGGTCAGCTTCGGGTGGTCGTCGGAGATCGTTTTTTCTTGCAATAGTTTCATGATTTGAGAGCGATTGCCGCAGTGATGAGAAACCGTGTTGGCACCAGAGCTGAGGCTCCGGTCGCTGAGCAGAACCATACTTGTTCTCCAATGTTGAGCGGCTCATGGGGAAACATGCGGGTGCCAGTAGCAGTGCTACCGTAGTTCATGTTCCAGGACTTTGCCAGGTGATATTTCGCATGGGGCTCGTTCCATCGCTGATGCAACCTCTTCGCGGCCCACTTTCGAGGCTGGAATTCGTCAGTGAAAAAGGTCATCACCAGGGGCGTGATGAGACAGTCTTTGTGGGAGTCTCTCTGAGGTTCATCGCTGAAGCTCGCGCAGTAATCAGTAGAGTAAAATTGGATCCCTCGTCTTGCAGGGCCGTCGCTGGAGCGCGGACTCGGGCTTTTGCAATGGCCAGAATACTCACCCTGTCCCTCCGCCTCCTGTGTGTCTTCTCCACAAATCTGCGTCCAGCAAGAGTTTCTATTATTGGCCGGTCACCTTCGGGTGGTCGTCCGAGATCGTTTTTTTCTTGCAATAGTTTCATGAGTTGAGAGCGATGGCCGCAGTGATGAGAAACCTTGTTGGCACCAGAGATGAGGCTCCGGTCGCTGAGCAGAACCATACTTGTTCTCCAATGTTGAGCGGCTCATGGGTCACCAGGCGGGTGCCTGATGCTCGCGCAGTCATCAGTAGGGTAAAATCTGATCCCTCGTCCCGCAGGGCCGTCGCAGGAGCGCGGGATCTTGTTTACGCAGGGGGCAGACGTCTTTCGATTCTCAGCGGCAAACGCGCCCAAAGGATCACCGCTTCGTGCCGAGCACAGAGCGGTCGTTGCACCGCTTGCATTGTCAGCGCTTGCTTGTTTCGGGCGAGCGGTCGTCGACGAAACAGCGTCTTCCTCGACCGTGGGGGAAATTTGATTCCTCGCTTTGGACGGTCGGAACAGGAACCCATAACTCGAATGGAGCAGTGGGAGGGTGTCGTTAAAATCAGCAGCGTGCCTTCCCTCAAGCCATTGCTGACCAACCCGACATCATAATTTGTGGTCACCTCAGTCCGTGTGCGCAGGGCTTCTTTCTCCGCACACTTTCGGCGGTGGCGGACACATGGTGAAGAGGATCACGAAGCGATGCTGCCTGCCAATCGTGCCCGGGCAAGAACATGTCTTCTTGTTTATGTATTTCTCCTTCTAGCCAGATTCTGACAGTAGGTTCCAATCTCCTCTGCGCCCCACTTTCGAGGCTGGAGTTCGTCAGCGAAACAAGGGGCGTGATCGGACAGTCTGTGTGGGAGTCTCTCTGAGATTCACCGCTGATGCTCGCACCGTCACTAGTATGGTAAAATCTGACCCCTCGTCGTGCAGGGCCGTCTCTGGAGCGCCGAATCGGGCTTTGGCAATGGTCCGAATGCTCACCCTGTCCCTCCGCCCTTTCTTTGTCTTCTGCAGTAATCTGCGTCCAGCAAGAGTTACTATCATTGGCCGGTCAGCTTCGGGTGGTCGTCGGAGATCGTTTTTTATTGCCGCAGTGATGAGAAACCTTGTTGGCATCAGAGCTGGGGCTCCAGTCGCTGAGCAGAACCGTATTTGTTCTCCAATGTTGAGCGGCTCGTGGGTCACCATGCGTGTGCCCGCAACATTGCTACCGAAGGTCATTTTCCAGGATTCTGCCAGGTGAAATTTCTCATGGGGCTCGTTCCATCGCTGATTAAGCCTCTTCGCGCCCCACTTTTGAGGCTGGAGTTCGTCAGCGAAACAGGTCATCATCGGGGGGTTGATGAGTGGAAATCTCTCTGAGATTCATCGCTGATGCTCGCGCAATCATCAGTGGGGTAGAATCCGGTTCCGCGTCTTGCAGGGCCAGCGCTGGAGCGTTGAATTGGGTTTGCGCAGGGGGCAGAATGTTCACCCTGTCCATCCTCCTGTCTGCCTCCTCTACCAATTTGCGTCTGGCGTGTGTGACTATTGTCGGCGGGCCACGTTCGGGTGGTCGTCCAGGTTCTTATTCCCAACCCTCCTGCACCAGGTTCTCGTTGTGAATAGAGCACTGCGGTCGCAACTCCTTCCTTCTGGCCTCCCCCCTCCTCTCCCCCCCTCCTCTCCTCTCCTGCCTCTTACCTCCTGCCTCGCCGCGCTACCTAACGGCTCGCTGGGTGCTGCGAGCTGCAAAGCTGTCGCAATGTTCGTGGGCTGCTGAGAGGTCCAGCGGAGTGGCGTCCTAGTCAGATTAGACGAGACATCGCCGTCGCTGGCAGCTTCGAACTACGAAGCTGTCGCCACTTTCGTGGTTCCCTGGGGGGTCCAGCAGAGTGACGTCCTCTTCAGATCAGATGAGGCCTCGGCGTCGCTGATGGCTGCGAACTGCGAAGCTGTTGCCGTTTTCGTGGCTTCTTGGGAGCGGCGTCTTCTTCAGATCGGACGAGACCTCGGCTTGTTGGGGGCTTCGAATCGCGAAACAGTCGCCACTTTCGTGTGTTCCTGGGTGCGAGCTGCGAAGCTGTCGCCACTGGCTTGGTCTCTTGGGAGGTCCAGCGGAGTGACGTCTTAGTCAGATCAGGTGAGACTTCGGCGTCGCAAGGGGCTGCGAACTGCGAAGCTGTCGCCACTGCCGTAGGTTTCTTGGAGGTCTTGCGAAGTGGCGTCCTAGTAACATCAGATGCGACCTCGACGTCGCTGGGGGCTGCGAACTGCGAAGCTGTCGCCAATTTCGTGGGCTCCTGGGAGATCAAGCGGAGCGGTGTCGTAATCGGACGAGACCTCACCGTCGCTGGGGGCCGCGAATTGCGAAACAGTCGCCACGTTCGTGTGTTCCTAGGTGCGAGCTGCGAAACTGTCGCTACTTTCGTGGTCTCTTGGGAGGTCCAGCAGAGTGACGTCTCAGTCAGATCAGATGAGACCTCGGCGTTGCTGGGGGCTGCGAATTGCGAAGCTGTCGTCACTCTCGTGGATTCCTGGGAGGTCCAGCGGAGTGACGTCCTATTCAGAGCAGGTGAGACCTCGCCGTCGTTGGGGGCTGCGAACTGCGAAGCTGTTGCCACTCTTGTGGTCTCCTGGGAGGTCCAGCGGAGTGACGTCCTACTCAGATCAGACGGAACTTCGCCGTTGATGGGGGTTGCGAACTGCAAAGTTGTCGCCACTTTCATGTCTTCAGGCTGCAAAATGCGAAACTGTCGCCTCTTGCGTGGGCTCCTGAGAGGTTCAGCGGAGTGACGTCCTACTCAGATCAGAGGAGGCCTCGCCATCGTTGGGGCTGCGAACTGCGAAGCTGTCGCCACCTGCGTTGGCTCCTGGGAGGTCCAACGGAGTGACGTACTATTCAGATCAGATTAGACCTCAGCGTCGCTGGGGGCTGCGAAGTGCGAAGCGGTCGCCAATTTCGTGGTCTCCTGAGAGGTCCAGCGGAGTAACGTCCTTTTCAGATCAAATGAAACCTCGGCGACGCTGGGGGCTTCGAATTGCGAAGCTGTCGGCACTTGCGTGGGTTCCCGGGAGGTCCAACGGAGTGACGTCCTATTCGGATCAGGTGAGACCTCGCCGTCGCTGTGGGCTGCGAACGGCGAAGCTGTCGCCACTCTTCTTGGTCGTCTGGAAGGTCCAGCGACGTGATGTCCTTTTCAGATCAGATGAGAGAGGCCTCGGCGTCGCTGGGGTATACGAACTGCGAAGCTGTCGCCACTGTCGTGGCCCCCTGGAAGGTCCTGCGGAGTGACGTCCTATTCGGATCAGATGAGAACTCGCCGTTGATCCGTTGATGGGCGCTGCGAACTGCGAAGCTGTCGCCACCTTCGTGGTCTCCTGAGAGGTCCCGCGGAATGACGTCCTATTTAGATGATATTAGACCTCGGCGTCACTGGGGGCTGCGAATTGCGAAGCTGTCGCCACTTTCGTGGGTCCCTGGGAGGTCCAGCGAAGTGACGTCCTAGTCTGATCAGATGCGATACTGGCGTCGCTGGGGGCTGCTAAGTGCGAAGCTGTCGCCACTTACATTGGCCCCCTGGGAGGTCCAGCGGCGTAACGTCCTATCCAGATCAGATTAGACCTCGGCGTCGCTGGGGGCTGCGAACTGCAAAGCTGCCGCTACTTGTTGGGCTCCTTGGAGGTCCAGCGGAGTGACGTCCTATTCGGATCAGATTTGACCTCGCCGTCGCTTTGGAGCGCCTCAGCGACATGGCCCGGGCCGCACTGCTTTTCCAGCGTGCCACTGAAAAATACTCGCCACCGTCCTCCTTCATCCTGCCTCTTTCGTTGTTGTCTTCTTCCTCCTTCCACCGTCTTCTCTTCGATCCTTCTGCTACCCCTCGCTTTCACCCCCATTTCCTCTTCGAGCCTGGGCCTCATTCCTCGTCTTCCGATTGCGTCTCATCTGAGTCGTGCAACGCTCGCCCATCCCATGCAGCTTACAGAACATAATGGCTGTTACTGTGTTGTTATTAGCCACGCTATTCTGGACCAGCTCCTCTTGTCACTTAATGCAAATATGATGGGGACGTCACAGGTCAGTTCCTCTGTAGTTGCGTGAGTTGAGAGCGGCTGTCGCCGCGGTGATGACACAACTTGCATACTTCTTCTCCAATGTTGAGCGGCTCGTGGGTCACTATTAGTGTGCCCGCAGCGTTGCAACCGAAGTTCATTGTTCCCCGGATTCGGCCAGGTGATATTTCGCATGTGACTCATTTCATTACTGACTACACCTCTCCGCGCCCAACTTTCGGGACTGGAATTTCGTCAGCGAAACAGGTCATCATCGGGGGCGTGATGAGACAGTCTGTGTGAGAGTCTCTCTGAGATTCATCGCTGATGCTCGCACAGGAATCAGTAGGGTAAAATCTGACCCCTCGTCTTGAAGCAGGGCCGTCGTCAGAGCGCTGAGTCGGGCATGCGCATTGGGCAGATTGCTCACCCTGTCAATTCCCCTGTCGGCCTCCTCCACTAATCTGCGTCCAGCGTACGTCACTGCTGTTGGTTGGTCGCGTTCGGTTGGTGATCCAAGTTCTTTTTATCCTCTGTGGTTCCGAGATTTGGAAGCGGCTGTGGCGGTGATGAGAAACCTTTGCTTGGCTCCAGAGCTGAGGCTCTGGTCGCTGAGCAGAGCCATACTTCTTCTCTCATATTCAGCGGCTCGTGGGCCACCATTAGGGTGCCCGCAGCGTCGCGACCGAAGTTCATTTTTCCAGGATTCGGCCAGGCGATATTTCGCATGTGACTCGTTTCATCACTGAGTAAACCTCTCCGCGCCCAACTTTCGGGACTGGAGTTCGTCAGCGAAACAGGTCATCATCGGGGGCGTGATGAGACAGTCTGTGTGAGAGTCTCTCTGAGATTCATCGCTGATGCTCGCGCAGGAATCAGTAGGGTAAAATCTGACCCCTCGTCTTGAAGCAGGGCCGTCGTCAGAGCGCTGAGTCGGGCATGCGCATTGGGCAGATTGCTCACCCTGTCAATTCCCCTGTCGGCCTCCTTCACTAATCTGCGTCCAGCGTACGTCACTGCTATTGGTTGGTCGCGTTCGGTTGGTGATCCAAGTTCTTTTTATCCTCTGTGGTTCCGAGATTTGGAAGCGGCTGTGGCGGTGATGAGAAACCTTTGTTTGGCTCCAGAGCTGAGGCTCTGGTCGCTGAGCAGAGCCATACTTCTTCTCTCATATTCAGCGGCTCGTGGGCCACCATTAGGGTGCCCGCAGCGTCGCGACCGAAGTTCATTTTTCCAGGATTCGGCCAGGCGATATTTCGCATGTGACTCGTTTCATCACTGAGTAAACCTCTCCGCGCCCAACTTTCGGGACTGGAGTTCGTCAGCGAAACAGGTCATCATCGGGGGCGTGATGAGACAGTCTGTGTGAGAGTCTCTCTGAGATTCATCGCTGATGCTCGCACAGGAATCAGTAGGGTAAACTCTGACCTCTCGTCTTGCAGGGCAATCGCTGGAGCGCGGAATCTGGTTTGTGTAGCGGGTAGAATGCTCACCCTGTCCCTGTCTCTTAGCAGAACCGCACATGTTTCTCGATGTTCAGACGCAGATTCGCCCAATGGATCATTGCTCAGTGCAAGGCACAGAACGTTCGTTCCACCGCTTGCATTGTCAGCGCCGGTTTGTTTCGGGCAAGCAGTCGCCGACGGACGAAACAGCGTCTTCCTCGAACATAGAGACAATCAGATTCTTGACGCTTCGCGTAAACCCACCTGTGTGTGTGTGTTTCCACACCCTGGATGCGTGCCCTGACGTCACGATGGTCCGCATCTGCCGTCAGGGTTTCCCCGCTGGACTGTGTCACCGGTCAGTCTGTGCTACCCGTCAGACTCCCTGGATTGGCGTCTTCGGGACCGCTTCCTTTTTGTTCGTATCCGAACTGTTGGGGACGCCTTACGCGCCATTTTGGCTGCGCTCTGCTTCCTCGGTGCCTGTGTTCAGACTCCCTGGATGCGCCGTTGCATGTTCCTTTCAGGGGCTGCCCTGCAGACTCCCTGGATTGCACGCCCTGCTGCCCCGCCGCCTGAGCCGCGCCGCGCGCGCTTGGGAATTTAGCCACGGCCGCGGCCCGACCGTGACTGCCCGCCGCTGGCGCTTCCGCCTGCGGCCGTAAAAAAAAAGAAGTAAACCCACCTGTGTTGGCTCTTCCTGCATAGGTCGGTCGTTCCTGCCCGAGCACTCCCTGGAGTCCTTGTGAGTGAGGCTTTCTTCGGTTCCCCTCCTCTTCTTCTTTGTCCTCTGCCCTCTCGCGCCCGCCGTCCTTCCTTTCGAGCTCAGCCTGGTGCCTGCGCCCCCGCTCCTGGGTCGCTTGCATCTTAATGAGGGGCATTTTGCCTCTTGCACGTGCACTTGCTGCGTCGGCCTACGTGCCGTCGTTGCCAATTATCTCGCCCTGTGCCCCAGCCGAGCCCGTCCCGCTCTTCGGATCTGTCCTTGTGAGCCGTCAATCGAAAAAAGTAAACCCACCTGACTGTTCGATCGTCGGCAGTCACTCGTTCCGCCGCCACCCGCATTGGCTTCGACGCACCTTAAGGCTTGCTCCCCTTTGCTAGGGTGTCTAGCCCTTGCCGCGCTCAGCCCCCCGCGTGTTGCCCCTCGCACAGGCGCAGGCGCTTGCGACTTCCGCTATCTCCCGCGGGTTTGCCCCACGCCGCAGTCACGGGACACCTCATTGCCAGCTAATTACCCGCCAGTTTGGCGTGCACCTCCGGCGGTTGCTCGCTGCCGATGGCACCCCCTCTGTGAGCGCCGCGCGGCCCGCCCTGGTTTGTCTCACCTCCCGCTGTTCTCTTGTTGTCTCTCTGTTCTTTTCTCTCTCTCTCTCTCTCTCTCTCTCTCTCTCTCTCTCGTGTGCAATTTAGGCTCCTGCTTGTTAGCTATAGCTTTGGACTGCGCGCGGCCATTCCGCTTGCGCTCGCGATCAAAAGAGTAAGCCCACCTGCCCATCCAGAGACGATGCCTGGGCGGGACGCCCTGATCAACTATGTAGAGGAGAATTCACAGGAATAGCGGGCTGGGGAAGCCGTCGTACCCCAAAAGAGTGAAGATGGAAGAGGAATCGACGTTAGAAGAGAAATAGGAGGAGGGATATGGAGGAGAAGGAGGAAACGACCAGGAGGGAGGAGGGAGGAGGGATGAGGAGTATACGGATGTTGTGGATGATGATGGCTGTGACGATGATGGTGGTGGTGGCGATGATGCTGATGATGAGCGTGGTGATCATTATCATGTTGGTGGAGGATGATGGTGATGATATAGGTGATTTCCATGATGATGAGATGGTGGTGGTGATGTTGGTTTTAAATATGAGGAGGGTTAGGAGGATCATGGTAATGATGGTGATGATGTTGATGATGGTGTTGTTGATGGTAATGACGACGATGTCATTGATAGTGATGGTGATACGGATGGTGATGTTGATGATGGTACTTATATTATCGATGGTAATGACGATGTTGGCACTGATAATGATGATGATGGTGATGACTATGATTACGCTGATGATAATACTGGTATGTGGCTGCTGATGATGATGCTGCTTGTGATGTGCATGCGGCTGCTCATGATGATGCTGATGATATTGCAGTGGTGATGCGGGTGCTGATGATAATGCTGCTGATGTTGAAGATGCTGATGAGGATGATGTTGCTGATGATGGGGTCTCCGATGACGACGATGATGTTTACAATGATGCTGTTGTTGCCGCTGATGCTGGTTATGGTGATGCTGATGCTGACGCTGACGATGATGCTGCTGATGATGATGGTGATGCTGGTGGTGGTTACGGTGATGGTTATGGTGATGCTGATGATGATGTTGCTGATTATGATGCTGGTGGTGGTAATGATGATGGTAATGATTATGGTAATGATAATGATGATGCTGATGCTGATGCTGATGCTGATGTTCATGCTGCTGATGATGATGATGATGGTGATGGTGATAGTGATGGTGATGGTGATAGTGATGGTGATGGTGATGATGCTGTTGACGATGATGATGGCGATGCGGATGCTGTTGACGATGCTGCTGCTGCTGATGGCGATGTGATGATGGAGATGATGAAGAGGAGGATCAGGAGGAAGAGGCGGAGGAGGAGGCGGAAGAGGAGGAGGATGAGGAGGATATGGAAGAAGAGGAGCAGGGCGAGCATAATGGCCAGAGGCCTCTTGGATGCCTCTCGGAGTCTCTTCGGATGTCTCTTGAGAGTTTCTTGGGGTCTTCTTGGGGCATCTTGGGGGCCTCTTGGCGGTCCCAGGGGCCTTTTCGAACGTCTTGGGTGCCTCGGGGGAGCCTGTTGAGGCCTCTTCGGGGGTCTCGTGCGAGCCTCTTGGGGACCTCTTGGGGGCATGCGGGAGCCTCCTTGGCCCCATGCGTGGTGCCTTCTTGGGGCACTCTTGGTAGTTTTGGGGGTCATCCTGGACCCCTCTAGGAGAAGAGAGATCAAAGAAGGGGGATGCCTGAATTAGGCCCCCCCTCCCCCAAGAGGCCAAAATGGGCCCAAACCTTGTGACATCAGTGATTCTGCCTTCTCGCCGGGACGGTCTTGGAACCTCGAACGCGCCGCGGAGCGCCCTGTCCAGTTCCAGGGGAGGGGTTAGGGGGAAGCTCCCCGAAAGGGAAAAGGGGGGGTTGAAAGAGGACCCCCCCTAAACCACTCACGCCCCGAAGGGCTGGTGGGATTCCTTTCTGTGGACGGTCGGAGCAGGAACCCATAGCTCGATTGGAGCAGCGGGAGGGTGTCGTTCAAATGTGTACCTTCTCTCAGGCCTTTGCTGACCAACCCGACACCAGCATCGGTGGTCACCTTAGTCCATTGGCGCAGGGCTTCGTCTTCTGCACACTTTCGACGGTGACGGACACATGGTGAAGTGGATTCCACGAAGCGATGCTACCTGCAAATCCTGGCCGGGCACGAACTTTTCCCTCTTGCTGGTTTCCATATAGCCGTCGTTCGTCCAGTCCGTCAGATGTTGACAGTCTGTTCCCGTTCCCATCTCCTCCACGCCCCACTTTCGAAGCTGGAGTTCTTCAGCATAACAGATCATCAGCGGGGAGGTGATGAGACAGTCTATGTGGGAGTCTCTCTGAGATTTATCGCTGATGCTCGCACAGAAATCAGTAGGGTAAAATCTGATCCCTCGTTTTGCAGAGCCGTCGCTGCTGCGCCGATCAGTTTTGTGCAGTGGGAAGAATGCTCACCCTGTCCCTTGCCCCTACTGTCTGTGACCTCCACTAATATGCGTCCAGCGTGAGTGACTATTGTTGGCCGGCCATGTTCGGGTGGTTGCCCGAGTTCGTCATCCGAGTCCGTTTTAGTTTCTGTAGTGTCGTGAGTTGGGATGTGAAGGTATCCACGTGGACTGGGAAGGTATCCACGTGGACTGGGATCAGGTCTGGCGCAACCAACAGGCCGAGAACACGCGCAAGCAAGAGACGCGGGAACGCGAGGCCACCTAGCAAGGCAAAGGGCGCGATAAAGGCGGCAAGCCTGGCAAGTGCCGCTTTGACATGGCCTGGGACGACGCCCCTGGTGCCCGCCTTCGGCGCTAAACACCTGCTGCAGCCACCACCGGGCTACACCTGGCACCTCTACGGGGCGTGCTGCCCACGGGCACCGCGCCTCTCCACACACGGCGTTCCTCTCTCCTCTTCTCTCCTCCTTGCGACGCGCCTCCTGCCTATGTGGGACGCGCGTCGCGCACACAGTGTCCTTGATACCACTTCGGTGCTTCCCTGCTGCACACGCTGGACCGCCTGTTGGGTCGCCCAGAGTCGTTACCCGGCTTCTGCACCTCTCGGTGTCCCCCGCCGCCGCCCCCTCGCGGCGTACCTCCCGTTTGGGACGCGCGCCGCTCACTTACTATCCCCTGCACAGTTTCGGTGCTTCTCCG
This sequence comes from Prorocentrum cordatum, assembly GCA_963575745.1. Classification (NCBI taxonomy): domain Eukaryota; class Dinophyceae; order Prorocentrales; family Prorocentraceae; genus Prorocentrum; species Prorocentrum cordatum. The sequence continues at coordinate 118,237 of CAUYUJ010002914.1, read as the reverse complement.
ACCCACCTCGCTGGACTGCCCACTGGGTCGCCCTGCGTTGCTACCCGGCTTCCGCACCCTTCGGTGTTCCCCCCCTTCCGCGGCAGCCTCGCGTTGCGTCCTCCCCTTGCGATGCTGTTCTGCCCCGCTGCCGGCGGGCCACCAGGACGCTTCGCTCGCCGCCACTTGCCACTCCCCTCTCTACCCTGTGGCCCCCTGGCGCGGCCTTGGGCGGTCGCTGCCACCCCCTCTCTCTGCCAGCCCTCTGGCTGCGTTGCCACTTCCTTCTGGCTGCCCCGTGCTTCCTCTTCCCTTTGTTGCTGTTCCGCCCCGCCGCCTGCGGGCGCCCGGGACGCTTTGCCCGCCGCCTCCCGCCCCGCCTCTCCCGGCCCCCTGGCCACCTGGCTTGAGCGGTCACGCCGCAGTACCCTTGTCACCGTCAGCCGTCTGGCCGCTGCTCCTGCCTCCGCGCGGCTCAGTGCTGTGCCTTCTCCTCGGTGCGCCGCGGTACGCCGTTCGTGGTGTCCCACTGCGCCCCCTTCCAGCGCCGCTGGCTGCCGCCCTCCCGCCACCCTTGCCACCGTGGTTCGCCGCGGCCGCCCACCGCGCTCTGGCCCTGCGCGCCTGGCTGCTGCTGCCCCCCCGGCTGCTCATCGTCGCACTCTTCGCGGCGTCTGAGCGTCCCTTTTTCCTCTCGGCCGTCCCCCCCCCTCCTTGCTCGCTGGCCAAGTCGCTAGTTCGTGGCCCTATCTAGCTTCTCGCTGGAGCGGAGTGCGCCGCCTCGCCGCTGACTGGAAGAGAATTGAGAGGTGATTGATGCGCTGATGAGAAACCTTGTTGGCACCAGAGCTGATTCTCCAGTCGCTGGGCAGAACCAGACTGGTTTTCCAATGTTGAGCGGCTCGTGGATCACCAGGAGGGTTCCGGGTGCCCGCAGCGTTGCGACCGAAGTTCATATTTTGGCTAGGATTCTGCCAGGTGATTTTTCGCATGGTTTGTCCCATCGATGGCTGAGCATCTCCGCGCCCCACAGGGGTTGGAATTCGTCAGCGAGAGAGCTCATCAGCGTGGGCGTGATGAGACCGTCTGTGTGGGAGTCTCTCTGATATTCATTGTTGATGCTCGCGCAGTAATCAGTAGGGTAAAATCAGACCCGCTCGTTTTGCAGAGCGGTCGCTGCTGCGCCGAATCGGTTTTGTGCAGTGGGCAGAATGCTCACCCTGTCCCTTCCCCATGTTGCCTGCCTCCTCCGCTCGTGTGCGCCCACCGCGAGTGCTTATTGTTGGCCGGCCACGTTCGGATGGTTTGTCAAAATTCGTTATCCGAGTTTGTTTCAGTTTCTGCAGTGGCATGGGTTGAGAGGTGATTGTTGCGCTGATGAGAAGCCTTGCTGACACTTGAGCGGAGGCTCCAGTCGCTGAGCAGTACCACGCTTGTTCTCCACTGTCGAGCGGGTCGTGGATCACCAGGAGGGTGCCCGCAGCGTCGCGACGGAAATTCATTTCTTCCAGGATTTTGCCAAGTGATATTTCGCAAGGGGCTCGTTTCATCGATGGCTGAACCTCTCCGCGCCCCAGTCGAGGTTGGAATTCGGGTTTGTGCAATGGGCAGAATGCTCACCCTGTCCCTTCCCCATCCTGTCTGCCTTTTCCACTCATCTGCGCCCACCGTGAGTGCTTACTGTTGGCCGGCAATTTTCGGATGGTTGTCCAAGTTCGTCATCCGAGTCCGAGTTAGTTTCTGTGGGGACATGAGCTGAGAGGTGATTGTTGCATTGATGAGAAACCTTGTTGGTACCAGAGTTGATGCTCCAGTCGCTGAGCAGATCCAATGTTATGTTGAGCGGCTTTTGGATCACCAGGAGGGTGCCCGCAGCGTTGCGACCGAAGTTCATTTTTTGTCCAGGATTCTGCCAGGTGCTGCTTCGCATGGGGCTCGTTCCATCGATGGCTGAACCTCCCCGCGCCCCACTAGGGGCTGGAGTTCGTCAGCGAAACAGCTCATCAGCGTGGGCGTGATGAGACAGTCTGTGTGGGAGTCTCTCTGAGATTCATCGCTGATGCTCGCACAGTAATCAGTAAGGTAAAATATGATCCCTCGTCTTGCAGAGCGTCGCTGCTGCGCCGAATCGGTTTTGTGTTGTGGGCAGAAAGCTCACCCTGTCCCTTCCCCATCCTGTCTGCCTCCTCCACTACTCTGCGTCCAGCGTGAGTGACTATTGTTGGTCGGTCATGTTCGGATGGTTCTCCAAGTTCGTCATCCGAGTCCGAGTTAGTTTCTGTGGTGGCATGAGTGGAGAGGTGATTTTTGCGCTGATGAGAAGCCTTGTTGGCACCAGAGTTGATGCTCCAGTCGCTGTGCAGAACCATACTTGGTTTCCAATGTTGAGCCGCTCTTTGGTCACCAGGAGGGTGCCCGCAGCGCTGCGACCGAAGTTCATTTCTTGTCCAGGATTCTGCCAGGTGCTGCTTCGCATGGGGCTCGTTCCATCGATGGCTGAACCTCCCCGCGCCCCACTCGAGGCTGGAGTTCGTCAGCGAAACAGCTCATCAGCGTGGGCGTGATGAGACAGTCTGTGTGGGAGTCTCTCTGAGATTCATCGCTGATGCTCGCACAGTAATCAGTAGGGTAAAATCTGATCCCTCGTCTTGCAGAGCGGTCGCTGCTGCGCCGAATCGGTTTTGTGCAGTTGGCAGAAAGCTCACCCTGTCCCTTCCCCATCCTGTCTGCCTCCACGAATCTGCGTCCAGCGTGAGTGACTATTGTTGGTCGGCCACGATTTGATGGTTGTCCAAGTTCGTCATCCGAGTCTGTTTCAGTTTCTGTAGCGGCATGAGTGGAGAGGTGATTGTTGCGCTGCGACCGAAGTTCATTTCTTGTCCAGGATTCTGCCAGGTGCTGCTTCGCATGGGGCTCGTTCCATCGATAGCTGAACCTCCCCGCGCCCCACTCGAGGCTGGAGTTCGTCAGCGAAACAGCTCATCAGCGTGGGCGTGATGAGACAGTCTGTGTGGGAGTCTCTCTGAGATTCATCGCTGATGCTCGCACAGTAATCAGTAGGGTAAAATCTGATCCCTCGTCTTGCAGAGCGTCGCTGCTGCGCCGAATCGGTTTTGTGTTGTGGGCAGAAAGCTCACCCTGTCCCTTCCCCATCCTGTCTGCCTCCTCCACTACTCTGCGTCCAGCGTGAGTGACTATTGTTGGTCGGCCACGTTCGGATGGTTGTCCAAGTTCGTCATCCGAGTCCGAGTTTGTTTCTGTGGTGACACGAGTTGAGAGGTGATTGACGCGCTGATGAGAAGCCTTGTTGGCACCAGAGTTGAGGCTCCAGTCGCTGAGCAGAACCATACTCGTTCTCCAATGTTGAGCGGCTCGTGGATCACAAGGAGGGTGCCCGCAGCGTTGCGACCGAAATCATATTTTTTTCCAGGATTCTGCCAGGTGATATTTCGCATGGGGCTCGTTCCATCGATGGCTGAACCTCCCCGCGCCCCACTCGAGGCTGGAGTTCGTCAGCGAAACAGCTCATCAGCGTGGGCGTGATGAGACAGTCTGTGTGGGAGTCTCTCTGAGATTCATCGCTGATGCTCGCACAGTAATCAGTAGGGTAAAATCTGATCCCTCGTCTTGCAGAGCGGTCGCTGCTGCGTCGGTTTTTTGCAGTGGGCAGAATGCTCACCCTGTCCCTTCCCCATCCTGTCTGCCTCCTCCACTGATCTGCGTCCAGCGTGAGTGACTATTGTTGGCCGGCCACGTTCGGATGGTCGTCCAAGTTATTTCTACGTCTTGTCGTTCCGTGGGTTTCAAGCAGCAGTCGCAGTTATGAGAAACCGTGTTGGCACCAGAGTTGACACCGATCGCTGAGCAGAACCATACTTGTCTTCCACTGCTGAGCGGCTCATAGGTCACCACGAATGTGCCCGCAGCGACTTTCGAGGCGAGATTTCGTCAGCGAAGCAGGTCATCATCGGGAGGTGACGAGACAGTCTGTGTGGGAGTCTCTCTGAGATTCGTCGCTGATGCTCGCGCAGTGATTAGTAGGGTAAAATCAGATCCCTCGTTTGCAGGGCTGTCGCTGCAGCGCTGAGTCTGGCTTGTGCAGTGGGCATAAGCTTACCCTGTCCAGTCCTGTCCCCGCCTGTCTCTTGGCAGAACCGCACTTGCTTTTCGATGTTCAACGGCTAACGCGCCCTAAAGATCATAGCTCCGTGCAGAGCACTGAACGTCCGTCGTTCCACCGCTTGCATTGTCAGCGCCGTCTTGTTTCGGGCGAGCGGTCGTCGACGAAACAGAGTGTTCTTCGAACCTATAAGGGAACTCTGATTATTTGGCTTACGCAGCACCGCCGACACCTTTGGGGAGAGTCGCTGTTGCGGCTTCTGGGTGCTGCGTGACTTATGCTTGTATGTATAGCTAGTCCCCTCTTGGGGCCCTCTTGGGGCTCTCTTGGAACCCTCTTGGGGCGTCTTGGGGCCCTCTTGGGCCGTCTTGGGGCGGTCTTGGGGGCCTCTTGGGCCGTCTTCGAGCGTCGGAACCCCGAAAAGGCGAGAAAGCCAAAACGCTTGAACAACATCACATAGAAATCAACGATTTTGGCCTCTTGGGGGCCTCTTCGAGGCCTCTTGGTGCGTCTTGGAGGCATCTTGGGCAGTCTGGAGGCCATCTTGGGCGTCTTGGGACGATGTTTCTGTGACTCGGGACCTGGACAGTCTTGGAGGTCTCTTGGGGCCCTCGTGGCCCGTTTTGAGGCCCTCGATACCCCCTCGGCACAATTCCGTTGAATTTCTGCAGCAAAATACCCCCTCCCGCCGGCCCAGATAGAACCCCCCTCTCGGCCGGCCCGGGTAGAACCCTCTCCCCCTGCAAATCGACCGGACTGGGCTCCCAGGGGAGGGGTTTGGAGAGGGGGAAGCATTTCAACACACCGATGAACTCCAGGGGGTCTGCGGATTCTTCGTTTTGGACGGTCGGAACAGGAAACCGTACTTCGCTCGACTGGAGCAGTGATAGGGTGTCGCTAAAATCAGTGTTGTGCCTTCTCTCAGGCCTTTGCTGACCAACCCGACACCAGAATGTGTGGGGGGTCACCTTAGTCCGTGTGCTGCAGGGCTTCTTTCTCCGCACACTTTCGGCGGTGGCGGACATAAGGTGAAGGGAACCACGAAGCGTAGTTGCGTGCAAATGGTGCCAGGGCACCCCCATTTCCTTGCTGTCGTCTTTCTATACAGCCGTCGTTTGTCCAGTCCGTCAGATTATGATAGAATATTCCCATCTCCTCCGTGCCCCACTTTCGAGGCTGGAGGTCGTCAGCGAAACATATCATCATCGGGGACATGACGAGACAGTCTGTGTGGGAGTCTCTCTGAGACTCATCGCTGATGCTCGCACAGTAATCAGTAGGGTAAAGTCTGATCACTCGTTTTGCTTGAGTCGGGTTTGTGCAATTGAAGGAAAGTTCACCCTGTCCCTCCTTCTCCTATCTGCCTCCTCCACTGATCTGCGTCCAGCGTGAGTGACTAGTGTTGGCCGGTCACCTTCGGGTGGTCGTCCAAATTCTTTCTACTTCCTGAAGTTCCATGAATTTAAAGCGGCTGTCGCAGTAATGAAACACCGTGTTGGCACCAGAGCTGAGCCTCCAGTGGCTGAGCAGAACCAAGCTTGTTCTTCAATGCCAGCTCATGGGTCACCAGGAGGGTGTCGGCAGCGACTCGAGGCTGGACTTCGTTTGCGAAGCAGGTCATCATCGGGGGCGTGATGAGGCAGTCTGCGTGGGAGCCTCTCGGAGATCCATCGCTGATGCTCGCGCAGTAACGAGCAGGGAAGATGGGATCCCTCGTTTGCAGGGCCGTCGCCGGATGGCCGAGTCGGGTCCGTGCAGTGGGCAGGCTGCTCACCTTGTCCCTCTCCCTTCCCCGCCCGTCTCTTCGCGGAAGCGCGCTCGCTTTTCGATGTTCAGCGGCCAGCGCGCCCAAAGGATCATTGCTCCGTGTCGAGCACTGAACGTTCGTTCCACCGCTTGCATTGTCAGCGCTGGCGTGTTTCGGGCGAGCGGTCGTCGACGAAACAACGTTTTTCTCCAACATAGGGGATCTCAGATTCTTCGTTTTGGACGGTCGGAACGGGAACTCATAACTCGCTCGACTGGAGCAGTGATAGGGTGTCGCTAAAATCAGTGTTGTGCCTTCTCTCAGGCCTTTGCTGACCAACCCGACACCAGAATGTGTGGTCACCTTAGTCCGTGTGCGCAGGGCTTCTTTCTCCGCACACTTTCGGCGGTGGCGGACATAAGGTGAAGGGGATCACGAAGCGCCGTTGCGTGCAAATGGTGCCAGGGCACCCCCATTTCCTTGCTGTCGTCTTTCTATACAGCCGTCGTTTGCCCAGTTCGTCAGGTTATGATAGAATGTTCCCATCTCCGCGCCGCAGCTTCGAGGCTGCGGGTTCGTCGGTGGAGCAGCTCATTTGCGGGGTGATGAGGCAGTCTATGTGGGAGTCTCTCTGAGATGCATCGCTGGTGTTCGCACAGTAATGAGTCTGGCAAAATCTGATCCCTCGTTTTGCTGGCCGTCGCTGAAGCGCCGAATCTAGCTTGCGCAGGTGGAAGAATGCGTCTGTATCTGCGGTCGTGTCTGTGTCCATGCCCTGCCTTGCTTCTGCGATACGTTGCCAATCCTGTTTTTTTTTGTGTGTGTGTGTGCGTGTGTGCAGCGTGCAATATTGAAACGTGTCTCGAGGGGTTAGTTGGACGCATTCCAGGTAGCTAATATCAGATGCCGATGTGATAAGACACGTTGTTGGCACCAGAGCTGAGGCTTCGGTCGCTGAGCAGAACGCACTTTGGTTTTCTCCAGTAAAGAACGGCCTATAGGTCCCAAGGATGATTACCTGCATTCGTGGGTTGCTCTCTCCAACGCCTAAGTATGAGGGGTGGACGGTTATACGCGGCGCTGGAGCGATGGTTTCATGCGATTGTGTGCGTGAGGGCTACAATGTTCACATGGGCGCACATGAAAACATGTAGTAGGGTCAAACGCGGTTCCTCGTGTTGAACAGTCGGAACATGAACCCATAATTCGATTGGATCAGCGGGAGCGTGTCGCTAAAATCAGTGGTGTGCCTTCTCTCAGGCCTTTGCTGACCAACCTGGCACCAGAATGTGTGGTCACCTCAGTCCGTGTGCAGGGCTTCTTTCTCCGCACACTTTCGGCGGTGGCAGACATATGGTGAAGGGGATCAATAATCAATGCTGCACCCTTCTTTTCCCCCGGTCTCAGGTGCGGGATTTTTGTGTATGCGCGTGCGTGCTTGGCTGTCGGTCTTCTCATCGGCGAGCATGTTGTTAATTCTGTCTTTCCTTCGAGTCGTCGTTTGTCCGTCCGTCAGATTCTGACAGTGCGCCTATATCCTTGTCTGCGTTTATGTCCGCGGCCGTCTTTGCGTCCATGGCCTGGATTGTGTATGTGTCCATGTGTCAATGATTATTTGCGTGCAGCGTGCGAGATTGAAACAGGTCCCGAGGGTTTCGGTGGAAGTGTAGCAGGTTGCTAATATCATATGCCGCTGTGATGAGACACGTTGTTGGCACGAGAGCTGAAACTTTGTTCGCTAACCAGACTCCTGTTCCAGCTGCCCGTGGCAAGTCCCACCACCGTTCCAGCCCAGCACCCCGGATGGCGACTGTCAGGAGGTAGAAGCGCGTGACATCTCGTGTCCCGAGACTTGGGGTAGCCTGAACATGTGACATCATATCCCGCGTCTTGTCTGTGTTTCAAGACGAAATGAGCCTGATGGTTGGGAGGAGAAAGAGGTGGCTGGTGATGAGGATAAGGAGGATACCATGAGTACGAGGCTTGTGGCGGCTGCGGACGCAGGGGGGGGGGGGTGATGAAACACATGCTGGTGATGGTGGTGGCGACGATGATGGTGGGGATTATGATGGCGATGTTGATAAGATCGTGATGGTGATGCTTTTGCTGCTGCTGATGATGACGATGATGATGATGATGCTGACCCCTCCCCCCCCGCGAACGGCGACGACGACGATGATGATGATGATGATGCTGATGCTGATGCTGATTATGATGATGATGAGGATGACGGGAATGGTGGTGGTGATGGGTGTTTTTTTGGATTGAGATGGGGATGGTTGTGATGATGCCGATGAAGACGACGATGATGATGATGATCACGACGATGACGATGATGATGCTGATGATGACGATGATGATGATGATGACGATGACGATGATGATGATGCTGATGATGATGATGTTGATGATGACGATGACGAGGACGAGGACGATGACGGTGATGACGATGATGATGATGGTGATGATGTTGAAGATGATGATGATGAAAATGATGATGGTGGTGGTGATGCATGTGATGATGATGGTGGTGATGGTGATGATGGTGATGATGCTGATGATGATTATGCTGATTACGATGATGATGATGGTGATGATGATGATGATGGTGGTGGTGGTGATGCTAATGATGCTGACGACTAGGATGATACAGATGATGCTGATGATGATGCTGGTGGTGGTACTGATTGTGTTGATGCTTGTGATAACGATGCTGATGATGATGCTGATGATTCTGATGCTGCTGATGAGAATGATGATTCTGATGATGCCGATGATGCTGATTATGATGATGACGACGGTGATGATGCCGATGCTGGTGATGCTGCTGTTGATGATGTCGATGATGATGATGATGATGATGATGATGATGATGATGATGATGGTGATGCTGATGCTGATGCTACTGAGGTGATTGCTGATGCTGATGGTGATGATGATGATGGTGATGCTGATGCTGATGCATGATGGTGATGACGATGTTGCTGTTTATGATTATGATGATGACGATGCTGCTGACGATGCTGCTGATAATGATGAGAATGATGATGCTGACGATCATGCTGATACTGCTGATGATCATGACAATGACTGATGATGATGATGATGATATTGATGATGATATTGATGATGCTTGTGATGACGATGACTTTCATGATGACGATGCTGATGATTATGACTATGATGATGACGATGATGATGATGATGCTGATGACGGTGCTGATGATGGTGATGCTGATGATCATGCTGATGATGCTGATTCTCATGATGCTGACTATGCTGATGATGCTGATGATGAGGTTGGGGATGCTGGTGATAATGTCGATGGTGTTGATGATGCTGATGATGATGACCACGCTGCTGGTGATGATGCTGATGATGATGACGATAATGATGATGATGATGATGATGATGATGATGCTGATGATAATGATGGTGATGGTGGTGGTGGTGGTGATGCTTATGATCATGACGACTATGATGATGAACTTGATGCTGATGATGATGCTGGTGGTGGTACTAATGGTGGTGGTGCTTGTGATAATGATGCTGATGATGATGCTGATGGTTCTGATGATGCTGATGATAATGATGATTATGATGATGCTGATGATGCTGATGCTGGTTAGAATGATGATGACGACGGTGCTGATGCTGATGATGGTGATGCTGCTGCAGTTGAAGATTGCGATGATGATGCGGATGCTGCTGATGATGCGTGATGATTATGATGACGATGCTGATGCTGCTGCTGCTGATGATCATTACGATGATGATGCTGATGATGGTGATGATGCTGATCATGTTGATGATGCTGATGACCATGATGATGACTATGATGATGATGATGATGATGTTGATGATGAGTTTGATGTTGATGATGCTGATTTCGATGCTGACGATGCTGATGAGGATAATGATGATGACGATAATGATGATGATACAGCTGATGATGCTGATGATGATGGTGGTGGTAGTGGTGATGGTGGTGATGCTGATGATGATGGTGGTGGTGGTGATGATGGTGGTGGTTGTGGTGATGCTGATGATGATGATATGATGATGATGCTGATGATGATGATGATGATGATGATGATGATGATGATCATGTTGTTGTTGTTGATTACGAGGAGGAGGAGGAGGAGGAAGAGGAGGAGGATGATTATGCGGAGAATAATGCGGAAGAGAACGGCCGTTGTCTTCACTTGGGCTGTCTTGTGCCGTCTTTGAGGGCACCTTGGTCGTTCTTGGATCATTTGGGGCCATCTTGGGGCCATCCCGCGACCTTCTCGGGGCGTCTGGGGGGAGGGCATTTTGGAGGCGAAACGGGCCTCCAACATTCGACGTGTGCGATACGATGGGGATGCACGAGCCACCCCCCCCTCTGGGTTAGCAGGCTAATCACCGCCGACCAGGCCGCCCCAAAGCAACCCGATGTGCCGTCTGGGATACCTCTGGGTGGCCTCTCAGGCCGTCTTGGGTCATCTTCGAGCCATCTTGGGCCGTCTTGATGGCCTCCTGGCCCGTCGGACGCCGTTGGAAGCCGTCTTGAGGGCCTCTCTGGGTCGACTTGGGGCCCTCTTGGGGTGCTCCAGGGTTGTCTTGGAAGCCATGTTGGGGGGGCCCTCTTGGGACTGTCTTGGGGGCCTCTTGGGCCTCTCTGGGGCACTCTCGGAGGCCGCTTGGGCGACCTTGGGAGACCTTTGGGGGCTCTTGGGCCATCTCGGGCCGTCGGAAGGCCGAAGAGCAGCAAATGCTGAACTCCTTCAACAACCAAGGGAAAATCATGGATTTTGGCATTTTTCGGGCCTTCCTGGAGGACCTCTTGGGGGCCTCAGGGGACGTCTTGGAGACCTCTTGGAGGCCTCTTGGGCTGTTTTGGGCCATCTTGGTGCCATCTTGGGCCGTCTTGGTGGCCTCCTGGCCCGTCTGACGCCCTCGGAAGCCGTCTTGAGGGCCGCTCTGGGCCGACTTGGGGCCCTCTTGGGGTGCTCCAGGGTTGTCTTGGAGGCCATCTTGGGCGCCTAGGAGGTCTCGCGGGCCGTCTTGGGGGTCTCGTGGGGTGTCTCCGGGCCCTCCTGGGGCCGTCTTGGGGGCCTCTTGGGGCGATCTTGGGGCGATCTTTGGGGACTCTTGGGCCGTTTCGGGCCGTTGGAGGACCGAAGAGAAGCAAATGCCAAAATCCTTCAAACTCCCAAGGACGATCATTGATTTTGGCCTTTCGGGCCTTCCTGGAAGACCTCTTGGAGGCCACTTGGGCCGTCTTGGAGGCCTCGTGGGGTCCTCTTGGCCCGTCTTGGGCCATCTTGAGGCTATATTGGGCCGTCTGGGATGCAACTTGGGCCGTATTGGAGGCATCTTGGGGCCATCGTAACCGTCTTGGAGGCCATCTGAGCCATCTTGGAGGCATCTTGGAGGCCAGCTTGGGCCATCTTGGCGGTCTTGAAAGCTACCTATACGACCACCCTTCGGGTGAGAAGGAGGTTGTGCGGGGGAGAGAGGGGGGGTAACCAGCATCTGACTCGATCGATCTCACTATCGATCTCACTCAACGGAACCCCACGTGACACCACGGGACACCATAGGACACCACGGGACACCTCGGGACACCACATCGATCTCACTATAGATCTCACTCAACGGGACTCCACGGGACACCACTGGACACCACGGGACGCCTGTCGATCTCAGTATCGATCTCACTGTCGATCTCACTTTTTGGGTCACCACGGGACACCTCGGGACACCACATCGATCTCAGTATCGATCTCACTATCGATCTCACTATCGATCTCACTCAACGGGACACCACGGGACACCTGTCAATCTCACTATCGATCTCAATATCGATCTCACTTTTTGGGACACCACGGGACATGATGGGACACCTCGGGGCAGCACATCGATCTCACTATCGATCTCACTATCGATCTGACTATGGATATGACTATGGATCTCACTATCGATCTCACTATCGATCTCACTCAACGGGACACCGCGGGACACCGAGGGACACCGCGGGACACCGCGAGCCACCGCCGGGGAGAATCATTTGTCTTGATTTCGCCCTAGCAACGGCGGACACCACGGGACACCACGGGACACCACGGGACACCGCGGGACACCGCGGGACACCGCGGGCGGGCCACCGCCGGACGGGCGGGAGGGGGAGAATCAGTTGTCTTGACTTCGCCCTAGCAACGGCGGGTTCATTCCTCTCGGGCGCCCACGCAGCTTCGCTCGCCCGCACGCACGACACGAGCGAAACGAAGCGAAACGATTTCCCGGTTGGGGGTCTCCGTTCCACTGCGATCTCACCTCCCAACTTCCGATATTAACCCGTCTTGGGATTTCTGTTTGTGAGAATTGGGCGCCTTCCAGGTGGCCCGCGGGACGGACCGGAGCCCCAGGGGAGAGCTCTTTTGGAAAAAGAGCCAGAACCCAAACCGAAAGGGTCCAGCACGCCGGGAACCCCTGTGGCAAGACCACAGGGGGCGGCAGATGACAGAAAGCGCGCGTTAGCGTGCGGTCCGTTAGTCGGAAGAAATTGGACTTGGGGGAGTTCGAGGGGGGTGGCATCGCCAGACCCGGATGACGGAAAGCGCGCGTTAGCGTGCGGTCCGTTAGTCGGAAGAAATTGGACTTGGGGGAGTTCGAGGGGGGTGGCATCGCCGGGCCCGGATCTAATTGCCCTCCCGCCTTGTTTTTATCGAGTAGGGCGGCCTTCGGGGCTTAAAAACAGCGTTTCGCTCGAGACATCATCGGAAAACGCTTCTTGGGCGCTTCTTGGGCCGTCTTAGGCGCCTAAGACAGCCCAAGAAGCGGCCAAGACGGCGCCCAAGACGGCCCAAGACGGCCCAAGAAGCGCCCAAGACGGCCCAAGAGCGCTCCAAGAGAGCCCAAGACCGCCCAAGGCGGCCCCAAGACGTCCCAAGAGGCCTCCACGACGCCCCAGGAGGCGCCCACGAGGCGTCCCAAGAGGGCCCCACGAGGCCAAAATCATTTATTTTCTTGAGGAGAACGTGCATTTTTAGCATATACGGCTTTTCGCCTTTCATGGCGTTGAAGACGGTCCAAGAGGCCCCCGAGACCGCCCCAAGACGGCCCAAGATGTTCCCAAGAGGCCCCCAAAATAGCCCAAGAGGGCGCCAAGACGGGCCAAGAGGCGTCCAAGACTGTCCAAGAGGCCCCCAAGAGCGCCCCAAGAAGGCCCAAGAGGCCCCCAAGAAGGCCCCAAAACTGCCTAAGAGGGCGCCAAGACGGCCCAATAGGCGCCAAGTCGGCCCAAGACGGCCCCAGGACGGACCCAAGAAGGCCCCAAGAGGCCCCCAAGAGAGCCCAAATACGGCCAAAGGCAGCCTAGTCCCTTCACCCCCGCAGCCCAGAAGCTCCCAGGAGGCTCCAAGAGGCTCCGAAAAGCCCCAAAAGGTCCCCAAGAGGCACCCAAGAGGCTCCCCAAGAGCCCCCCAAGAGGCCGAAAATACTCCCAAAGACTCTTAGCACCGCGGCTCCCAAGAGCGAGCGGTGACGTAATCGAGCTGATAAGACCAAAGCTCCCAACCGAGAGCTGCGGCGTAATAAGTTCTTGACGCCAGGGCACAGGGACGGGCGGCAACGCGTGGACAACGAGCGGTCCACGCAAGGAAAACGCGGGGTTCTGGAAAGCTGGCAGCCCAAACGCGGAGAACGCAACGCGACCCGACCGCCCCCTCCAAAACAAGAAACGCGCTCAAAGAAAGCTCCGCGACTCTCCGAGGCTGAGATAGGACAAGAGCGAGGGGAAGGGAGTCAATAAGAGGTCTAAGAGCGGACGAGCCAGCGATCTCGTGCGCTCTGAAAGTAAGTGCGCTTTCCGTCCCCGTGCCAAGCAGGTGACGGAAAGCGCGCGTTAGCGTGCGGTCCGTTAGTCGGAAGAAATTAGACTTGGGGGAGTTCGAGGGGGTTGGCATCCGCGGACCCCGGATGACGGAAAGCGCGCGTTAGCGTGCGGTCCGTTAGCCGGAAGAAATTGGACTTGGGGGAGTTCGAGGGAGTTGGCATCGCGGGGCCCGAGATCTAATTGCCCTCCCGCCTCGTTTTTTATCGAGTAGGACGGCCTTCGGGGCTTCAGAACAGCGTTTCGCTCGAGGCATCATCGGAGAACGCTTCTTCGGCGCTTCTTGGGCCGTCTTAGGCGCCTGAGACAGCCCAAGAAGCGGCCAAGACGGCGCCCAAGACGGCCCAAGACGGCCCAAGAAGCGCCCGAGACGGCCTAAGAGCGCTCCAAGAGAGCCCAAGACCGCCCAAGGCGGCCCCAAGACGTCCCAAGAGGCCTCCACGACGCCCCAGGAGGCGCCCACGAGGCGTTCCAAGAGGGCCTCAAGAAGCCAAAGTTATTGACTTGTATGAAACAAACATGCATTTTTAGCATATGCGGCGTTTCGCCTTTCATTGCGTTGAAGACGGTCCAAGAGGCCCCCAAGACCTCCCCAAGACGGCCCAAGATGTTCCCAAGAGGCCCCCAAAATAGCCCAAGAGAGCGCCAAGACGGGCCAAGAGGCGCCCAAGACTGTCCAAGAGGCCCCCAAGAGCGCCCCAAGAAGGCCCAAGAGGCTCCCAAGAGGACCCAAAAACCGCCCAAGAGGGCGCCAAGACGGCCCAAGAGGCGCCAAGACGGCCCCAGGACGGCCCCAAGGAGGCCCCAAGAGGCCCCCAAGAGGCCCCCAAGAGAGCCCAGATACCGCCAACGGCAGCCTAGTCCCTTCACCCCCGCCACCCAGAAGCTCCCAGGAGGCCCCAAGAGGCCCCCGAGAAACCCCAAAAGGTCCTCAAGAGGCACCCACGAGGCTCCCCAAGAGCCCCCCAAGAGGCCGAAAATACTCCCAAAGGCTCTTAGCACCGCGGCTCCCAAGAGCGAGCGGTGACGTAATCGAGCTGATAAGACCAGAGCTCCCAACCGAGAGCTGCGGCGTAAAAAGTTCTTGGCGCCAGGGCACAGGGACGGGCGGCAACGCGTGGACGACGAGGGGTCCACGCAAGGAAAACGCGGGGTTCTGGAAAGCTGACAGCCCAAACGCGGAAAACGCAACGCGACCCGACCGCCCCCTTCCAAAACAAGAAACGCGCTCAAAGAAAGCTCCGCGACTCTCCGAGGCTGAGATAGGACAAGAGCGAGGGGAAGGGAGCCAATACGAGGTGTAAGAGCGGACGAACCAGCGATCTCGTGCGCTCTGAAAGTAAGTTCGCTTTCCGTCCCCGTGCCAAGCAGGTATAAGTGCCCTCCCGTCTCGTTGTTTTTCGAGTAGGACGGCCTTCGGGGCTTAAAAACAGCGTTTCGCTCGAGACATCATCGGAGAACGCTTCTTGGGCGCTTCTTGGGCTGTCTTCGGCGCCTAAGACAGCCCAAGAAGCGGTCACGACGGCGCCCAAGACGGCCCACGACGGCCCAAGCAACGCCCAAAACGGCCTAAGAGCGCTCCAAGAGAGCCCAAGACCGCCCAAGGCGGCCCCAAGACGTCCCAAGAGGCCTCCACGACGCCCCAGGAGGCGCCCACGAGGCGTCCCAAGAGGGCCCCACGATGCCAAATTCATTGATTGTCTGAAGGAAAACGTGCGTTTTTAGCATATGCGGCTTTTCGCCTCTCATGACGTTGAAGACGGTCCAAGAGGCCCCCAAGACCGCCCCAAGACGGCCCAAGATGTTCCCAAGAGGCCCCCAAAATAGCCCAAGAGGGCGCCAAGACGGGCCAAGAGGCGCCCAAGACTGTCCAAGAGGCCCCCAAGAGCGCCCCAAGAAGGCCCAAGAGGCTCCCAAGAGGGCCCAAAAACCGCCCAAGAGGGCGCCAAGACG
Source organism: Prorocentrum cordatum (assembly GCA_963575745.1). NCBI lineage: Eukaryota > Dinophyceae > Prorocentrales > Prorocentraceae > Prorocentrum > Prorocentrum cordatum. Next base: position 102,562 of record CAUYUJ010002914.1, on the reverse strand, counting down.
GCCCAAGAGGCGCCAAGACGGCCCCAGGACGGCCCCAAGAAGGTACCAAGAGGCCCCCAAGAGAGCCCAGAGACGGCCAACGGCAGCCTAGTCCCTTCACCCCCGCCACCCAGAAGCTCCCAGGAGGCCCCAAGAGGCCCCCGAGAAACCCCAAAAGGTCCCCAAGAGGCACCCACGAGGCTCCCCAAGAGCCCCCCAAGAGGCCGAAAATACTCCCAAAGGCTCTTAGCACCGCGGCTCCCAAGAGCGAGCGGTGACGTAATCGAGCTGATAAGACCAAAGCTCCCAACCGAGAGCTGCGGCGTAATAAGTTCTTGCAGCCAGGGCACAGGGACGGGCGGCAACGCGTGGACAACGAGCGGTCCACGCAAGGACAACGCGGGGTTCTGGAAAGCTGGCAGCCCAAACGCGGAAAACGCAACGCGACCCGACCGCCCCCTCCAAAACAAGAAGCGCGCTCAAAGAAAGCTCCGCGACCCTCCGAGGCTGAGATAGGACAGGAGCGAGGGGAAGGGAGCCAATAAGAGGTGTAAGAGCGGACGAGCCAGCGATCTCGTGCGCTCTGAAAGTAAGTGCGCTTTCCGTCCCCGTGCCAAGCAGGTGATGGAAAGCGCGCGTTCGCGTGCGGTCCGCTAGTCGGAAGAAATTGGTTTTGGGGGAGTTCGAGGGGGTTGGCATCCGCGGACCCCGGATGACGGAAAGCGCGCGTTAGCGTGCGGTCCGTTAGCCGGAAGAAATTGGACTTGGGGGAGTTCGAGGGGGTTGGCATCGCGGGGCCCGAAATCTAATTGCCCTCCCGCCTCGTTTTTATCGAGTAGGACGGCCTTCGGGGCTTAAAAACAGCGTTTCGCTCGAGGCATCATCGGAGAACGCTTCTTGGGCGCTTCTTGGGCCGTCTTAGGCGCCTAGGACAGCCCAAGAAGCGCCCAAACCGGCGCCCAAGACGGCCCAAGACGGCCCAAGAAGCGCCCAAAACGGTCCAAGAGCGCTCCAAGAGAGCCCAAGACCGCCCAAGGCGGCCCCAAGACGTCCCAAGAGGCCTCCACGACGCCCCAGGAGGCGCCCACGAGGCGTCCCAGGAGGGCCCCACGATGCCAAAATCATTGATTGTCTGGAGGAAAACGTGCGTTTTTAGCATGGCGTTGATGTCGGTCCAAGAGGCCCCCAAGACCGGCCCAAGACGGCCCAAGATATTCCCAAGAGGCCCCCAAAATAGCCCAAGAGGGCGCCAAAACGGGCCAAGAGGCGCCCAAGACTGTCCAAGAGGCCTCCAAGAGCGCCCCAAGAAGGCCCAAGAGGCCCTGCAGAAGGCACCAAAACGGCCCCAAAGGGCGCCAAGACGGCCCAAGAGGCGCCAAGACGGCCCAAGACAGTGCCAGGACGGCCCCAAGAAGGCCCCAACCGCTTCGTTTTTTATCGAGTAGGACCGCTTTCTGGGCTTTAAAAAACAGCGTTTCGCTCGAGGCATCATCGGAGAACGCTTCTTGGGCGCTTCTTGGGCCGTCGTATGCGCCTAAGACAGCCCAAGAAGCGGCCAAGACGGCGCCCAAGACTGCCCAAGACGGCCCAAGAAACGCCCAAGACGGCCTAAGAGCGCTCCAAGAGAGCCCAAGACCGCCCAAGGCGGCCCCAAGACGTCCCAAGAGGCCTCCACGACGCCCCAGGAGGCGCCAACGAGGCGTCCAAAGAGGGCCTCAAAAAGCCAAAAACCATTGATTGTCTAAAGGAAAACGTACATTTTTAACATATACGCCTTTTCGTTTTTCATGGCGTTGAAGACGGTCCAAGAGGCCCCCAAGACCGCCCCAATACGGCCAAAGATGTTCCCAAGATGCCCCCCCCGAATAGCCCTCCCGCATCGATTTTATCGAGTAGGACGGCCTTTGGGGCTTCAGAACAGCGTTTCGCTCGAGGCATCATCGGAGAACGCTTCTTGGGCCGTCTTAGGCGCCTAAGACAGCCCAAGAAGCGGCCAAGACGGCGCCCAAGACGGCCCACGACGGCCCAAGAAGCGCCCAAGACTGCCCAAGAGCGCTCCAAGAGAGCCCAAGACCGCCCAAGGCGGCCCCAAGACGTCCCAAGAGGCCTCCACGACGCCCCAGGAGGCGCCCACGAGGCGTCCCAAGAGGGCCCCACGAGGCCAAAATCATTGATTTTCTGAAGGGAAACGTACATTTCTAGCATATACGGCTTTTCGCCTTTCATTGCGTTGAAGACGGTCCAAGAGGCCCCCAAGACCGCCCCAAGACGGCCCAAGATGTTCCCAAGAGGCCCCCAAAATAGCCCAAGAGGGCGCCAAAACGGGCCAAAAGGCGCCCAAGACTGTCCAAGAGGCCCCCAAGAGCGCTCCAAGAAGGCCCAAGAGGCCCCCAAGAGGGCCCAAAAACGGCCCAAGACGGCCCAAGAGGCGCCAAGACGGCCCCAAGAAGGCCCCAAGAGGCCCCCAAGAGAGCCCAAAGACGGCCAAAGGCAGCCTGGTCCCTTCACCTCTGCCACCCAGAAGCTCCCAGGAGGCCCCAAGAGGCCCCCGAGAAGTCCCCAAAGGTCCCCAAGAGGCACCCAAGAGGCTCCCCAAAAGCCCCCCAAGAGGCCCAAACTACTCCCAAAGGCTCTTAGCACCGCGGCTCCCAAGAGCGAGCGGTGACGTAATCGAGCTGATAAGACCAGAACTCCCAACAGAGAGCTGCGACTGTAAGTGATGCACGAGAATGATTGCTAATGTCTGTCGCCTTCTCGCTCAAGGCACTTCTTTCGGGATTTCATTCTCCGAACGGCCACAGCCCTCTTCCGGGCGGGAGCTCATCAGGTCGCGGCTGTCGGCGACCAGGCGCTGGGCACCTGGATCCTAGCAGCAGCAGCGGGTGCGACTGCAGCTGCTTCCTCGACGCCGCGCCCGACGAGGCGTTCATCGGGCTGTTGACGGGGCAGCTTCGCAGGTGCGGACTGGAGCACCTGCACGGGCAGCCGTCATTCACGCCAGCCTGCCCCGAGCCCGGGCATACCCGGCTTGGGGCGGCCCTCTCGCTCGTGCTCGGCCTGGTCCAGGGCGCGGTGCTTCGAAAGGTCCTCGGCTGGACAGGACGACGACGTGCCCGCGGAGAAACCCAGTCGGTGGTCCATGGCAGCATCGCGGACGGCGAAGGCCCTGGAGAACCTGGGGGTGGGCGCATGGGTCCTCGGCCACTACGATCAAGAGGACAAATACTGGCATGAATGCAGTTTGGTCAGCAGAATCACTGCGGCCAAATGGGTGGTGGTCACGCCACACAGTGACATCTACGAGGGAGACTTTGCAGGCGCCCTGGGCCTCTGTCAGGTCGGCCCCCTTGGAGGCTTGCCCACGAAGCTCTCGGGCCACATCCTCGGCACAGACGTCATCCGTTTCAAGAAGCACCAGGGGGGGCTGCTCAGCGAAGGCAAGCAGCTCGCTCGCGAGATCTGCCAAGAGGAGGGCCTCTCCGAGGAGCCACAAGGGGCGCTCGCGCCTCCGCCTGCACTCGATTGTGCTCTCGTGGATCGCGCTGACACAGGTGATGTTCCTCGCTGGGTTGCCTAGGAGGCTTGCGCTGGCTACCGACCAGGTGACGGGCTTCAAGCAGGCACCATGCCCGGCGCCATTGTCGGGGATGGGGGCATCTGCGAGCCTGCCGACGGGTTCAAGCTGGCAGTCGCGAAGGCCGACACGAGGGCACGCCCGCCGCCTGGCAGGACCGCCAAGCTGCAGAGCAGACTCTTCGAACCTTCCTCGTCAAGTACGGGGGCGGCTGCAACGGGGTCAGAATCTTCGCTGAGTCAGGGGGCACCGCGACCTCCAACTCGCAGCTGGACTCCCCGGGCTGCGTGCCGCGGACTACTTTCGGGGTGGTGCAGCAGCATGCTAACAGACTTCGCGAACACGAGGCGGGCGCACTTTGCATTGCTGGGGCTTCGGCTTTGCTCGACGAGCGCGAGATCCTCTTGGGGCATGAACGTGGGCGTGAAGGAGTTGTGGATTGCCCCGCGCTGCATAGCGGGGTGGCAGCCCGCCATCAGGGGGGGGCAGCAGCACTCAAAGGGCGCCGCACAGGACGTGAAGAAAAGAGTCTTGCTCGAGGCAGTGTGGACGAGAACGGCACAGACAGGCCGAAGCCAAAAGCAAAGGCCTTGGCTGGTGCTGACGGGGCTGCCTAGCCCCATCCCTACATCGAAGTGGCTTGGTCGCCCGCCTGCCCCCGAGCGGTCGACTATTCTCAAGGGGAGGTGCTGGTCATGCGGCACTATGTTTTGTGACGAAGGCGGTGGAGGGCGCCATCGAGACCTACTTCCTATCCCAAATGGTCCGGAGCTGATGTCGATGCTGAGCGGTGGGGCTGCATGGGGCACTTCGCTCGCAGCGCGGAGGAGAGCTGCGACCAGGAGGCGGCAGGATCAGTGGCTTCTCAACGGCATCGCCTCCCTCGACGAGCTGGGCGGGCAGGGGCGCCATGTGCCCGCCTCCGCCCCGCTGACTGCGGCCCGGCGTGCTGCAGTGAGGCGGCTGGCCACGACCTACGGCAAGTGGTCGCCGCCCGTTGATCGCCCAAGTCCCCATGAAGCGTGGACGACGCTACAGGGTCTCAGGCCTGGCTACTCTGAAGTCGAGGCCTCCGGTTCTCGAACAGTCTACCAGCGGGGAAATATCTCTCTCCCCAAGATCGGTGCGGGTAAGGTGGCTCTTACGGAGGTCCTCCCGACTGACCTGCAGACCAAGCTGGAGACTGGGCGCGGGCTGTTGCGATCCCCAGAGGAGGCAGCAGCGCTAATTCGTGATGCAGGTGCTCCTCGTGCCATGGGCCCGAAGCTTGGGCGGCTCGGCTACGACTACGGCCACGCGCTGGGGGAGCTCTACACCTCCGGGGTGATCGAGGCCAGCTCGGAGCCGGTTTTGGAGGAAGCTGGCATGTTTTTTTGTGGCTCGCAAGGACAAGCGGTTGCGTCTCATCTGCGACACCAGGACCCCTAACATGCACTTTACCACTCCAGAGCACACGGCACTCGCGACGGGTGAGGCTTTGTCCTCGCTGGAGGCGTCGGGAGTCAATATGATCGGCATGAGTTCTGGAGACGTCGACTGCTGTTTCTATCAATATGCACTGCCGCCCTGGTGTAGGCGCTACTTCAACCTCCCGCTGATCGAGAGTCGCTTCCTGCCGCCAGAGGTTCGGCGCGCCTGCGTACTGACGTTGAAGAGCGGCCAGGTTCGCTTCCGATTCAAGGTGGTGCCCATGGGCTGGAGCTGGGCGGTGCACTTTATTCAAGAAGCACACCTTCACCTCGTCAAGTCAGTCTTGCCATCTCAGCCAGGGTGCCTGGACAAGTGCCCCGGCATTGACTTGAACCTTGAGGATGCCAAGGTCCTGTACATAGACAACTTTGCTGTGCTGTCCCAGTCGCCCTCCCGTGCCGCCACCGCCGTCGCCGACATGCAGGCGGCGCTCGCGGCCAAGGGCGTGGTCTCAGAGCTAGACCCTGCTCCAGCCGAGCGCGGCGAGCTGCTGGGATGCGAGCTCGACCTGCAGACGGGCTGCTGGCACGTGCTGGGTCGCCGGCACTGGCGGGTCTACGGCGCCCTCGAGCATGTTCTCGCGGGGCGGGCCAAGGTCTCTGGCCAAGAGCTCGAGCGTCTGATCGGCCGCCTGGTCTCCATCCTGATGCTGCGCCGGGAGGGGCTGGCCATGCTGCGCTCTTCATGCGAGTTCGCGCAGGCGTCCTACTCCAAGAAGCAGCCGCTCTGGAAAAGCGTGGTCCGTGAAATGGGCTGGGTCAAGGCACTGCTGCCTTGCCTTCGGCCGACGCCCGACGCCCGTGGAGCGAGGTGGTCACTTGCTTCGACGCGTCTCCTTGGGGCTACGGCATCGTGGAGACCGAGTGGGACCTGAAGGATGCGCAGCGCGTCGGCAGGGTCTCCGAGCGCGCCCGGTTCCGAGGCGCGCTCGCTGCCGAGGGCGCCCCCCGCGAGAGGACGCTGGAGCAGGAAATAGCGCGGGCGCCAGAGCCCGCCCTCTTGCTGGCCGGGCGCTCGGCAGGCTTCCCGGAGGTCGACTACGGCCAGCAGATGCATGCCCGGCCCTGGCGCGTAGTAGGCTGCGGCCGCTGGAAGCGCAAGGAGGCCATCCACGGGCTCGAGGGGGCTGCTCTGACATGGGCCGTTCGCCAGGCGGCCAGAGACTCACGGGAGCACTGTTCGTGTCGACTCTTTCTTGGCGATAACATGTCTCTCACCCTCGCTGCCGCCAAAGGCCGTGCAGCCAATCATCGTCTCCTGGGAGTCTGTCGCGTCCTCTTCGCTGTGGGGGTCGCCGCAGACCTGAAGGTTCAGGTGAGGTGGCTCCCCTAAGAGTGGAACCCGAGCGACGGTCCGTCTCGCCGCTTCCAGCCTCGGGGCCCCGGGAGCGTGCGTGGAGGTGGCGACGCGCCAGGCGGTGCCGCCCACGCCGATGGCCTCGGCGAGCTGCCGCTCCGGCCCTCGCGCGCCGAGCGAGCGCAGGAGCCACTCGCCTCGCCATCCGGGCAACCGCTGCCAGGGCAAGCAGGGGCAGGCCGTGGTGCCGGTGCTGGGCGAGCCCGAGAGCAGGCCAGACTTGGCTGGGCGGCGCGCGAAGCTTGGCCTCAGTCGCTCGGAGAGCGACTTCAACCAGAAGAGGGGCCAGTTGCGCCCGCGCCAGACCCGACTTGCTTCCGCCAAGGGCAGGCCTCGCACGCAGGGGCCCTACCTCGGGATGATCCTCGGCTTGGCACACTGGCTGAATATGGCCTTCCCCCCGGACTGGGCGCACCTCACGTGGGGCGAGGCGCTGGGAGAGTACGCCGAGTCGATCTACGACCGCGGGGTCTCCAAGGCGTCAGCTCAGCGGCTGACCCCGGCGCTGCGCTGGGCGGCGCCCGCCCTCCGCCGGGCTGGGATCCGCGAGGTCTTTCCCCTGGCGCACCAGACGCTGAAGGGCTGGGACGTCCTGGGCCCGTCCAAATCCAGACCGCCCGCCCCGTTCTTGGTGGTGCTGGCGGTGGCCTGCGGGCGGTGCCGGGCGGGGAACCCACTCAGTGGCTTGGCCGCTCTCACCAGGTTCGAGACCTACATGCGCCCTTCAAGAGTGCTGGCTTTGCGAGCAGGGCAGGTAGTCCTGCCGCTGCCAAGGGAAGGATGTACGTCGATCTTCTTGACGGTCGTAATGTGGGCCTCAGTGTACGAGATACCAACCAAGACCCGCGAGCACGACCTTTCAGTTCGGCTCGACCTGCCCAGGCAACAGTGGATGGTGCACCCGATCTTCCTTGTGCGAGCCCTTCGGGAACCGGCCCACGCCTTCCTGGTCTTGGGCTACAACCAACTGGCGGAGGACTTCCAGAACGCGACCTCTGCCCCGAGCGTGAGCTTACTCAAGGCCACCCTTTGCCCCCTCCAGCGTGGAGGGGCCAGCCGCGACCAGAGCACGGGCGACAGAGGCTCAGGCGCCGTGCATCAGCGAGGAGGGTGGAAGGCGCGCAAGTCCGTGCTGCGCTACGAGAAGCACGGACGCCTGCTGCTGGAACTACGCAAGCTCAGCTACCTGCAGCGCGAAGCCCTCCGAGCAGCAGGCAGGGACTTCGTGGGCGTCTTCAACGGGTCCTTGGGGCTGCATTTCGGAGCGCCCCCTATCAAAAAAGTGCGTGCGTCGAAGTCTTCTCAGGATGTGGAGCTCTGAGCAAACATCTGACGAGAGGCGAGGCTGTGGTGGAATGGGACATCCAACGCGGAAACCATTTTGATTTGACTCGCCCGGGGGTCTGGAGGATCCTCCGGGGATGGCTGACGTCGGGTCTGGTCAAACTCGTTTTCCTGGGGACGCCCTGCAACGGCTACTCGAGGGCCCGTCGGGCCCCCCTGTCCAGCAGCATGCCCTCGGCTCTCCGGAGCCCCGCTTTTCCTCTTGGGATCCCGGGCCTCACGGGTAAAGACCTCGAGAGCCTCCGCATCTCAAACAAGGTAGGGTGGGTCTCACAGCGTATTCAGCGTCTCTGCTATAGGTTGAATATCCCTGGCGGCGAGGAGAACCCGTGGCAAAGTTTCCTGTGGCTTCGCCCCGACCGCCGCTCCTTTGCTAACCTTCCCAATGTCTGTGATAGGGTTGTCGATTACTGTGCCTGTGGTCGCCCCTTTCGTGCTCGCACTCGGATAAGGCTCTGGAAGTGCAGCCCGCGCCCTGGTCTTGAGAAGTTAGTGTGCAAAGGCAGAGGAATTTGCTCCTTTACCGGCAAGCCCCACCTGGAGCTCTCCGGTTGCCTCTCGGGGGGTGGCTTTTTCACCCGTCTCAAAAACGCCTATCCCCCCGCCCTTTGCGCACTCCTGGCTGACACGCTGCACAGATCGTGTATAGCACAGCAGCCCACCGAAAGATGGAAACGAATGCGGGGCTAAGCCCCGGCACAATGCTTGAGTGATGAATTTCATTTCAGGTTGAAGTATGGCAGATCTGTGTCGCACTAGCCAGCCTAGCTTGCCCGTGCTTCGTTCGAATCCTCAAGCAGTCTGAGCCACTGGCAAAATAAAGCGATCATGTAAGTGATGCACGAGAATGATTGGTAATGTCTGTCGCCTTCTCGCTCAAGGCACTTCTTTCGGCCCACGCCAGCCCAAAGCCTCCTTTTAATGGTACCTTGAGCAGATCTGTGTCGCACTAGCCAGCCTAGCTTGCCCGTGCTTCGTTCGAATCCTCAAGCAGTCTGAGCCACTGGCAAAATAAAGCGATCAGTAATAAGTTCTTGGCGCCAGGGCACAGGGACGGGCGGCATCGCGTGGACAACGAGCGGCCCACGCAAGGACAACGCGGGGTTCTGGAAAGCTGGCAGCCCAAACACGGAAAACGCAACGCGACCCGACCGCCCCCTCCAAAACAAGACACGCGCTCAAAGAAAGCTCCGCGACTCTCCGACGCTGAGATAGGACAAGAGCGAGGGGAAGGGAGTCAATAAGAGAACTAAGAGCGGACGAGCCAGCGATCCCGTGCGCTCTGAAAGTAAGTGCGCTTTCCGTCCCCGTGCCAAGCAGGTCTAATTGCCTTCCCGTCTCGTTTTTTTTCGAATAGGACGGCCTTCGGGGCTTCAAAACAGCGTTTCGCTCGAGACATCATCGGAGAACGCTTCTTGGGCGCTTCTTGGGCCGTCTTAGGCGCCTAAGACAGCCCAAGAAGCGGCCAAGACGGCGCCCAAGACGGCCCAAGACGGCCCAAGAAGCGCCCAAGACGGCCCAAGAGTGCTCCAAGAGAGCCCAAGACCGCCCAAGGCGGCCCCAAGACGTCCCAAGAGGCCTCCACGACGCCCCAGGAGGCGCCCACGAGGCATCCCAAGAGGTCATTGATTTTCTGAAGGGAAACGTGCATTTTTAGCATATACGGCTTTTCGCCTTTCATGGCGTTGAAGAAGGCCCAAGAGGCCCCCAAGACCGGCCCAAGACGGCCCAAGATGTTCTCAAGAGGCACCCAAAATAGCCCAAGAGGGCGCCAAGACGGGCCAAGATGCGCCCAAGACTGTCCAAGACGCCCCCAAGAGCGCCCCAAGAAGGCCCAAGAGGCCCCCAAGAGGGCCCAAAAACGGCCCAAGAGGGCGCCAAGACGGCCCAAGAGGCGCCAAGACGGCCCAGGACGGCCCCAGGACGGCCCCAAGAAGGCCCCAAGAGGCCCCCAAGAGAGCCCAGAGACGGCCAAAGGCAGCCTAGTCCCTCCACCCCCACAGCCCAGAAGCTCCCAGGAGGCCCCAAGAGGCCCCCGAAAAGCTCCAAAAGGTCCCCAAGAGGCACCCAAGAGGGTCCCCAAGAGCCCCCCAAGAGGCTCAAAATACTCCCAAAGGCTCTTAGCACCGCGGCTCCCAAGAGCGAGCGGTGACGTAATCGAGCTGATAAGACCAAAGCTCCCAACCGAGAGCTGCGACGTAATAAGTTCTTGCAGCCAGGGCACAGGGACGGGCGGCAACGCGTGGACAACGAGCGGTCCACGCAAGGACAACGCGGGTTTCTGGAAAGCTGGCAGCCCAAACGCGGAAAACGCAACGCGACCCGACCGCCCCCTCCAAAACAAGAAACGCGCTCAAAGAAAGCTCCGCGACTCTCCGAGGCTGAGATAGGACAAGAGCGAGGGGAAGGGAGTCAATAAGAGGTGTAAGAGCGGACGAGCCAGCGATCCCGTGCGCTCTGAAAGTAAGTGCGCTTTCCGTCCCCGTGCCAAGCAGGTCTAATTGCCCTCCCGCCTCGTTTTTTTATCGAGTAGGACGGCCTTCGGGGCTTCAAAACAGCGTTTCGCTCGAGACATCATCGGAGAACGCTTCTTGGGCGCTTCTTGGGCCGTCTTAGGCGCCTAAGACAGCCCAAGAAGCGGCCAAGACGGCGCCCAAGACGGCCCAAGACGGCCCAAGAGCGCTCCAAGAGAGCCCAAGACCGCCCAAGGCGGCCCCAAGACGTCCCAAGAGGCCTGCACGACGCCCCAGGAGGCGCCCACGAGGCGTCCCAAGAGGGCCCCAAGAGGCCAAAATCATTGATTGTCTGAAGGAAAACGTGCGTTTTTAACATATACGGCTTTTCGCCTTTCATGGCGTTGAAGACGGTCCAAGAGGCCCCCAAGACCGGCCCAAGACGGCCCAAGATGTTCCCAAGAGGCCCCCAAAATAGCCCAAGAGGGTGCCAAGACGGGCCAAGAGGCGTCCAAGACTGTCCAAGACGCCCCCAAGAGTGCCCCAAGAAGGCCCAAGAGGCCACCAAGAGGCCCCAAAAACGGCCCAAGAGGGCGCCAAGACGGCCCAAGAGGCGCCAAGACGGCCCAAGACGGCCCCAGGACGGCCCCGAGAAGGCCCCGAGAGGCCCCCAAGAGAGCCCAAAGACGGACAAAGGCAGCCTGGTCCCTTCACCCCCGCAGCCCAGAAGCTCCCAGGAGGCTCCCAGAGGCCCCCGAACAGCCCCAAAAGGTCCCCAAGAGGCACCCAAGAGGCTCAAAATACTCCCAAAGGCTCTTAGCACCGCGACTCCCAAGAGCGAGCGGTGACGTAATCGAGCTGATAAGACCAAAGCTCCCAACCGAGAGCTGCGGCGTAATAAGTTCTTGCAGCCAGGGCACAGGGACGGGCGGCAACGCGTGGACAACGAGCGGTCCACGCAAGGACAACGCGGGGTTCTGGAAAGCTGGCAGCCCAAACGCGGAAAACGCAACGCGACCCGACCGCCCCCTCCAAAACAAGAAACGCGCTCAAAAAAAAGCTCCGCGACTCTCCGACGCTGAGATAGGACAAGAGCGAGGGGAAGGGAGTCAATAAGAGGTGTAAGAGCGGACGAACCAGCGATCCCGTGCGCTCTGAAAGTAAGTGCGCTTTCCGTCCCCGTGCCAAGCAGGTCTAATGGCCTTCGGCCCATTCCGCCACCGTACCTAGGTTGTGGGCCAGAGGCCTATTGGATGCCTCGGGGGATCTCTTGGGAGGCCTCTCAGCAGCCTGTTGGAGGTGGGTTGCTCAGGCGAGCGCAAACATGGATCAAGGGGGCGTGGATTAGCGACGGCTCCCGTTTCCATGGGAAATCGCGGATTTCCGCCGCCGTGCGAGGCGGCACTGGCCGCATTTTGGGGAGGGCACCTCCCCCGACCCATGGATTTGGCGACCGCGCGCCAAATCCATGACTCGCTAATCCATGTTTGCGCGCCCCCGGTTACCTTAACCGGGGTTGGCTGGAGGGAATCGCCGGGAGGGTTGGCCAGGGCCCCAGATCGCTGGCGATCCTGTTTTTTGGATGTGGGGGTGCTGCCTGTTTTTTTGTTACCTTTGGGGCTCGTCTTCGGGCCCCAGGACCATCGAATGCAGATGAGGGGCGACAAAAATGCCCCCAGGCATGGGGTCGGGACCTCTGGGGCTGTGCATCGCTAATCCATGTTTACGCGCCTCCGAGTTTGGGGCCTCTCGAGGGCCTCTTCGCTGAGGTCTGACTTGGGCCTCCTGGGGGCCTCTCCCGGAGCTTCTGGGGGGCTTCTCGGCGGCGTGCCGGCGGTCTCGCAGCCCGTCTCGGGGCGGAAGGCTCGAAGTGTCGGTTCTTGTTAAGTCGGGCACGTTTTTCCACAGGAGGAATATTCAAAACAATTTTTTTAATATAAAACAGCATCCTGGGACGATTTCTCTATGATGTGTTGACTATGTTCGAATATTTGTTGTGGGTATTTGAAGTTTTTTCCGCCAAAGTCCGCCTGTAGGGGGACATGCCCGACTGAAGGCTCGTGTTCCCCCTGTGGGGTCTCTCTTGGGCCCCTCTTGGGCTGTCTTGGGAGCCTTTTGGGCCGTCTGAGGGGCCGCTTTGGCCGTCTGAGGCCGCTTGGGCCGTACTGGGGCGATCTTGAAGACCTCTTGGGCTGTCTTGGAGCGTCCAAAGCCCCGAAACGGCGAGGACGCAAAAAATCGTTCAAGAACCAAGCGTTAGTCAATCATGTTGTCCTCCTGGGGCCCTCTTGGAAGGCTTCTTGGAGCCCTTTGGGGGCATCTTGGGGGCCTCAGGGCCGTCTGAAGGCCATCTCAGGCGGCATGGAGCGATCTTTCGGCGGCTTTG
>CAUYUJ010002914.1:80000-85000 GCA_963575745.1 Prorocentrum cordatum | reverse complement strand
TGTGAAACTTCAGCCGCTTTCGAGGCCTGCTGGGGGGCCCAGCACAGTGGGTACACACGGCGGATTGAAATTAGACTTCGCCATCCTTGGGGGGCTGCGATCTGTGAAACTGTCGCCACTTTCGAGGCCTGCTGGGGGGGCCAGCACAGTGGGTACACACGGCGGGTTGAAACGTGACCTCGCCATTCCTGGGTGGCTGCGATCTGTGAAACTGTCGCCACTTTCGAGGCCTGCTGGGGGGCCCAGCACAGTGGGTACACACGGCGGATTGAAATTGTACCTCGCCGTCCATGGGGGGCTGCGATCTGTGAAACTGTCGCCACTTTCGAGGCCTGCTGGGGGGCCCAGCACAGTGGGTACACACGGCGGGTTGAAATTTGACCTCGCCGTCCCTGGTGGGCTGCGATCTGTGAAATTGTCGCAACTTTCGAGGGCTGCTGAGGGGCCCAGCGCACTGGGTACCGACGGCGGATTGAAACTGTACCTCGCCATCCTTGGGGGGCTGAGATCTGTGAAACTGTCGCCACTTTCGGGGCCTGCGGGGGGGGGGGGGGGGGACCAGCACAGTGGGTACCCACGGCGGACTCAAATGAGACCTCGCCATCCTCGGGGGGTTGCGATCTGCGAAACTGTCGTCAGTTTCGAGGCCTGCTGGGGGGCCCAGCACAGTGGGTACCCACCGCGGATTCAAATGAGACCTCGCGATCCCTGGGGGGTTGCGATCTGTGAAACTGTCGCCACTTTCGATGCCTGCTGGGGGGGCCAGCACAGTGGGTACCCACCACGTAATCAAATTAGACCTCGCCATCCCTTGGGGGGCTGCGATCTGTGAAACTGTCGCCACTTCCGAGGCCTGCTGGGGGGCCCAGCACACTGGGTACCCACCGCAGATTCAAATGAGACCTCGCCATCCTGGGGGGGCTGCGATCTGCGAAACTGTCGCCACTTTCGAGGGCTGCTGAGGGGCCCAGCGCAGTGGGTACCCACTGCAGATTCAAATGAGACCTCGCGATCCCTGGGGGGCTGCGATCTGTGAAACTGTCGCCACTTTCGATGCCTGCTGGGGGTCCCAGCACAGTGGGTATCCACCGCAGATTCAAATTAGACCTCGCCATCCCTGGGGGGCTGCGATCTGTGAGACTGTCGCCAGTTTCGAGGCCTGCTGGGGGGCCCAGCACAGTGGGTACTCACCGCAGATTCAAATGTGACCTCGCCATGCCTGGTGGGCCGCGATCTGTGAAACTGTCGCCACTTTCGGGGCCTGCTTGGGGGCCCAGCGCAGTGGGCACCCACTTGCAGCTTCAATTAAAACCTCGCCATCCTTGGGGGGCTGCGATCTGTAAAATTGTCGCCACTTTCGATGCCTGCTGGCGGGGCCCAGCACGGTGGGTACCCACCGCAGATTCAAATTAGACCTCGCCATCCCTGGGGGGGCTGCGATCTGTGAAACTGTCGCCAGTTTCGAGGCCTGCTGGCGGGGCCCAGCTCAGTGGGTACCCACATGCAAATTCAAATGTGACCTCGCCATCCCTGGGGGGTGGCGATCTGTGAAACTGTCGCCACTTTCGGGGCCTGCTTGGGGGCCCAGCACAGTGGGTACCCACATGCACATTCAAATGAGACCTCGCCATCCTGGGGGGGCTGCGATCTGCGAAACTGTCGCCACTTTCGATGCCTGCTTGCGGGGCCCAGCACAGTGGGTACCCACCGCAGATTCAAATTAGACCTCGCCATCCCTGGGGGGGGGCTGCGATCTGTGAAACTGTCGCCACTTTCAAGGCCTGCTTGCGGGGCCCAGCACAGTGGGTCCCACATGCAGATCCAAATGAGACCTCGCCATCCCTGGGGGGCGGCGGTCTGTGAAACTGTCGCCACTTTCGAGGCCTGCTTGCGGGGCCCAGCACAGTGACGCCTCCCAAGTAGCTTACGCATCAAGTTGATTGCCCATGCAAGTTTGCGCCGACTCCTCGTTTCCATTGCTGCAAATGGGTTGGGTACGTCACAGGGTAACTGTCTTCTCATTCCCAGCCCTCCTGCGTTGGGTTCTCGTTTTGAAGAGGGCACTGCTCGCGCGTCTCCTTCCTTCCCGCCCCCCCCCCGCCCCTCTACCCCCCCGCTGCCTTTGACCTCGCCGTCCCTGGGGGGCTGCGATCTGTGAAACTGTCGCCACTTTCGAGGCCTGCTGGGGGGCCCAGCACAGCGGGTACACACGGAGGGTCGAAATTTAATGTCGCCATCCTTGGGGGGCCGAGATCCGCGCAACTGTCGCCACATTCGAGGCCTGCTGGGGGGGCCCAGCGCAGTGGGTACCCACGGCGGATTGAAATTGGACCTCGCCATCCCTGGGGGGCTGCGATCTGTGAAACTGTCGCCGCTTTCGAGGCCTGCTGGGGGGCCCAGCACAGTGGGTACACAGGGCGGGTTGAAATTTGACCGCGCCATCCCTGGGGGGCTGCGATCTGTGAAACTGTCGCCACTTTCGATGCCTGCTGGGGGGCCCAGCACAGTGGATACACACGGCGGATTCACATTAGACCTCGCCATCCTTGGGGGGCTGCGTTCTGTGAAACTGTCGCCACTTTCGAGGCCTGCTGGGGGGCCCAGCACAGTGGGTACACACGGCGGATTGAAATGTGACCTCGCCATCCTTGGGTGGCTGCGATCTGTGAAACTGTCGCCACTTTCGAGGCCTGCTGGGGGGCCCAGCACAGTGGGTACACACGGCGGATTGACATTGTACCTCGCCGTCCCTGGGGGGCTGCGATCTGTGAAACCGTCGCCACTTTCGAGGCCTGCTGGGGGGCCCAGCACAGTGGGTACACACGGCGGATTGAAATTTGACCTCGCCGTCCTTGGTGGGCTGCGATCTGTGAAACTGTCGCCACTTTCGAGGGCTGCTGAGGGGCCCAGCGCACTGGGTACCGACGGCGGATTGAAACTGTACCTCGCCATCCTTGGGGGGCTGCGATCTGTGAAACTGTCGCCACTTTCGACGCCTGCTGGGGGTGCCCAGCACAGTGGGTACCCACGGCGGACTCAAATGAGACCTCGCCATCCCTGGGGGGTTGCGATCTGTGAAACTGTCGCCAGTTTCGAGGCCTGCTGGGGGGCCCAGCACAGTGGGTACCCACCGCGGATTCAAATTAGACCTCGCCAACCCTGGGGGGCCGCGATCTGTGAAACTGTCGCCACTTTCGAAGCCTGCTAGGGGGCCCAGCACAGTGGGTACCCACCACGGGCTCAAATTAGGCATCGCCATCCCTTGGGGGGCTGCGATCTGTGAAACTGTCGCCACTTTCGAGGCCTGCTGGGGGGCCCAGCACAGTGGATACACACGGCGGATTGAAATTAGACCTCGCCATCCTTGGGGGGCTGCGTTCTGTAAAACTGCCGCCACTTTCGAGGCCTGCTGGGGGGCCCAGCACAGTGGGTACACACGGCGGATTGAAATGTGACCGCGCCATCCTTGGGGGGGCTGTGATCTGTGAAACGGTCGCCACTTTCGGGGCTTGCTTGGGGGTCCCAGCACAGTGGGTACCCACAGCAGATTCAAATTAGACCTCGCCATCCTTGGGGGGGCTGCGATCTGTGAGACTGTCGCCAGTTTCGAGGCCTGCTGGGGGGCCCAGCACAGTGGGTACCCACCGCAGATTCAAATGTGACCTCGCCATGCCTGGTGGGCCGCGATCTGTGAAACTGTCGCCACTTTCGGGGCCTGCTTGGGGGCCCAGCACAGTGGGCACCCACTTGCAGATTCAAATAAAACCTCGCCATCCTTGGGGGGCTGCGATCTGTGAAACTGTCGCCACTTTCGATGCCTGCTGGCGGGGCCCAGCACAGTGGGTACCCACCGCAGATTCAAATTAGACCTCGCCGTCCCTGGGGGGCTGCGATCTGTGAAACTGTCGCCAGTTTCGAGGCCTCTTGGCGGGGCCCAGCTCAGTGGGTACCCACATGCAGATTCAAATGTGACCTCGCCATCCCTGGGGGGTTGCGATCTGTGAAACTGTCCCCACTTTCGGGGTCTGCTTGGGGGCCCAGCACAGTGGGTACCCACATGCAGATTCAAATTCAACCTCGCCATCCCTGGGGGGCCGCGATCTGTGAAACTGTCGCCACTTTCGAGGCCTGCTTGCGGGGCCCAGCACAGTGGGTACCCACCGCAGATTCAAATTAAACCTCGCCGTCTCTGGGGGGCTGCGATCTGTGAAACTGTCGCCACTTTCAAGGCCTGCTTGCGGGGCCCAGCACAGTGGGCCCCACATGCAGATTCAAATTAGACCTCGCCATCCCTGGGGGGCTTCGGTCTGTGAAACTGTCGCCACTTTCGAGGCCTGCTTGCGGGGCCCAGCACAGTGACGCCTCCCAAGTAGCTTACACATCAAGTTGATTGCCCATGCAAGTTTGTGCCGACTCCTCGTTTCCATTGCTGCAAATGGGTTGGGTACGTCACAGGGTAATTGTCTTCTCATTCCCAGCCCTCCTGCGTTGGGTTCTCGTTTTGAAGAGAGCACTGCTCGCGCGTCTCCTTCCTTCCCGCCCCCCCCCCGCCCCTCTACCCCCCCGCTGCCTTTGACCTCGCCGTCCCTGGGGGGCTGCGATCTGCGAAACTGTCGCCACTTTCGAGGCCTGCTGGGGGGCCCAGCACAGTGGGTACACACGGCGGGTCGAAATTTAATCTCGCCATCCTTGGGGGGCTGCGATCTGTGAAACTGTCGCCACTTTCGAGGCCTGCTTGCGGGGCCCAGCACAGTGGGTACCCACGGCGGATTCAAACTGCACCTCGCCGTCCCTGGGGGGCTGCGATCTGTGAAACTGTCGCCACTTTCGAGGCCTGCTGGGGGGGCCCAGCACAGTGGGTACACACAGCGGATTCAAATTAGACCTCGCCATCCCTGGGGGGCTGCGATCTGTGAAATTGTCGCCACTTTCGAGGCTTGCTGGGGGGGGCCAGCACAGTGGGTACCCACGGCGGACCCAAATGAGACCTCGCCATCCCT
>CAUYUJ010002914.1:7500-75000 GCA_963575745.1 Prorocentrum cordatum | reverse complement strand
CAGCCACGTCGCGAGAACAGTGGTTCTACTTGGCTTGCCCCGCGCCAGGCTGCAGGGCCAAGTGCTACAAGAACGCGCGCGAGCTGCGCCGCGAGTGGTTCGACAACCACTTGCGTTTATCCAGGGCGGAGACGCGCGCGGCCATCGACGAGGGGCAGCGCGGCGACATGTCGACGCGGTGCCCCGCGCCGCGGGCGATGTGCGCACGTGGCAGCCTTGGGAGGCCGGGGGGGCAGATGCCGCGGCCGCCGCAGCCCGCGGCGATCGGTGCGAGGAAAGTCCCGTCGGCGAGCGGCACTCTTCCGCGAGGGCCAGGCGCCGATCGAGGTCGCGCCGCTGCTCGCGCCGCGCCAACAGCGCAGCGGCATCAGCTGCTGCAGCATCACCAGCGGCGCCGCCAGCCCCACCGCGCCGCCGCCCGCGCGGCGACCGCCGCGCCGCCGCCCGCGCGCTGCCCGCGCGCTGCGACTTCGGCCGTCGTAACCGTAGCCGTCGTAGTAGTGGTGGTGGTAGTGGTAGTGGTAGTGGTAGAAGTAGTGGTACTAGTAGTAGCAGTAGTAGTAGTAGTAGTAGTAGTAGTAGTAGTAGTAGCAGTAGTAGTAGTCGTAGTCGTAGTCGTAGTCGTAATAGTAGTAGTAGTAGTAGTAGTAGTAGTAGTAGTAGTAGTAGTAGTAGTAGTGGCAGCAGTAGTAGTAGTCCTAGTAGTAGTCGTAGTAGTAGTCGTAGTAGTAGTAGTAGCAGTAGTAGTAATAGAAATAGTAGCAGTAGTTGTCGTAGTTGTTGTTGTAGCCGCCGCAGTAGTAATATAAGTAGAAGAAGACGTAGTAGTAGTAGTAGTAGTCGTCGTAGAGTACTAGTCGCAGTATAAGTATGGCTTCTATGAGTAGTAGTAGAAACACACGTAGTCTTAGTCGTGGCAGTAGTAGTAGCACTCGTTGTGATGTAGTAGCAGTAGTAGCCGTCGTAGTAGTATGAGTAGTTGTAGTAGTAATAGTAGTAGAAGTAGCAGTGGTAGTAGTAGTAGTAGTAGTAGTAGTAGTAGTAGTGGTAGTAGTAGTAGTAGAAGAAGTGGTCGTGGTAGTAGTAATAGTAGTAGTAGTAGTAGTAGTAGGAGTAGTAATGGTAGTAGTAGTAGTAGTAGTAGTAGTAGTAGGAGTAGTAATGGTAGTAGTAGTAGGAGTAGTAGTAGTACAGAGTATAGTAGTCGTAGTAGTGATAGTAGCAGTAGTCATCGTAGCAGTAGTAGTAGTCGTAGTAGTAGTAGTAGTGGTAGTAGCCGTCGTCGTAATCGTTGTAGGAGTCGTGGTAGTGGTCGTGGTAGTGGTAGTAGTGGTCGTAGTAGTAGTAGGTAGTGGTAGTAGTGGTAGAGGTAGTAGTAGTAGTGGTAGTAGTAGCAGCCGTATTTGAGTGCTCGCCGCAGTATAAGGCAAATTCTTTGTAGTATTAGAAATGGTGGTAGTAGTGGTGGTAGTAGTACCAGTCGTCCTGGTTTTAAGTGTAGCAGTAGTAGTTGCCGTGGTGGTAGCAGTAGTAGTGATGAATACGATTCGTTGTCGCGGTAGTTGCAGCAGTAGAAATAGTGGTAGTCGTGGTACTGTTTATCCGTAGGCGCAGCAGTAGTAGGAGCAGCGATAGTAGTAGTACTTGTGCCAGGTGGTGTGATAGCAATGGTCATCGTAGCCATAGTAGTTGAAATAGTAGTCTTCGTAGTAGTAGTGGTAGTCGTAGTCGTAGTGGTGGTAGCAGTAGAGTACCCGCCGTATTCGTAGGAGTAGTCGTCGTCGTAGTCGCAGCCGTGGTGGTAGTAATAGTAGTAGCAGTCGTAGTAGTAGTAGTAGTAGTAGTAGTAGTAGTAGTAGTAGTAGTAGTAGTAGTGGTGGCAGTAGTAGTAGAAGTAGCACTCCCACTAGTAGAAGTAGTAGTAGTGGTTGAAGTCGTGCTACCAGTAGAACTCGTGGTGCTAGTCGTAGTAGTCGTAGCAGCAGTAGTAGTAGTAGTGGTCGTAGTCGTAATCGGAGTCGTAGTCGTAGTCGTAGTCGTAGTCGTAGTAGTGGTAGTGGTAATAGTAGTAGTAGTAGTAGTAGTCGTAGTAGTAGTAGTAGTAGTAGTAGTAGTACTAGTAGTAGTAGTAGTAGTAGTACTAGTAGTAGAAGTTCGAGTAGCAGTAGTAGTCGTAGTAGTAGTAGTCGTCGTAGTAGTAGTCGCCGTAGTAGTAGTAGTAGTAGTAGTAGTAGTTGTAGTGGTCGTAGTAGTAATAGTAGTAGTAGTCGTAACACTCGCACTTTTACTCGTAGTAGCAGGAGTCGTAGTCGGAGTCGTAGCTGTAGTGGTGGTACGGGTCGTCATAGTAGTAGTAGTAGCAGTAGCAGTAGCAGTAGCAGTCGTAGTAGTATGGATGTCGTCGTGGTGGTGGCCGTGATAATAGTGGTGGTGGTCGTCGTGGTAGTCGTATACGCCGTAGTAGTAGTAGAAGTCGTAGTAGTCGTAGCAGTAGTAGTAGTAGTAGTAGTAGTACTAGTAGTACTAGTAGTAGTAATAGCAATAGTCGTGGTCCTAGTAGGAGTAGTCGTATGAGAGGTGGTAGTAGTAGTAGTAGTAGTAGTAGTAGTAGTCTTTTTTCGTAATACTAGTAGTGTTAGATGCAGTAGCAGTAGTCGTAGTAGTAGTAGTAGTAGTAGTAGCAGTAGTAGTCGTAGTAGTAGTAGTAGTAGTAGTAGTAGTAGTAGTAGTAGTAGTAGTAGTAGTAGTAGTAGTCGTAGTCGTAGTCGTAGTCGTAGTCGTAGTCGTAGCCGTAGTAGTCGTAGCCGTAGTAGTAGTAGTAGTAGTAGTAGTATTAGTAGTAGTAGTAGTAGTAAAAGTAGGTAGTAGTCGTAATAGTCGTAGTAATAGTAGATGTAGTGGTAGTAGTAGTGGTAGGAGTAGCTGCAGTAGTAGTAGTAGTAGTAGCAGTAGTAGTCGCAGCCGCAGCCGTAGTCGTAGTAGAATACGTGGTTGCAGTTGCAGCCGCAGTAGTAGCAGTCGTCGTAGTAGTAGCAGTATTGGTAATAGTGGGCGTAATCGAACTGGTCGCAGTAGTAGTCGTCTTAGTAGTGGTGTTGGTGGTGGCGATGGTGGTGGTAGGCGTGGCCGTAGTCGTAGCCGCCGTAGTAGTAGTAGTGGTCGGTCGTAGTCGTAGCCGTGATAGTAGTAGTAGTAGTAGTAGTAGTAGTAGTAGTAGTAGTAGTAGTAGTAGTAGTAGTAGTAGTAGTAGTAGTAGAGTAGTAGTAGTACCAGTACTACTAGTAGTGGTAGTAGTAGTAGTGATAGTAGTAGAAGTAGTAGTAGTAGTTATGATGGTAGTAGGTAGTAGTAGTAGTAGTGGTAGTAGTAGTAGTAGTAGTAGTAGTAGTAGTAGTAGGTAGTAGGTAGTAGGTAGTAAGTAGTAGTAGCAGTAGTAGTAGTAGTAGCAGCAGCAGTAGTAGTAGTAGTAGTAGTAGTAGTCGTAGTCGTAGTAGTAGTAGTAGTAGTAGTAGTAGTACTAGTAGTAGTAGCAGTTGTAGTAGTAGTCGTGATAGTAGTAGTACTGGTGGGCGTACTTGTTGCGACGGTGGTAGTGGTGGTGGTGTTGGTGATAGAAGCGGTAGTAATCGTCGTCGCCGCCGTACTGGGGGTAGCGGCCGTAGTAGTGTTGGTAGTCGTAGTAGTAGTAGTGGCAGTGGCGGCCCTAGGTTTAGTAATTGCAGTGGTCGTGGTCATGGTAGAGGTCGTAGTAGTAGCAGTAGTAGTAGTAGTAGTAATACTAGTACTAGTACTAGTACTAGTACTAGTACTAGTACTAGTACTAGTACTAGTACTAGTACTAGTACTAGTACTAGTACTAGTACTAGTATAGTAGTAGTAGTAGTAGTAGTAGTAGTAGTAGTAGTAGTGGTAGTGGTAGTGGTAGTGGTAGTCGTAGTAGTTGAAGTTGCCGTAGTAGTAGCAGTCGCCGTAGTAGTAGTAGTAGTAGTAGTAGTAGTAGTAGTCGTAGTAGTAGTAGTAGTAGTAGTAGTAGTAGTAGTAGTAGTAGTACGAGTACGGTGGGGAGCCCTCGTTGGTACACCTCGAAGAGAATGGTGGGGGGGGGAGCACTGATCCCTGTATGATGGGGTTGGCAATTGGATTCCGTTTGTGGCGGGCTTACGTTTAGCTTCCATTTTGTGAGGGGGGTCAAATTGACATCCTTTGTGGCGGGCTCACGTAGAAGTCTCTTTGTGGGGTTTTGGGGATTTCAGTTTCCCTTTTTTTTCCTCTTCTATATCATCTTTTCCAGTTTTCGTTTTTTGTTTTATATTTTTTTCCTCGAAGCTGTTTTCCGGTAGGTTCCATGTGTGGGTGGGTTACCATTGAATTCCCTCCGTGCCTGGTTTGCAATGTGCTTCCCTTTGTGATAGGCTTCCAATTGAAATCTAGTGTGGCGGGCTTACAATGCTAATTCCTTTGTTTTTTTGATGTATACGTTTATATGTATATATATGAGTATATATGTACACATATGTACATATTAGTTTTGTCAGTTATTCAGGTTCTGCAGTTATATATATATATATATATATATATATATATAGGCTCTCTAATCGGTCCCATGTCTGGATTGTTTACAATTGATTTTCCGTCGTGGCTGGATTGTTTTCAGTTGAAATCCTCTGTGGCGGGCTTACAATAAGCATCCCTTTTGTGGGGGTTCTGGAGATTTTATTTTTTTTCACGGCATTCAATCTTGATTGGACTGGGGGGAAAAGCGGGCAGGGATATTGCATTGTGCTTCTAGTGTTTCCCCTCTGTGTCCCCCCACAGGTAAAGCGGGCAGGGGGATTGTCTTGTGTTTCATTTGCTCCATCTCATTGTTCCCCTCAGGTATTTCGTTCTTCTTCGACATCACGCTTACTTGTTTTCATTTTACACCCTTGCAAGCGGGGGTGCCCGATTCATTTCATATGCCTGCCGCTGCTGTTTCTTGCCCGAGCAAGATGACGAGCTCAGGCTCTCGGTCGCGCCCCCGGCGCAGGCGGCGCTCCCCCAGCTCCTCGCGCTCTCGGCGCCGGCGCCGCACGCCAGGCCGCTCACGAGAGCGCACGCGCACGCCTGCGCGACGGGGCCGTTCCCCTGACAGCGCCCAGAGGCGCGCGGCAGCGGCGGTGGTGGCAGCAGGGTGCTCGCCAGAGCAGACCGCGAAGGGTCTACGACAGCGGCTTGCTCGCCATTACCCACCAGGCACAGAGGCCTTCGCCGGGGCATTGAACGTGTGTTCACCAAAAAAGAAGAAGAAACAAAACAGTGAACGACGTTTTGGGTCAATGTTGTTTGTGTCTCGTCTCCGCCTCCCCGTTTTTCCCCGACCATCCTGTGTTGTTGGGTCCTCGCAACTGCGAATGGTCGGGTCCTTCGCCAGGAAGAACACGTGCCCCATGTCACGGCGAAGTGCCCCAGGCTCTGCAACAGCAGGCGGCCGTGGCGCTGGCTGGTTCGTCAGTGAACTCGGACTGGCAGGTGGAGGTAGCGCCGCAGTCCGTCCTGGAGCACGTCTTCCCGCCGACGGTGAAGACTGCCGAGCTCACGCTCTGCTTGCACGCCCAGCTCACAGCCTCCCGGCCCGCGGCCCAGGAGGTGCCGGCACGGGGCGCCTCCGTGGCGAGACACGTGCAGAAGGCAGTCCGCAAAGAAAGCAGGAGGGACAAGACACGTCCGGTGTCTTCCGACAGCACCAGCGCGGACGACAAAGACTTCGACGCCGCGGCGTGTCTGAGTTCCTACGGGCTGCCGAACGTGAGCCACGAGCACATGCCCCCCAGCGCCGCCCTGCGCACCGTCGCGGCCAAGGCCAGGAAGGCCGTTCGACGGAAACGGCCTGTCGTAGCGAACGGCCCCGCAGCAAAATGGGCCCTTCAGTGGATGGGTGATAAGCACAAGCCTCAGAGGAATGTGGACATCACTCATGCCCAGTGGACCGCCCTGTGGTGGTCGAAGGCGCTCAGCCAGCTAACGGTCCAGGCGCATTCCGGCGCCGATGCCGTCAGCGTGCAGGCGCTGCTCACGGGGCTCCTGGACGCCAACAGGCTCGCAGTCCAGGAGTCGGGGCGGGTCGCGGCAGAATACGACAGGTCCCTCTGGGACGACATGACATGTCGGAGCGGACCCTCAGCAAGGACAAGCTGCGTCCCCGAGGCCGCCCTCATGGCCATCAACGAAAACCGGCTTTCCCGGGCGCGCGAGGCGGCGAAGCACGCCGTGGAGGCTCGCCACCAGCAGCAGCAGCCGTGGGGGGCTGCGCCCAGTGGCAAGGGCGCCGGCAAGGGGGCGCACAAGCAGCAGGGGGGCCCGCGCCCGCCGGCCCCTCCTGTCCCGGCCCGGAAGGGCGCCAAGGGCAAGGGCAAGAGCTGGTGAGAGTCGTGTGCGTTCGACCAGTATCTCGCGGATGAGAGTGCTGAGGCGTCTTCGGAGTGTTCGTCGCTTGACAGCGGGTCTGCTGGGCGGGGCGCAGCCGACGACGCGCCAGAACGCTTGGAGGAAAGAGCTGCGCTGACCTACACGCTGGATGCCCGCGGCAGTTTGGAATTCCATGATTTCATGGAGCGGCGCCCGGATCAGCATGTCTCTGGTGAGCAAAAGGGCACCTTTGCAGCTGTCGCGCAGGACCCGCGCGCGGCTTTTGAACGGACGCAGGCAGCGCTGCGGCATTGGAAGAGCGAAATAGAGCAGCATGACAGTGAGTTGCAGCGGTGGAGAGAGAGAGAGAGAGAGAGAGCTTGCCCCCGAACCAAAAACAAGTAGTTGGCAAATTGGACCCCTTGATGATTAGGAAGATGTTGGTTGCGTCTGGGCATGCTGACACCGCGTACGTCGACGACCTGTTGCGCGGTTCCCCACTAACCGAGACACTCCACGTCGGCGGTCTTGGGGTTGACGTCCAGGGCGGCGTCCGTAGCCGAGGTCGACCAGGGCTCGGCGGCGGCCCGCCTTTGTCCGACTTGAAGCAGCGCTGCGCTGAGATCAATGCCTGGACTCTCGGCCGCGCCCAGCGCTGGGCCAGCGCTACAGATCATGGCCAGACCCTCGTGGCCGAAATCTGGGCGCAAACCATGAATGACGTAGATGAAGGCGGAGCTGGGCCACCAGTGCCTTTAGACCGCGTGGATCTGAACAATATTTTGTTGGTCGACACATTCGGTATATTGGTGCAGCACGGCGAGGCGGCCTCGCCGACGAGTGAGGGGCATCCGGAATTTCAGGACAAACGGTGTGAACGAGTACGCTTTCATGCCCCAGAAACTTCGGTACGATGATCTTCGTCAGATGGTCGCCGCGCTCCGCCTGCTCTCAGAGGGCCGTGCCGACGCAGCCCCGGCCATGTGGAAAGCAGATTTTAAGTCTGCCTTCAAGACGTTGCCGCCGGACTCGCAGCACGAGTGGCTCTGCTGGGCCCTTGTGTCGCAGCCGGACACGGGGGCTTGGATGCCCGCGCCGCTGTGGACGCACGTTCTTGGGAATCTGGGCGGTGTTATTGCCTGGTTCTGGACAGCCAAATTCATGCAGTCTGTCATGCTCATGCTTTTCTTTTTGGTCATCTTCATATATGTGGACGACGATTTCTGGGCTCGCCCGGATGTCGCAACCCCAGCAGGTGCCCCGTTCGCAGAGTGGGTCTGCGCTGTCTTTGAAGAGGTCGCCACTGATCTTCTGGGTTGGCGGCTGGACCCGGCCAAGAAGGATTCGGGGCAGTCCTTGGTGTTACTGGGCTTGCAAATCGCCAACAGCACCGGGGTGTCCAGGTGGTCGTTGAACATTGCGAAGCAGCAGAAGTGGGCGGGCGACATCCGCCACATTTTATCGACTGACTCCCTGGACCCGGGCACTGCTGCGAAGCTCTGTGGCCGGCTGCAGTTCCCTAACTCCCGCATCTTCAACCGGGTCGGACGCGCCCTCCTTCGCCCGTTGATCTGGCGACAGTGCCAAAAGCGCGGGCCGTATGCGTTGACTCAAAGACTCCGATTTTCTTTGTCGTGGTTTTTGTCCGTCATCGTCAGTGGCATATCCAGAGAAGTACCTCTGTGTAGGCCAGTATTGTTGCCGTTGGTAGTTCTGTATTCCGATGCGGAGCGCGCCGGCCACGTCGGCGCGGTCGCAGATTTTGCTTCGCCCCACTGCATATTTCTGCGCGGCCGTTTGCCCAGGCGAACGCGCAGACTCTTGCAGTGCAGAAAGACGAATATTGTGGCGTACGAGCTCCTGGCTGCCCTTGTGGCCATTGTTTCGCTATGTCCACAAGATCTGTCACATTGCCGCATTATTCACTACATCGACAACAAAGCCGCACTAGCATGCGTAGTCCGTGGCTTCTCAAAGAAAGCGGATCTGTGCATGGTCGCTGGCCGGGTATGGTTTGAGCTGTCCAGCGTGCCAGTCCAGCACAGGGCTGAGTACGTGCAGTCCAAGGAAAATCTGGCAGATGGCCCATCGAGGGATGACGTGTCTATTCTGCGCGATTATGGCGCAGAGGAGGTGCTGACATTCGACTGGCCAGCTTTCAGGTGCGATTTGGGTAGCTGGATGCACCGAGAGGACCCTTCCAGATTGGCGCAGCGGGCAGCGTAGTGAAAACCAAGCATCGTCACGTCGTCACCGAATATGTGCACGTGTCGATCGTAGCACAGCGCTGCGCCGCGCGTGTTTTCGGTGGCAACGATTTCTCACGCACAGAGGGTCACGAGACGCACGGCATGCCTGATAAGCAACCACACATGCGTCGTAACATGATGGGGTCGAACCGCCAACCTCCCCTCGAGGGAGGTGTTTTCTCTTGCGGTCGGATTTTTTTGTCGATTATTTTTTCCCCAACTATCATGCGGCGTTGGGTCCTCGTGTTGAAGAGACGTCGCCCCGTGAGTGCGGTACTCGCATTTTGCATATGGTTGGGTCCTTCGCCAGGGTACTTTTTCCACCTCCACCCCCCGCCCCGGGCAGTCATGATCATATTGACTTTGCTGCAGCGAGGGCGGGTTGACACGCGTCAACATAGCCCCGTCACTGGCGCCGGAGTGACCAGAGGTGCCCAACTGGGAATGCACGCGCGCCAACATGTAGCCCCACTCCCCAGTAATGGCCGTCTTCGTCTGTGGCCTAAGCCGCTTGCCAGGGCGTGCAGCACGAGCTGTTCGCCCTCGCGCGCCCGCGCGTGGCCCTTGCTGCCCGGCACGAGTCGGCGGTTGCTTGCGGCCTGAGCCACATCCAACGCTAAAGGGGCGTTGTCGGCGCGAGCCAGCCGTTGTTCGCGGCCTGCGCCACATTCAACTTCAAAGAAAATGAAAACCACACGCGCACGCTGGTCTGCGGCCCGGGCCGCTTGCCAGGGCGTGCAGCGCGAGCTGTTCGTGGGCCCTTGCTACCCGACACGAGTCCGCGGTTGTTTGTGGCCTGAGCTACATGGAAGGAAAATGGAGAGATTACCGGCGCTAGCCGGTAGTTGTTCGTGGCCTGAGCCGCAGTACCAACACGCACGCACGCATCGCAACAATACATAATTTTCTTACATGTTGTAATGTTTGTGATCCATGAAACACGCAATATCGAGTCGCACGGTGTTTCAGAACGAAGTTGGTCGCCGCGCGAACGAACCCTGGCTGCAGCAACACGAGCTGTTTAGTCATTGCCACGAGGCGGCTGGGCACCAATTTCGGCACGCTCGGGTCCGCGCATCAGCACGATCTGCGGGGTTTCGCAACGAGGCGAAAGAGGGGATGTTTTCTTGTCCGAGCAAGTATCATGCATGTACCACACTTTTTTTTTCCTGATCGTGTCGCACAGGGGACCAGCGTCGCGAAGCGAACTGGTGGCGGCGCCAGTTGTTTGTTGGTCGCCGCACGGGCGGCCCCAGGCCGCAGCAGCGCGAGCTGCTTGGTCATCGCCACGAGGCGGATGGACAACAAAAAAACGACAACAACAACACCAACACATCGGCGCGAACGGGTTCGCGCAGCGGCACGAGCTCCGGGGCTTCGCCACGAGGCGAAGAGGGAAGGTTTCCCAGGCGGCAGCACGAGCTGCTTGACGTTCGCAGCGGCACGAGCTGCTTGGCCATCGCCAGGAGGAGGGTGGACACTAATGGCGGCACGTTCGGGCACGCGTGGCAGCACGAGCTGCGGGCTGTTCGCCACGAGGCGAAAAAGGGGAAGTTTCCTGACAGACCAGGCAGGGGCTATCATGAGTGCACTCCACATGTTGTTCCTGTTGTTGGTTTTCTCCATGCGAGTGCACGCAATGTGTGTGCCCTTCATAGGTTCATATTATGGTTCATTTCCGTTGATGGTACTGCCTCGTTGGAAAACACCCGTTTGAAAACCCTGAAGCATACCAAAGCATTGTTCTCGGGATTCCAACGCCACGGATCAACCTGATTGCTGGGTTTTGACGATCCTGAATCGTGCCAGAACGCCATTCCTAGGACTTCAACACAGAGAATCAACGTAACTGTTGCACCCGCATAATCCTGAATCCTTCCACAACAAGATTTTTTGGTACGTTGATGATGGAAATCCGTGAGATTTCTCTTCAAATTTTGTAAACGAATGTGCGCGGCGCCCCCAATCCGTGAGACTCTTGAACACGTTGTAAACGAATGTGCGCGGCGCTAAGGCGAGAGCCACATTTTGAAAAGGAACTGCCCTCAAACAGTGAAACTTGTGAACATTTTTTAAAACAGATGTGCGCCGCGCTAAGGCGAGAGCCGCATTTGGAAAACGACCAGCCTTCAGTCCGTGAAGCTCTTGCAGATTTTCACAACGAGTGTGCGCGACGCTAAGGCGAGAGCCACAATTTGAAAACGACCCGCCCTCGATCCGTGAAACTCTTGCAGATGTTTAAATCGAATGTGTACCGCGCTACGGCGGGAGCCACATTTTGAAAACGACCCGCCCTAAATCCGTTAAATTTTTGCAACTGTTCAAAATGAATGTGCGCCGCGCTAAGGCGAGAGCCACATTTTGAAAACGACCTGCCCTCCGTTTGTGAAGGTGTTGTCAATGTTTAAATTTCAGGGTCATAACTTGTGAGGAAGTCGCAGGCGAAACGCCCGGCCCGCCCTAACAACGTGCCTCGGGGTGCGACAGGGAGAAGCTATCGATAAGGAACAGGAATGGAGGAGGAGGAGCAGGAGCAGAAACAGAAGCAGGAGCAGGAGGAGGAAATTCTGCTCGCCGTTCGTGATGGAAAAAATGCCCAAACAGTGCCCCCACAACGAGCGGGGGCCCGGCGGGCAGCCAGGCGATCCTCACGAAGTTCGACCGCTGCCGGGCAGCCTGCCTCCAGGAGTGCGGCCCTTTCGCCGCTCTCGGCCCGGGTGTCCGCAGGTGGGGGGCGTCGGATTCGGGCCAAGGGGTCCTTTGCAGAGAGAGTTTCAAAAATGTACGCAACAGTTCGTGCAATCGTTTGCGCGGGATGCGCACGGCGTGCAACATCAACACGTGGTTGCCAGGCGCCTCGCGGCACAGGATGAACGTTATTGCGTGTGTTCTTGCGACCCCATCACGAAAGGCCCCTTTTCCCCGGAACTAAGGGCGGCAAGGATGGGTACCCCTCTTCTCCTCCTCCTCCTCCTCCTCCTCTCTTTGCTCGTGTATGTTGAAGAGGAAAAATTTCGGAGGGGAAGAAGCACACAGACACAATGAATCGTCGATCCCGAGGAAAAGATGGGAAACTATGGGAAGTGTGGGGAAGGCGAAAACCCAGAAAGTATAGGAAAAAACTGGGAACCCTGGGATTTGTGTGTACTTCTTTGTGTGTCCCTGGGCCCCTTCATAAACGGCATAACCATAACGATGTGGAGGTCCGTGCGGTTCGCCTGGAGATCTGCGCTGGGCCTTCTGGGCGGCGCCTCCGCCCCTATCTCGCTCCTCGCGCCACCGAGGGGAAGGAGGAGGAGGGGCAGGAGGAGGAGGAGGAGGAGGAGGAGCAGGGGTTCCAGCGCAGATCCAAGAAATCTGCGCTGACCTCTCGAAGCTCATGCCTTCGCTGTTTTTTGTTACCCTACTCTTTGCTCGTGTATGGTAGGTTCGTGTCGTGCCGATGCGGCACTGACCCCGCCGTGGGCGCCCAAGGTTGAGCGCCGCCAGTGGCATAGCATCGGCCAACATGGAACGACCTGGCGATCGGAAAGCTGCCGATCTTATCAATCCACGCGATCGAAAAGCTGCCGATCTGGCGATCGAAAAGCTGCCGATCGAGATCGGCACCAGGGTTGTCACGACACGAGCTTGCCGCAGCTTCGTCTTGCAGGTACGCAGTGGCAGTGGTTCGTCACCCGCGTGGTGGCTTCAGGCTCCCGGGGCCATGCCGCCTGAGGGCGTTTGGACGCGGCAGCGCTCAGCATCGCACGCGCACAGAGGCACCAGCGGATGCCCAGAAGAGAAAAGCAGAGGAGGTCATGATACTGATGGAAGTGAACGAAAAGCGGCATACACATAAACTTTTGGCGCTCCGCGCGGATTTCTTGGACCTGCGCTGGGTTCCCCCTGGCGGCGCCTCCGGCGCCGCCCCTGGCGCGCTCCGCGCGCCAGGGAGGGGGGTCAAGCGCCGATCCGAGAAATCCGCGCGGACCTCTGATTTCATATGTTTATGCCATTTTTCGTTCCCCTAAGGAGGTCATGATGATGATACGTTTCCAGGGTTCCAAGGTCTCTAGAGTATCGACAATTTTGGAGCTTCCCACACGAGGTGCCGCTGGAGAGAGAGAAGGATGGGCATCGGCCCCCGCCCACTTAGAGCAGGATCAGCAGTCGGGGCCGCCGCGTACGCCGTCCGACTGGGGGCGAACGGTGACCCCTCCCAGCAGGGGCAGCATCTGTTCGTTGGCGTCGTCCCCACTGTCCCAAACCTCCGGGCGTGCCGGCGCTCGGGGGGCCATCGGGGGTTAGGCGGGGCGCTCTGTGCTGAGTGCTTCTCCCTGGAGCTGGTACGAAACGAGGCCCCCCGCCCAATGTGGCTGGTTCATAGCGGGCGGGTAAGTTCGCGTCGTGCCGACTCGGCGACGACTCCGCCGCGGGCGTTCAGGGCTGAACGCCGCCAGCGGTCATTCGTCCAACCTTGAACGATCTGCGCTTTCGGAGGGCCCCGATCGTCAAATGCTGAACAATCGACGCGGTGTCAGAAACCGACGCCCAAGTCGGCACGACACGAACCTACCTTACAAGGGAGGGGAAGAAACAAGCGAAGATCAAAGCAGCTGGTCAAATCACATGGTCACAAGATGGTCGTCGTACAGTCGAGTTTGACTAGTAGGTCGACCCTGCCAAATCAAGGGTACCCTTGTGTCCTGTGTTTGGCGACCCGTGCCTTCTGCGTTCCTGTGGCAACGCTGCCCTCGGAAGGGCCATGTGTCCTCTCGCGTGTCCTCTCCTCTCCAACTCGGCTGCAGCTCCGTCGTTGCCGTCGCCGTCGTCGCCTCCGTCGGTGCCGCCGCCACCGCCCGCCGGGCCACCGGGGAAAGCGGCCTCCAGAGCATCAGCGGCATGAGCACGTTCTCCCTCGTCAAGGACCGCCCGGCCGACGGCGGGCCGACGGCGGGGGCCGCCGACCAAGGGGCCTGGTCGCATCTCAAGCAGTGGCGAGGCGTCCTGGCTCGCCTATAGCCCTACCAAACCATGTTCTAAGAACCTTTTGTGGTTCCACGAGATGTGCTTAGAACATTTCTGGTGTAGTCTGTCTTGTTTTATCACATCGGGTTTATGTTCTAAGAACATTGTGTTTGTTCTTGAAACATTGTTGGGTTCGAAGAACATTTCGTGGTAGGACTATAGGAATGCCTGGACGGTCGGTCCCTGCTCAAGCATCTGAGGGCGGTCGGCATGTTTGCATCGAAGAAGAGAAAAGAGCACACCTATACGGCCACCCTTCGGGTGATACGGAGATTCCTCTCGCTTCGCCAGGTGCACGTCCGGAGCACGTACAGTCCGGTCGTTTCGGAGTGTCCTGGGAGCTCTTGGGGGTCTTGTGGAGCCCCGTCGTTGCCGGACTGCAGGGAATCTCTGGGGGGGCCTCTGGGCTGCGCCTTCTGGGCGCCTGTGGGGTTCTCTTGGGAGCTTCCTGGGGCCCTTCTTGCCCGTCTTGGGCTGTTTTGGGGCGCTCTGTGCCTCTGCTACCCCTCCCTCCCGCCTCCCTCCATCCCTCCTTTTCCTCCTCCCCTCCCCCTCCTCCCTTCCAGCGCTGGCTCTGATCACGGACGCCGCCGGGACCAACTTCCATCTGGCTGGCGCTGCGCCGCGGTTCGCCCAGGGCGGGACATTATTGTTTAGAGGGTGTTTCAGAGCACGTTCAGTCCAGTCGTTGTGGGGCCTCCTGGGAGTCTCTTGGGAGTTTCTTGGAAGCTTTTTAGGGGCTTTTTGGAGCCTCTGGGGGGCCTCTTTGGAGCCTCTTGGGGCCTCTTGGGGACGTTTTGGGCCGTCTTCGGGCGCTCTTACGCCGTCTGGCCACTTCGGAGGCCACTTTGGACGTCTCTCGCGGCCGCCTTGGGGCTCTCTTGGGGTCCTCTGGGGCCGTTTTGGGTTTTTTTTGGGGCCGTCTTGGAGGTTTTTGTTGGCCGTCTCGGGGCCCTCTTGGGCTGTCTTGGGGCCCCCATTGCAGGCCTCTTGGGCCGTTTGGGGGCCTTTTTGGAGGCTGCTTGGGCCGTCATGGCCTTCTGAGAGCCGAAAAAGGCGAGAACGTTGACATTGTCCCAAAACTACAAGGAAACCAAAGATTTTGGCCTCCGGAGGCGCTTTCGGGAGTCTTCTTGGGGGCCTCTTGGACCTTTTTGGGGGCCTCATGGGCCCTCTTGGGGCCATCTTGGGCCGTTTTGAGGCCGTCCTGGGTTGTCTTGGGGCCATCTTGGGCCGTCTTGAAACCTTCTAGGGGCCCCAAGAGGCCCAAGAGGCCGAATTTGTTGATTTCTTATAGGTTTTTGTAGGTTTTGGGGCCCCAGAAGGGGCCCTCCACCTTTGGGTCGGCGGAAGTGGCGCGACTCCGGGGGGGGGTTAGGGGGGAGATATAATAATGTAACACAATACAACACGTGGCAATTATGCAAACATTGGACACGTTGGATCAATTGCATTAGGGCTTCCGCTCCGCTGCGCGACCTGCCTCCGGCAACACGTCACTTCCGGACGTGGATTCCTCTCGCTTCGCGGGGTGCACGTCCGGAGCACGTACAGTCACGTCGTCGCGGGGCCTCTTGGGAGCCTCTTGGGGGCCTCCTGGAGGCCTCCTGGGAGTTTCTTTTGGCCTCTTGGGGACTTCTTTGGGGCCTTTCCCCCCTCCCTCCTTTTCACACACCCTCCCCATCTTTCCTTCCAGCGCCGGCTCTAATCATGGGCGCCGCAGTGACCAACTTCCACTTGGCTGGCGCTGCGCCGCAGTTCGCCCAGAGGGGGGAAAATAACATTACACTCCAGTCGCTGCGTGGCCTTTGGAGGGCTTTTTGGAGGCCTTTGGAGGCTTCTGGGAGGCTTCTTTGAGGTTTTTTCGAAGTCTCTTGGGGGCCTCTTGGGGGCGTCTTCGGCCGTCTTGGGGCGCTTTTGCGCCGTGTCGCCCCCTTCGGACGCTGTCTTGGGGGCCTCTCGCGGCCGCATTGGAGCCCTCTTGGGGTCCTCTTGGGCCGATTGCGCGGCCTCTTGGGCCGTCTTGGGGGCCTTTTTGGGCCGTTTTGGGGCCCTCCTGGGCCGTCTTGGGGCCCTCTTGGATGTTTTTTGGGATGCTCTGGGGCGATTTTGGAAGCTGCTTGGGCCGTCATTGATTTTCGAGAGTCGAAAAAAGGGAGAACGCTAAAATATTGCAAGAATCAAGTTGTAGGCGCTTTGGGGGCCCTCGTGGGCCGTCCTTGGAGTTTTTGAAGCCGTCTTGGGGCCGTCTTGTGGGCCTCATGGGTCCCCGTTGGGAATATCTTGGGCCGTATTGGGGCCGTCTTGGGCCGTCTTGGGGCCATCTTGGGCCATCTTGAGGCCCTCGAGGAGCCCCCAGAGGCCCAAGAGGCCGAATGTGTTGATTTTCGCTGGTTTTTGTAGGCTTTTAGGGCCCCGGAGGGGGGCGTCACTGTGGTCCGGCGGTGTGGCGCAGCTCCCAGAGGGGGTTAGGGGGGAGACATAATAATGTAACACAATACAACATGTGGCAAATATGCAATCATTGTATAAATTTGATACGTTGCAGTAAGGCGTTCGCCGAAAAACGCTGCCGCTCAGCACGTCACCTCTGGACGTGGATTCTTCAGGCTTGCGCCACATCCGCCGATCCCTTAATTGAAGTCAATGGTCAGATGGTTCGATACCGTTTGGCGGTCGTTTTGGGGTTCCTGTCGGGTTTCTTGGGGGTTCCTCGGGGCCTGAGGGGGGCACTTTTGGGGCTGATCGGGCTACTCCTGGGCTCGTCTTCGAGCTCTCTTGGGTTTCTTTGGGGTCTTCTTGGGCTGCTTTGGCGTCCTCGTGGGCCGTTTTGGGGCCTTTTTGGGCCCCCAGGGGTGTTTTTTTGGTGTTCCCGGGGGTTCCTGGGGGCGGAAAGTTAGATTTTGTAGATTTTCGGTGGCCCTCTGGGGCTCTTCATGGTGCTGTCTTGGAGTCCTCTGGGGCCGTCTTGGGGGCCTCTTGGGCCGTCTTGAGGCCATCTTGGGTTTGGGCCGTCTTGGGGCCGCCTTGGGCGCCTCTTGGGCGGTTTTGGGGCGGTCTTCGGGGCCTCGTGGGCTGCTTGGAGCGCCCGCAAGCCGAAAAGACGCAAAGGCAAGACACATAGGAAAACCACGATGGAGAATAATTCAGTTTCACTTATCGAATCTCTCTTGGGACGCTTCTTGGGGATCTCTTGGATCGTCTTGGAGGTCTCTTGGCCATTTTGGGGCAATCTTGGGCGTCTTGGAGCGTTCGTTTGGCGTTTCCAGGCCCTCGTGGGTTGTCATGGAGGCATCTTGAGGCTTTCTTGGCCAGTCTTTAGGCCCTTCTGCGGCCGGCAAAAACCCGGGGTGCGCTCGTCGTCGGCCCGGGGGGGGGGTGCCAAATCTCCGGCTTGGGGTTATGGGGGTTATGGGGGGGGAATTATCTCACACGCCTAGAGACCCACAAGGGGTCGGCGGATGACGGGAAGCGCGCTAAGACTCGAAGAGTCGCGCGATGGACGTTGTTTATCGGCCCGGAGGGGAAATATTTATCAAGTGGGGGGGTCCAGGGGGGGAGTGGTGGCGGGACTGCCCTCGGGCCGCGAGGTGGCGGATGACGGGAAGCGCGCTTGAAAAAGGGCGTTTCGCTCGAGACATCCTCCCAACATCGTGAAGTTGGGGGTCGTATCTTAAGACGTAGTTTGCTAAAAATGGGCGTTTCGCTCGGGACATCCTCCAAACATCGGGATCTCGAAATCGTTCGCCTGATTTTCGGATCCTCGAAAATGGGCGTTTCGCCAAAGACATCCTCGAAAAAATGAGATGCCGACAGAGCTCTTGCAAGGCATTTTTTCTCAGCGATTTCGGATGACCCCCAAGATGGCCCAAGAAGCGAAAATATTGAAAAACCCATGTGTTTTACACACTTTCGTTGAAACATCCGCGTTTCGCTCGAGACATCCTCCCACAATTACCTCTTCCTCGTCCTCCTCTTCCTCCTCCTTTTCCTCCTTCACCTTCTCCTTCTTCTCCTCCTCCTCCTCATCCTCCTCCTTCTGTTCTTCTTCCTCCTCTTCCTCCTCCTCCTCCTCGTCCTCTTCCTCATCTTCCTCCTCCTCCTCCTCGCCTTCTTCCTACTTTTCCTTCCTCCTCCTCGTCCTCCTCCTCGTCGGTCTTCTCCTCTTCCTCTTCCTCCTCTTTCTCCTCCAACTCCTCCTCCTCCTGTTCTTCCTCCTTTTCCTCCTCCTCCTGCTTCTGTTCCTCCTCTTTCTCGTCCTCCTCCCCCTCCTCCTCCTCACCTTTTTTTCTGCTTCTCCTCCTCCTCCTCCTCCTCCTCTTCCTCCTCCTCCCCTCCTCCAGCTGCCGGTTCAGACGTGCACCGCGCGCGGGCAGCCCGCTCCAAGGTAGGAAACCTTCCCTGTCAGGAGCGAGGATACTGTACCTCACTTCCCTCTCTTGCAGGAGGCCCACTGCTTGCATGAATCGTGGTGGGGGGCTACTGGCAGTTGTGTTGACGGGGATGGTCATCATGCGCGTGTGCACATACAACCCGTTGTCTGCATCGCACGAGCGGCACGAAGACATATCCAGCGAGCTGGGATCGTGGGGCGTGGTGCTTGTTTCAGGAACGTGTCAAGTTGCACAGCCCGACCACGGAGCGCAGCAACATGCACGCACGACACTGGGGAATGCACTTTGGGAAGAGGAACGGAAAGCTAGTGTCGGACGCGTGCGGGGTCACGATATTGGTACACAATCGGATACCTAGTCGAGCATTGCACACAGTATTCGTACCTCCAGTGCAAATTCGTGGGCGTGTGGGTGGCATACGTATTCAGAAGAACGAAGTTGACTTCGATGCCTTCTGTATTCGCCTCGCCCCGATGAGTGATGCGAAGCACGCGCTGATTGCTGAAAGGGTTTCCAAGTGGATTGACCAGCAGTCGGACGCACTGGGGGTTAGATGTGCAATTATTATAGGAGGGGACGTGAACAGCGGGCTAGGGATACACAGAGATGACGATGGTACCATGCTGCGTGCAAGAAGTGTGACCTTAGGAGGAAAGAACCTATGCTGCGAGAGCGAGAACGGTCGTGCGTACAGAGAGTTCTGTTACAAGAACGGACTGGCAGTGGTCACTACACTCTACGAGCACGGGCCCACCTTCTACGGCCCCTAGGGGCAAGGGTCACACATTGATCACGTGGCTGTCCCATTAGGGGCCATCCCGCTTGTCTCCCAGTGCAGTTGCCTGTATAGAGCAGCCAAGAGACTCCAGGTGACCCCGGACAGAAGGTTCAGGAATCATATCCCGATAGGAATACACGTGGAGATGTCAGTCGCCAACCACGGGTATGCGACAGGTGGCAATTACAAGATAAATGGGGGGTGCTTGATGAGGTGCCTGCAGAAAGGCTACAGAAGGGAAGAGCTGTTCACAATGATGGATGAGCAGATCAGGTTAAGAAGGTACCTCGAGATACCTGGGATCAGCTGTATTCGAAGAGGCCTCCTGATTTCCCATGGAAAGAGCACGTGGGGCGTGAACGCGGCGTTGTACAGCGCGTTCAATCAAGGCGCGCGCAGCACAGACAGTACATGCTGCATGCTGCGCGCGAGGAGGATGCAGCTACTGGAGGAGAGGAGGCAGCACAGAGAAGGACTACACGAGGATGGCGCGGAGGCTAGCAGGATGGAGGTTGACAGGGAGCTAAAGAGAGCGACGGCAGCTGCGAAGGAGCTGAGAGAGGCGCGCGCGGCAGCAGAGCGAGAAGGCATCGTCCGAGAGATCTGGGAGGCATACAAGGATAACCGGTTCGCTGACATGCGTAGACTCAGGGTAGAGCATCAGCGTAACGGGCGAGGGCCAAAGAAGAGGTTCTACCTCAGCCACCGTTGTCACTGGCCAGGAGAGCAGTGGAGAGAGGAGCTAGGTCGTGACCCACATGACGGAGGGTTAGCGTGCGCCCCGCTTGATTGGGAACGGACTAGGCAGGATTGCGCGAACGACTGTGAGCTTGACGACGGCGACTTCCCCTTCTCACCCTCGGACGTTGCTCTAAAAGCTAGGGCGCAGAAGAATCTCTGGGCCATGCAATCGCACTGCAGAAAGGCAAAACATACAACGACGTTCATATCCTGAGTGGGGGTCTCCCTGTAGAAATGGCGTGGATGCTGATTGAGCCAAATGTAAATTTGCCTGGGCCAACTGAGCAAACCAAGAGACTAGAAGCGAAGAGGATAAGAGAAGCCGAGGACGGAGAAAACGAGGAGGGGCTCGAGAAGCACAGCGCGCACTTCCTCCTAGCCAAAGGGCGAAAGCTTCTCCAGAAGTTAGGTTGGAACCCAGGTGGGACAGTAGGAGCACGTCGGCGCGCTGCAGGAGAGTCAGCGCGAGAAAGTATCGTGGATCCCCACTGGCAGTTTGGCAGAACGGAATTATCGGGAGTTGGAATGCTTCGGTTTAAAGGAGTAGAGTACGAGGCACCGAAGATGTTGCTGAAGATTATGGAGCACTTCAGACAATGCCAGATTACCCCGCTAGACATGTTACGATCGCACAGTTTTGCAGCAGAGAAAGCGAATAATACGATGGGTATTGCGGGGAAGCGCAGCATGTACACACACTGCGCAGCTAGCATGGCATGGCACAGTGGGATCCACCGAAGAGCGCTGCCTATTGTTCGGCCTCACTTTGCACACGGAGGGCTAGCGCATAGGTCACGAGAGAATGCAGTGCTCGCATTGCTGGCCACGAAGTGGAGATGCGAACAGGCAGGGAAATCGCTAATCATGAGCAGTTCTGACTGCACAAACGCATTCGCGTCGAGCGACAGAGCGTTACTTCGTGAACATATAGATCGCACCGCCGAGGAGCATGACCTCCCGCATGCCTACGGAGCGCTGGAGCACACAGCTTTGTCAATACAGGCAGCCGACGAAAGAGTTGACCTGAAACGCAACAAAGGGGCCCAGATGGGCTTCACGCTGGCTCCGCGTGACTTTAACGATAGCTACAACCCAATCGTCACAGGCTGGTTAGAGGGGGAGAGAGAACAGGAAGGCCAGCAGGTGAACGATGCCCAGCACTCCATAAATGAGCGGCACGACGACTTGAGCATTAGCACTTTCATGGATGCTATTACTAAGATTACGATGCGACCTATCGCAGCAAGAAAAGAAGAAGTGATAGAGCAGGTCAACCTAGTAAGTGGAGAAGGCGCTAACAGCAGGAAGCTGGCGCCTCAACCCTGACAAGACAAACCGCCTTCTAGTCTTGCGAGGTGAACGAAGCTACCAGTGCACTCGGGCACTGAGGAAGCAGACGAGTGGGCTCAGGGGAGGGGCCTTGCGAGAGATGGGAGTGTTAGGGCCCTGCGTACCTTCGGACCAGGGACTAGGAAACGAGATAAGGAGACGCTGCGACGCAGCAAGAGCAGCATGGAGACAGCGTAGCACGTTCTGGTCGTCCAAGACTTCGAAGGTAATCAAGCGTAGCATGTTTATGGCTTTTATCGTGGGTGTATCATTGAGCGGGTTATCATGTTTCGTGATAAGTAAGAAGTACACGGATGCGATCAACAATACCCTATGCAAGCTACTCGGGTACTTGTCGATGGGGGAAGAACTGTTGGACATATGAGCAAGGAAGGAGGAGGGCGACGGCATTGGAGGAGGCGTTCAGGGATTTGAGGATCAACAGGGGCGCAGACGAGCCGAGAACCAGGCGATAAAAGTGGCATCAGCGTTGGTCGCAATTCCCGAACGATCATGAGGCAGTCATAGCAGCAGTCTTCGGCGCGCCCAAGAGTGACCAGAGTATAGGGGTGAAGCGCATCACAGAGCACAAGACAATGAGGGGGGCCCACTCCGTGGGCCAAGCAGTATCTTGAGGACATGCGCTACTTAGCTAACCACGGCGAAGACTTTTAAGGGTGGTACAATAAAAGGTCGAGCGACAGGAGTTTATTTGCAGCGGGATCTGAAGACTATGAGAAGTGGCTTAAGACGGACCCTTCAGCGTTGAACAGCATTGCTAGATAATGAAAACAAAGTAGACCACAGCCAGAAACCACAGAGCCAGAAGCAGACAACCCATCAGAATTGAATAACATATTTTGGTGAGATTTTAAGAGTGTAAACTCGGAGGTGGCAGATGTAGTGCGCGGATGTAGATTTCGGGCAGCAGCGGCGCTGACCGCGCGCTGGAGAGTACAGCGCATGATAGAGCCGCTCATACCCAAGCTTGTGATCACGAATCAGCGCCCGCGGTGCAGATCGAATTTTTCCAGCGAGAGAGTAGCGACACATCGCGCAGCAAGAGCGGCAGAGGGGATGGGCATCTGCTACATTGCTTTCTCGAAATGGGAGCACAAGCTGATGGAAGTAAGCGAGGGCGAGTTGATCTGTAGTGTTTGCCAGTATCAAGCTAGCAGCTTCGACGATTCCCAGTCGCATGTCGCCTGCCACCATCCTGGACCATGCACAGTACGATTTGGCAGAGATGAGGATGTATTGGGCGTCGGCGAAGAAGAAGAGAGCGGCGGAAGGGACCAGCGGAGCGGGCAGCAGCAGTGGGGGCCAGCAGCTATCTGGGAAAGGAGGAGGTGGCAGGGGGCACAAGCAAGTGATAACAGACAACGTCGCCGCAGCCCCCGAACTCCAGCTGGCCTTGGTCACTGTCCAGAAGTTAACCCCCCGCGTAGCGGCAGAGCAGAGAGACATGGCCAACATGTGCACCGAGTTCCGGATATCTCCTCGCGCAGCCTCAATCGCTCGAGAAGGTTTCGAGGCTGGGCAGGGGCACCACCAGGCAGTCAAAGAAGCGGGCAAGGGGCGCGAGCTGGGCCCCCCCCCCGCGTGCACATAGCGGCGGGGGTGATCGGGGCGATGCACGGCGCGTTCGGGAACGAGGGGGGCGAGGGGGAAGCCGAAAAGGTACTCGCGTCGTGGATGGAAGCAGCAGGCCCAGAGGGGCACGGGAAAGTATACGTGGACGAGTGTTTCTGGATGTTCCGACTGCGGGAGTGTTACAGCCCAGACGGAGCGCCAGAGCAGGAGCGCAAGGCAAAACTTCAGTACTCGCTCAACATGAGCCCCGACCTCATGACGGTGATCCACCTGGCCACGGGGCCCCCAGCACAAGTGCCCACGGTGGACATGAGGGCCTTTCAGAGCGCCTTCACCCTGGGGTTGATCAAAGCGGGGGGCGCCAAGCCGACGGGAGCGGGACCCGGGGCGGAGTTGGAGGGGACAGTGGAGCGCCAGTTGAGGAATTTCCAGGGAGCGTGATGCAGCAGCGCGCGTGCTGGCCCGTGATCTTCGGAAGCTTGCGAATCTTTACAAGATGCGGGACAACGGGGTGCAGAGAGTCGGGCAGTTAGTCAGAGCAGTAGAATTCGTTAGGCGTCATATGCCCCAAGAGTTGCAACATGCGTATTAAAGTGGGCAATAGTTTTTGCTAAGGACGCACAGCACCACACGAATGGAGAGAGAAGAGAGATTGGTTGTTGAGAGTAGCCGTCTCTATCGAGCTGCAGGGGGGCCGCGCAGTGCAGATTTGCCTTGAGATTGTTTGCGCTGCTGCACGCCATGGCGTCTGCACCAGCCCCCCCCCCCCCCCGCGCGGGAACTGCTGCCGCGGCGGGGGCGGCGCCGACTGTAGCCACGGGAGCCAATGCAGCGCCTGTCCCACAGCAGCCGACAGCGCGCCCACCTGGGCCGATCCGTTCGAAGGCAGCACCGACCCGCAGGAGCCAGACTGACCAGGGGAGAGTGCAGGCAGCACAGCAGGCCCACCTTGCGACGGGCCGCATGTTGCGTGAGCATTATTCTACGATTCTTGGGCAGTGCAGTCTCCCGAACGGCCAGCTCAGTTACCTCCAGCTCCAGAGGGGTAATATTATGTCCCCAGTCGTGAATGATACGCAGCTCGAGGCTGACCGCATCACCACGCGTCGCAACATTGACAGTCAGATACACTACCTGAGTGACGAGCTGGGCCGTCTGCATGATTGCACAAGGGTGCTCGATGAGTCCGGCTATGGAGCGCAGCGTTTCGACTAGGAGATCTCGAGGCCGAGCGGGGGCAGTGAGCGGGGGGAGGGGCAGTAGCTAGAGCCAGCACGTGTAGCCCCCCCCCCCCCCCCCGCCTCCTCGAGAAGGAGCCTGCCGCTGCTGCTCGCCCCCCCCCCCCCCCCCCCTAAATCGTCGGCACTGGCGTCAGCCTGCTGTCGATCTTCTCGTAAATGATTATCTTGATAATCTTTTCCTCCACAGCTCGCGCCAGCGACACAACAATCTATAAGATATCTCGATAGCCCCTGGTGGGCTGAAACAGTCACTCACTTGGTGAGTGGGTGGCCGGTCGGCCTTGCCCGGTAGCCTTACCGGGACTCAAGGGCGCCCTCGGACCGAAACAGCAGCAGTAGCAGTCGCTCGGTCTCGGGGCGTCTCGGATCGGAAGGCCAACTGCACAGTACAAAACACACAGGGGAAAAACCTTTTGGCCTTCGATCCTGCCAAAAAAAAATCATCTCTGGTAGCGGCGCTACTCTCGCATGCATCTCGCCAGGCGAGCAGATCTGAAACATGAAATAAAATCTCCGCGAAGCGGACAGATATATAAGATGAGATGAAATCCCCGCGGAGCGGTCAGATATGTAAAATAAAATGAAATCCCCGCGGAGCGGGCAGATATGTAAAGTAAGATGAAATCCCCGCTGAGCGGGCAGATATGTAAAGCTACATTGTCACAGAGCTCGTCTAAATCAAATCACAGACCTCGCCAAGGCGAGCGATATGGAAAAGAAACCACCTGGCAGAACTCACTCTTCCGCATGAACTTGTGGTTCCTCGGCGAGTGTCGGCTTCTCGGCGAGAATATCGAGTCCCCTCAGACCTCGTTTCCTCGCAGACTCGAACTCCGGGTCATGAACCAGCGTCCAGTAGCTCCTGCACATGAAAACATCTAAAAGCTTCTGCGCCTCGTACTTTATCTTCGTGCAACCATCTGCTACCTGCGCATGAGAATGAACCCAACGAAGTTCGGCACCGCACTCTTGAACTCCTTGCTTGAATGCCATGCACTCAATAGCGGCGCGCTTGTCGCTGAGGCCCAGTGCTGAACTCTCCGAACCAGTAACTGCATCATATAGGCTCTTGCAGTCCGTGACGAGAACACTCCGTGGTCCCTTCTTGATCATGTCGTAGCGCTTGTCGCCCTTGAGCTGCACATCTGCATTCAGCATCTCCATCCAGGCTAGCTGTGTATACTCCAGCTCCTCCGCGGCCTCGCTTGCTGCTTGGATTTCTGCACCCAACGATGAACGGCACTTTCGTGTCAGCTTCTTGGAAGCTCCCGTGAATACTGTGAACTTCTGCTTCTTGCCGCTGAGCGCCTCCACCTCGGTAGTGCACACAACATAGCCTCCTTGACTGCTCCCATCTGCTCTTGAACACCACGATGCATCGAACCAACACACCCACGCCATCTGCTTGTAAGGATGTATGGTAACTCCTGTGCTCGCAAACTCATGAATAGTCTTGACCAGCTGGTTGATCCTGCCGAGGTCCTTGACCGTCGCACTGTTGACAACCGCTTGTAGCATAGAAACGTGCACAGCGATTTGAGGCATCGTCTGTGTTGAAAGCCACTGAGCTTGGCCAAGGATGGCACGGCATGCAGTCACTTCTCCGGCTGTCAGCTTGTCGTCCGGACTAGCCTTTCGGCCTCTCTTGACGTTGATCGGCTGGATGGTCTTGGCATACTTTTCTTGACTTAGCCTGAAGCCTCCATCTGGATTTCTGGAAACTTCAACTCCACAAACTGAATAGCCAGCCTCATCTGACTTCCACATGCCCCATCGGTATAGCGTCTTGAGATGCTCGTACTCCACGTTGAACTCCACGTTGGTGAGATCACCCGCAATCTGGAAGTCATCCACATGCACCAGGATGAGCCCGATCACCTTGTTGTCTGAGTTCAGCTTGGTGAAGAGACACGGCTCGAGCTTGCATGCATACCAGCCTCTGCTCTCTAGATCCTTCTTGACCTTCTCGTACCACCGCCTGGGTGCATTCGTGAGTCCATAACAGGCCTTGAGAATCTGCACAACGTCATCGTCATTGAGCTGTAGTGCTTCTCGTAGTTGTGGTACTGGTAGTGCATAAAGCTCTCGCTCTTCCTCTG
Source organism: Prorocentrum cordatum (assembly GCA_963575745.1). NCBI lineage: Eukaryota > Dinophyceae > Prorocentrales > Prorocentraceae > Prorocentrum > Prorocentrum cordatum. Next base: position 49,182 of record CAUYUJ010002914.1, on the reverse strand, counting down.
TAGCTTCCCCTTGCAGGAACGCTGACGAAGCATCCGCAAGCCACGTCTGCCAATTCTCGTTGGCCGCCTTCTGGTATAGCATCTGGCGCGCTCGCCTCGAGGGTGTTGGCGATTCGGTCTTAAGCGTCTCGAGGTCCTTGTCGGTGTAGCCGATGAGTACCAGTCTGGCCTTGGCCTTCTTGCCGCCTTCCGCTTCTGGATCCTCCTTCCAGGTAAGTACCCAGCGCATCTTCATCAGGTCGACGTCCGGTAGCTTGCTCCGAAGTACACCTCGGCACGCCTGCGCGAGTAGAAATTGATCAACTTCCTTCTTCATAGCCACGTCGAACTTCGCCTTGTCCTTGTCGTCCAGCTTCTTGTAGCTGACCTCAATGCGCTGCCTCCTAGCCTGTGTAGCCACGTACAGCCTGGGGTCCTTCACGAAGCGGTTGATGGCGTCTCGGGAGGGGACCGCGATAGACAGGTAGACGGCATCCTGGCGCTCGGTGGTGACGTCCTGGTCCTCGCTAGTCTTCTGAACTGAGTTGGGTTCGTCGGTCATCCGCTTGCCGAACTCATCCGGGTCTCTCCCGCGCTTGGTTCCAGTTCTCGTAGTCTGGCGCGACTTCTTGACTACGGCATCTTCTTCAGCTTCTTGACGTCGCCTAACTCCAGGTACAGGTAGGTCTACAGGTAGTTGGCCTGGTGGTTCTGGCGCCTCGAGATCTTCCGATGAAAGGTCGTCCTCCTTCTCTGACTTTTTGTCCTCGGACTTCGTATCCTCCTCCTTGGTCTCGGCTGCCCCTGTAGGCTCCGATGTCGTAGGGGCCTCGGTCGCCTGAGTCTCGGCAGCAGCTGGCTGCCCATCTCCCGCCTTCTGCGGAAAGGGATCCTCTGGCTCCATTACCCACGCGTCATCTTCATCGTCGAGATCTGGAAGGCGTTGTCCGATCAGGTCCTCGAATTCGCTAGCCTTGACCTTCAGCATGGCAGCGGTGATGTTAAGAGGAACTGCCTCTCCATGAAGAAGTTTGTGGATCTCGATCTCCGTCTCGGTAGCTGGTCGAAGGTGACCACGTCCTGCTCGTAGAAGTCGGCCGTGGTGCTCTATCCAGACGACTGACCCTGGATTGCCGTCCGAGCCAGGCTCCTGGGCGATGACTGTCGCCGGGCCAGCCCAAACTCCACCAGGCATCTTAACGTTGCCCTTCGCCTTCTCGGACCACCAGTAGCAGAGCTGCCCTGTAGTCCAGTGTGTCTTCTCTCTGGTCTTGCGTAGTTCCAGTAGGGCAAGACGTCGTCTAGAAGTAACCTCGAGGAAGGCCTTCCTCGCCTCGAGTCGCACCTTCTGGTTTTTGATGTACTCGTCGTCGTCGGCCTCGTAGGTCTTACTGAGGATCGGCATGTTGTGATCTTCGCCGAACACGTCGCCCACGATCGGCTCAGGGGTCCTGCCCAGCATCATCTCGTAGGGGCTGTGGCCTTTGTACCTGCCGAGATCGTTCATGGCGGCGATCGCCTCCCAGAAAATCTCGTCCGCGGTAACCTTGGCGTCGGACTCCTCTGCGATCTTGGTCATGGTGTCCTTTAAGATGCCGATATTCCTCTCACATAGCGCTAGCTGGTTGTGAGCCTGCCGAGCGGTGACATCCACCATGATGCCGCGCGACGATAGCCATTCCTTGACTCTCTTCTCGACATGGCAGCCTTCACCGTCCAGGCGTAGTAGGGCAGGTCGACCGTAGTACTGCATCCACGTCTGCTGCAGCGTCTTGCGGAACTCCTCGCCTGACCTCATGAGTCGGCCCTTGAGGTTGAGCTTCCCGCCGCTGAGCCGAGTGCCTGTATCGACGATGTAGGTTCCGGTCCAGGTCTGCTTGTCGCGAGGGTCCGTCCAGTAGAAGCCGTCCGTCTCGATAGCCTTCCCTGGTGTGGCCGGGCTGTATGGCGCAACCACGGACTCCATCGGCTTGTTCTTGTGCCGCTCGCACGCCTCGCACCTGAACTCAGCTGCTAATTTCAAGATAGGGCCTTGAGCGCCAGCCCGCTTGAGCACGTCGATGAGGGTCTTGTTGCTGCGATGCCCTAGCCTGACATGCAGCCTTCGAAGATAACCGTTAACCTTACCGGCGTCCACCTCACCTTCCTGTGGCTCGTAGTGTGGAGGTGATGGTGGTATCTGATCTTCATCTGGGCCTGGGACTTGATCAGGTCGTTGATCTTCCTGAGGTGCATCCTGATGTTGTGGTGCTGCATGCTGTTCTTGTTGAACCCCAGGTCGCTTGAAGTATAGGCGTGTCCTCGTATGGCTCGTGCCTTCCGGCAGCGGGGCGTATATCTCTTCGTCGGTCAGAATGCTCTCGCCCAGCTCGTCGCCAATGAGGATGTTGGTGTCAAGATCCCAGGTAAGCCTCCGCACCACAGAAAGCCACTCTGGTCCCTCGATGTCCGTCCCCATGTAAGTCTTGACGTTCTCGTCCTCGCGCTCCCAACACTCGAGCTCGCCCTTGGGGTCGATGTCGAGCTCCGCCTCATTCTCCATCTCCAGCCTCTGCGCCTTGGGTAGCGGCTGCTTCCCGATCAGGCGCCGCTTAGTGACGTACACTGCCTCGCTGAACTCCGTCTCATAGTCGCCTCCAGCCCACGCGCACCAAGTAGACCACTCCACACACCTCATGATAGACTTGGCCCACTTCTTGCACATCGCGGCCGGGTATGCTGCAGTGAACTCGGTAACCTTGCCCTGTATCTCCTCGTGCTTGTGGTTGTGCGGGCTGCCTCGCTGATTTGAGCACGTCCTGCCGATGGTTGCATTGAGGTGCGGATCGGACGTCGCGATCAGCCATTCTTTCTTGATCAGCTCGCCTGTCTTCGGATATCTCAACCCAAAAGCACACCCATCCACTCGTACAGTGAACAGCTGCTCCCTGAGACGCTTGAGGTAGGGCAAGGACCAGGTCCCGCACTTCAGCGGCTGTTCGAAGTCAATTTCGGCTCCTTGATGTAGTGCTTGGAAGGCAAGTAGCACACAAGCCCGGGTGACCTTGTCATTCTTTCGGCGCTTGTGCTCCAGACGCACTCGTTGATCTTCGGTCCTCTGGTTAGCGTTCTGGATGATCGATCTGGCCGTGCACGGTGGCGAAAATACGACCCTTCTCGGATTCTCTAGCTTCAGCGTCTCCGACGCCCTTCTGTAGCCGGTGTTGGTAGTTAGATCGTACTCGTTGTGCTTCCCGAGCCTGAGGACGGTGCCGCCGAGCTTCTCGACCTCAACTCCGAGCGGGGAGTTTGGAGGAGCACATACCTCCAGCAGGTCCAGCTGTCCAAGTCGAAGTAGATCCTGAGCGTCCTTGGCTGCTTCCGTCTCGAACTCCGCGATCTTCTGGTTGAGCAAGTAGATCTGCTTGGCGTTGAGCGTCTTCACCTGACCAGCCGCAACGCAGCCCGGATCGTCCTTCGCTGTAGCGTCCGGACCTCCCTGTCCAGCGTCAAGTTGGTCAGCTTCACCCAGTTGTCTAAGCTGTTGATCTCGTCGAGGAGCGCCCAGTGATCCTCCGGCACCGGTATGTCCTCGGTCTCCTGCTTCATCCTCTCCATGTGCTCGGTCAGGGTCTCCTTCGCCGGATCCCAGGTCGGAAACTGTATGTTGTTCTGCATCACCGTGTCCAGATCGATCGTCTCGTGGACTGTCTCCACCTCTTCCTCCTTCATCGTCGCCTTCTTCGGAGGTGGTGCCTTGAATGCTGCCGGACACCCCTTCGGCCTCGGTGCATGGTAGACCGTCCTCTGCGGCGAAGGTGAGCTCGAAGTTGCTCTCGGAGGTGGTGGTGGTCTCGATGTCGCTGTCGTCGGATCCTCCTTCTTGGCCGCTGAGCCCGAAAACGCTGGCCCAGAACTCGACGTCTCCGCGCGGATCCTCAGACACACATGGCTGCGCCCGCCCACACAGCTGCAGCCCGCTCTGCGCCTCCCAGGCGCTCCGCAGCACGCGCACTTGATGTTGTCGTACTGCCTCTTGATGTCGCCAGCGTCGGTCTCCTCTTCCTTCTTGAGGTTGTAGGGCTTGATCAGCGGCGGCTGGCCGCAAGGAAGTCGTCCCTGACACTGGTGACTGCGGCCGCCCAGGCATGAACATCCGGCCGTCGTGGTCCCCGGAACTCCGCAGCAGCCGCACCTTGTACTCGTCAAGGCCGTCGAAGTAGCGAAGACCTCCGAGGGTTGCGATGAGCCACGTGAGCTTCTGCCACCGCATGATGATCGCATCCACTGGCTGATATGGAATAGAAAGCTGATCTGGGTCGAGAGCCTTGGCTCGATCACCGTTTTGAGCCCAAGAAACTTCGGAAGCATCGGAAATCAGAGCATCATGTGTGACAACTTCTCTCCATTCAGCGTGTGGCTCGAAATCTATAAGAAGATGCCCGCACCTCGATCTTTCTAGAAGGTAGGTCTTACTGCCCAGAGCCTTAAACCTGATAGTGCCGAGCTCAAAGTCAACAATCACTCCGAAATGCTTCAGGAAATCCATTCCTATCAAAAGCGGTGCATCCACTTCCACAACTGAAACTGGAAAATCACACTCTTGGCCGTCGACGTATCCTGGAATACTTGCGTGATTCAGAGACTGAGCCTTCTGATTATTCCCGAAAGTGAACTCGATTCGGGGTCCAGGAACTATCTTCATACGGTTCTGGCCTACCATCTTCATCATCGTGGCTTGCCAGATCTCCGCCGTATCTAAACCTATCATGGATGAGGTGGCCCCAGAGTCCAAGATGCCTTTGAAGGTCCCCGAGAGCTGTGAGGCCATAAATATACACTGCTCGAAAACCACATATACTCGATGAGACTCCCTTCTGGAAACCCTGGGCGTTTGTATTCGGATTCTCGGCGGTATCGGTCGTGATGCTGTCGGTCGCGGTCGCGATGTAGTCGATCGCGGTCGTGCTGTAGTCGATCGCGTTCGTGCTGTTGTCGATCGCGGTCTTGATGCTGATGACGATAGATGCTTGTAGCTACGTCCAGCCTGCAGCTTCGCTGGAGCCTTACAGTTCTTAGCTATGTGGCCGCGGCCGCCACACCTCAGGCATATGGTGTTGGGGTCCGTCTTCCACGAGTCGTCCCTCTTCTGGTGGTGGCCTCCGCCTCCGGACGAGCTCTTGGCCGAAGTCGACGACTTGCCTGCCCCCTTGGCAGGCTGTCCGCCTTTCTTCTGCCCGAACTGGCCTCCGAAGAACTTCCGTCCGGTCTTCTTCTGGCGCAGCAGCTCGCGAGCCTGCTTGAAGGACCGCTGCCCTTGTTGAGCAGCAGAAAACACAGCACCCTCGAGTAGCTCATCTCGGAGCTCTTGGTCGTCACCTGCTTGATCGTAGATCTCCCGGATCTGGCTGGCGAACTCGTCCTCCTCCGCCGCCAGCGCTGTCGCGTTCTCGCTGTGCTGGTCGCCCTCGTCATCCTCGTCGTCCTCTTCCGAGTAGTCATCGTCGCCCTCGGCCGCGTAGTTCTTGCTACGTCCCTGCCACGGTGGCCTGGCGCCACGAGTGTTGTTGTGGTCGCGTTCGTGCTTCTTGTCGAACTGCATGCCGAGGGCTTGCTGGATGGCCTGGTACCCATACTTGTTCTGCACAGAGGCCAGCACCTGCGAGCGCTCGTGGTCGTCGAGGCCTGCATTCTCGAGTAGAAACCATGCTCGGAGCGGCTCAGGAAATATCGGCTTCTTCTCGTCGAAATCTTTGTCGATGGCCTTGATCGCCTTCTGCATCCGGTCCTCTTCGACCTCGAACTGCGTGAGATAGTCCCTCATGCTCGTCCGGTTCCTCCGGTATGTCTCCTTCATGAAAGTCCTCATGTACTTGCCAGCGTCCTCGACCTCCAAGATGCCGCTCTTCTCCCGAAGATACTGGATCAACTGGCTCACTCCTTTCGGCAACTTCGTCGTCGCATCTTCCTCCAGGTCGTCCAGGCTGTCCAACTTGTCGTACTTCTGTACTCCCTGCCATGCACGTCCCTGGAGCTTCGCCATCAATCTGGGCCCGCAGAGGCCCTTCTCGTCCTTCTTGGTGCCGCGCACATACAGCTTCACTCTCATCACGTAGGAGTCGAAGCTGGCCACGTCTCCGTCCCACGAGGGCACGGTCTCGTGCTTCTCAGCCTCGGTCGTCATGACGAGCCGGTCCGTGGAGCCACGACCGGCTCCGCTACCAACTAAATCGTCGGCACTGGCGTCAGCCTGCTGTCGATCTTCTCGTAAATGATTATCTTGATAATCTTTTCTTCCACAGCTCGCGCCAGCGACACAACAATCTATAAGATATCTCGATAGCCCCTGGTGGGCTGAAACAGTCACTCACTTGGTGAGTGGGTGGCCGGTCGGCCTTGCCCGGTAGCCTTACCGGGACTCAAGGGCGCCCTCGGACCGAAACAGCAGCAGTAGCAGTCGCTCGGTCTCGGGGCGTCTCGGATCGGAAGGCCAACTGCACAGTACAAAACACACACCCCTCCTCCTCCGAACGGGCTGGGCCCCCCACCGACCCGCGCGGGCTGCTAAACGGCCAGCAGTGCTCGAAGTTCGCGCGGCAGGACAGCCCATGGGCGCGTGCTGGGGAGGGTAGTGTAGAGACGGCCTGTCATCTCTTCTCGAACCGATTTGTTCGTCCCCCAGGCCTCTCGAGGCCAGAGATTCAGCAGTGACGGGTGCGTGGCTCGCCCCATGAAGGCCCCCCCCCGCCACCCGAGTTGAAGGCTTTCAGTTGCGACGGGGGCCTCTGCCGAAGCGGCAGCGCCTGCAGCGAGAGGCCGCGGCGTTCGCCGTAGGCGGCAGGGGGGGGGCAGGCGCGCGCCCCATCCTTGAGCGCTTCCATTTCTTTCCTAGGGGCCCGATGCGATGCAAACGAATCGGACATGGCCCCCAGCGGCTCCACCACCACCGCCACCTCCCCTCCTCCTCCGCCTCCTCCTCCTCCTCCTCCTATCCCTTCTTCCCCGGTGGTCGTCTTCGCCGCCGCCTTCCTCGTGCGGAGGAGTGGTGAGGATACTCAGGAATATGCTTGTGAACGTTCGGGGGGCGCGTGCCCATGCGTATCCCTTGCGAGCGTTCGGAGAGCTCGCCTGTACTACATTTGTTCGCGATGATGCTGCAAGTTCTTGCGCAACTCTTCCCTTTCACGCGCTTCCCGCTCATGTCAGGAAAGGTTCCGAGGGGGCGGATTTTGAAAGGAGGGCGTCTCGCTCGAGACATCCTCACAACGTCGAAAAGTTGGGGGGCCGTATCTTAAGACGTCGTTTGCTAACAATGGGCGTCTCGCTCGGGACATCCTCCAAAAAATGTGGATCTCGAAATCGCTCGCCTAATTTTCGGATCCTCGAAGATGGGCGTTTCGCCCGACACATCCTCGAAACAATGAGATGCCGACAGAGCTCTTGCAAGGCATATTTCCGGAGCGGTTTCGGATGACCCCCAAGATGGCCCAAGAAGCGAAACTATTGGAAACAACCATGTGTTTTATACACTTTCGTTGAAACAATCAGCGTTTCGCTCGAGACAACCTCCCACAATTTCCTTTTCCTCCTCCTCCTCTTCCTCCTTCTCCTCTTCCTTTTCCTCCTTCAGCTTCTCCTTCTCCTCCTCCTCATCATCATCCTCCTCCTTTTCTTATTCTTCCTCCCCTTCCTCCTCCTCCTCCTCCTTCTCGTCCTCTTCCTCATATTCCTCTTCCTCCTCGCCTTCTTCCTACTTTTTCTTCCTCCTCCTCGTCCTCCTCCTCGTCGGTCTTCTCCTCTTCCTATTCATCTTCTTTCTCCTCCAACTCCTCCTCCTCCTGTTCGCCCTCCTTTTCCTCCTCCTCCTGCTCCTGTTCCTCCTCCTCGTCCTCCTCCTCGTCTTCCTCCCCCTCCTCCTCCCCGCCTCTTTTTCTGCTCCTCCTCCTCCTCCTCCTCCCCTCCTCCTCCGCCTCCTCCTCCTATCCCTTTTTCCCCCGTCGTCGTCTTCGCCGTCGTCTTCCTTATGCGGAGGAGTGGTGAGGATACTCAGGAATATGCTTGTGAACGTTCGGGGGGCGCGTGTCCATACGTATCCCTTGTGAGCGTTCGGAGAGCTCGCCTGTACTACATTTGATCGCGATGATGCTGCAAGTTCTTGCGCAACTCTTCCGTTTCACGCGCTTCCCGTTCATGTCAGGAAAGGTTTTGAAAACGAGCGTTTCGCTCGAGACATCCTCCCAAAATCGTGAAGTTGGGGGTCGTAGCTTAAGACGTCGTTTGCTAAAATTGGGCGTCTCGTTCGGGACATCCTCCAAAACATGTGGATCTCGAAATCGCTCGCCTAATTTTCGGATCCTCGAAAATGGGCGTTTCGCCCGAGACATCCTCGAACAAATGGGATGCCGACAAAGTTCTTGTAAGGCATCAGTTCGGAGCGATCTCGGATGACCCCCAAGATGGCCCAAGAAGCGAAAATATTGAAAAACCCATGTGTTTTAAACACTTTCGTTGAACACTCAGCGTTTCGCTCGAGACATCCTCCCAAAATTTTCTCTTCCTCCTCCTCCTCTTCCTCCTCCTCCTCCTTTTCCTCCTTTTCCTTCTCCTCCTCCTCTTCCTCCTCCTCCTCCTCGTCCTCCATTTGTTCTTCTTCCTCCTCCTCCTCCTCCTCCTCCTCCTCCTCCTCTTCCTCATCATCCTCCTCCTCCTCCTCGCCTTCTTCCTACTTCTCCTTTTTCCTCCTCCTCCTCCTCCTCGTGGGTCTTCTCCTCTTCCTCTTCCTCCTCTTTCTCCTCCAATTCCTCCTCCTCCTGTTCTTCCTCCTTTTCCTCCTCCTCCTCTTGTTCCTGTTCCTCCTCTTCCTCGTCCTCCTCCCCCTCCTCCTCTTCACCTCTTCTTTTGCTGCTGCTGCTGATGCTGTTCCTTCTCCTCCTCCTCCTCCTCCTCCTCCTCCTCCTCCTCCTCCTCCCCTCCTCCTCGTCGTCCTCCTCCTCCTCCTCCTCCTCCTCCTCCTCCCCTCCTCCTCCTCATCCTCCTCCTCCTCCTCTCCCTTCTTCCCCGTTCGTCGTCTTCGCCGTCGTCTTCCTCATGCGGAGGAGTGGTGAGGATACACAGGAATATGCTTCTGAACGTTCGGGGGGCGCGTGTCCATACGTATCCTTTGCGAGCGCTCGGAGAGCTCGCCTATACTACATTTGATCGCGATGATGCTGCAAGTCCCGTTCATGTCAGGAAAAGTTTCATCCGAAAGCTTCCACGGGTCGTCCACGAAGTGGTTTCCCAGGACAAACAGGAGAACTCTGCGGAGCGTTGTGCGCATCGGGTCGTGGTCTGGCCTCATCCTCCTCACCCTATTCCGAGAATCGTTGGCTCCCTGCGCTCACCGCATCTCATACGTGGACGGGCCGAGGCCTGATCTAATTTGACCGCCTGTCGACCTCGTGTCTCTTCCGACATCTTCCGGCTGGTGGGTGGGGGAAGGAGGGGGGGAGGAGGAGGAGGAGGAGGAGGAGGAGGAGGAGGAGGAGGAGGAGGAGGAGGAGGAGGAGGAGGAGGAGGGGGAGGGGGAGGGGGAAGGGGGAGGAGGAGGAGGAACTGATGCCCAGGGCTCAGTGCGAGCGCTGCCGGCGGAGGTTGCTGGGAGAGGCGGTCACGAAGTACGAGTTCCAGAGGAAGGAAAGGCCAGCGTTCTGCGAAGAGTGCACGGAAGAGATGAAGAACGGCGACGAAAAATGATGCACAACGTGCAAAGGGTGGGCAACGGCAGCTGAGGGTCACCGTGCGAGTCGACATGGTAGCGGTCGGGGCGCGGATGCAGCGCCGGACGGCGGGGGGACGAAAAGGATTCTGACAATGCTCTGCGCGAAATGCAGCCATGTCAAAGCCGAACAGAAATCGCGGAGCGGCAGCGCAACGTGGAACGAGAGCGTCGGCACTGTGCGATGTGCGAACGAAAAGTGCCTGTCGCTGCGCGACGAAAAGGTGGATATGTCGGAAGCTTGAAAGAGGCACAACGCAGCGGGGGAGAGGTTGTGTCGGAAGTGCGCGGAAGGGCGGGAAAAGGCGGCTTTGCGGACGAAATGCGAAGCAGGGGGTCGCAAAAGGGAAAGCGGAGGCGGACACGAAGCCGCTGACGTGCGCAGCGTGCGGGGGAGAGTTCTCGGACACGAAACATTTGAAGCAGGATCAAGTGGAGGATCGCCGAAAGGCGAAAAGGAGCCAAAGTTGCGCGCGGAGGCTGCAAGGAACCCGGGCTCGCAGCGCGCAGTTGCCAGGCGTATCAGTGCAGCGGCGCGTGCAAGGGAAGACTGCCGAAGGCGGCCTTTTCCGCGAACCCTGCCCATGTCGCGCGCGACGAAAAGAAAAGGCACCCTGAAGTGCAAAACGTGCAAATGATGCCCAATCGGGCGCGCGTGCTGGGGAGGGAAAAAAAGACGGGGAGAGAAGGATGGGGGGTAGGGCTGAGGATGGGGGGGGGGGGGGGAGAATCGCAGAGGATGAGAATGAGGCGGGGGTGGAAGAGGAGGAGGGGGCGAGGAGGCCGTGAAGGAGGAGGAGGGGGGGGGGAGGGGGAGAGGGGCACGCACAGGAGGCGTTGGGCGATGGGTTACGGGTGAACGGCTTCATGTATGTGCGTCGGGATCTCGCGGGACGCCTCTCGGGAGCCTTGGGGCCGAGGTGGAGGAGGAGGGGGGAAAAGGAGGGTGACACAGAGAGGAGGCTCTGGGTTACGGGTTACGGGTTAGAGGCTTCTGGCATGTCTATCGGGATCTCGTGGCGCGCTTTTCGAGGGCTCGTGGGAGGCAGTTTTGACGCCGCCTCTCGGGGGCCTAGGGGGCCGATGCGGAGAAGGAGGGGGAGGAGAAGGAGGGGGGCACAGAGAAGAAACCCTGGGTTATGGGTTATGGGTTGGAGGCCGTTTGTATGTGTATCGGGTTTTCGCGGCGCGCCTCTCGGGAGCCTCTGGAAGGCAATTTGGACGCCACTTGGGAGCCGTTTCGGAGGCTCTGGGAGTCTTTCGGGAGCTTTCTGGAGCTCCTTGGGGCGTTTTGGCCGCCTTTTGGGGGCCTCTGGCGGCCTCTTGGGGCACTCTTCGGCCTCCCTGGGGCTCCTGGGGGCGGACAAGTAGAATTTTGAATTTTCGGTCGCCCTCTTCGGCTCCTCTTGGTGCCGTCGGGGGGCGTTTTTGGGCCGTCTGGGGACCCCTTGGGGCCATATTAGGCCGTCGTGGGGCCGTCTTGGGTTTTTTGGGGGGATGTTTCGGGGCCTCCTTGGGCCGACTTGGAGCGTCGGAGCGCCCACGCGGCGAATGTGTAAAACTTATACGTTTTACGAGGGTATGGGCCAATTTCTGCGTCTAGGGACCCTCTTGGGGCGCACCTTGGTGGCCTCTTGGGGGCGTCTTGGGCCATCCGGAGGCCATCTCGGGTGTCTTTGATCGCTTTTGGACCGTCTGGGACCATGTGGAACCCTCTTGGGAGCCAGTTGAAGCGCTCTTGGAGCCGTTTTCGGGGCTCTCTTGGGCCGTCTTCGCCGCCTCTAAAGCCGTCTTGGGCCCCTCTTGGGCTGTCTTGGGGCCCTCTTGGGGGCTTCTTGGACCGTCTTGGGGCGGTTTTGGGAGCTTGTGGGGCCGTCTGGGAGCGTCGGAAAGCCCAACAGGCGAATGTGTTAAACAATTACGCTTCACCGAGGAAACGAGCCAATTTTTCCGGTTAGAGGCCTTTTTTGGGACGTATCTTGGATGCCTCTTGGGGCCTTTTGGGAGCATTTTGGACCGCTGGAGGCCATTTTCGGTGTCTCTAATTGCTCTTGGACCGTCTGGGACCATATTGAGCCCTTTGGGAGGCGACTTGGGGCGCTCTTGGGGCCGTTTTCGGGGCCCTCTTGGGCCGTTTTGGACGCCTTTGGGGCTGTCTTGGGGCCCGCTTGGGCTATCTTGGGACCCTCTTGGGGGCTTCTTGGGCCGTCTTGGGGCGGTATTGGGGTCCTCTTGGGCCGTCTGAGAGCATCGGAAAACCCAGAAGGCGAATGTGTGAACATTGTATGTTTTACGAAGGGAATGGGCCAATTTTTGCGTCTAGGGACCCTCTTGGGACGCATCTTGGAGGCCTCTTGGGTTGGTAGTTCGGGTCGGGCCTCCCCCCAGGGTCTGGGGTTGATGGGGTTCCGATGGGGTTCTGATGAGGTCCCTGGGGTTGCCCCTTCGGTGGATCGCCAAAGGCTGCGAGATTCTTGGGTCAGGGTTTGGTGGGGTGCGCCTCGGCCCGAGAAAAGTTAGATCCTCACAGTTTCCCCCCTTGTTGAACACCCATATTCTATCGTACCTCACATTCGCGTTGCATACAACATTTGCCTGTCTTCCATTGCGTGCAGCATCGCGTTGCACGCGGCATTTCGTTGCATGCGCGAGTTGCACGCAGCATTTCACGCAGCAACAGCGCAGGGCTCGTAGGGCGGTTCCCGGGCGTAGGTTTGATGAGGTCACCCCCCAGCGCCCGAGAGATGAGTTTATTTTTTTTGTTCCACCCACCCTCTGCAGGGATCCATGGGCCCTAGCCCAAAATCGTCCAATCGTAGAGCAATATGTAGGTGGGCTCCAGAGCGCAGGTTTGATGAGGTCTCCCCCCAGCGCCCGAAGGATTATCATTATTTCATTTTTGTTGCGCCCCCCCTGCAGGGATCCACAGGCCCTATTAATAAAAAAAAAAAAAAAAAAAAATCGCCCAATCGTGAAGCTATAGAAAGGGCTGTAGAGCGTAGGTTTGATGAGATCCCCCCCCCGCCGCCCGAGGGAAACACGTTTTTTTGCACCCCCCTGCGAGGATCCACGGGCCCTAGGAAAACATCGCCCCAAGGGAACTTCTAGCCGAGCTCCACCCTCTGCCCCTTCGTTTGTTCTAACTTGTAATATTTTGGCTCAGTGCATTTTGCCTTTTCTGGCATGTCCCACGACAGCTCGTCGGACGAAGACTTTTGTGCCAAGTCTTCGAGTGGCCCCTGTGGCGATGAGGATTTGTTGGCGGATGTCGAGCTCGCCCCCCGCGCTGCCGAGCCATTGAGCGACGAGGAATTCTTCGCCTGCAACAGCGACGACGAGCCGCTCGTCGTCGCGGGCGGGCCTCGGCAGGCAGCGGCCGAGAGCGACGGGCCGAGTCTGGACAGCGTGCTCGTGCTGACCGCGGCGGCCGCCTACACACCCCCACCCGTGGTGAAGCGCGGCCGCCATAGCCATATCTTGTCGAAGGCTGGTCAGGAGCCCGCTCGACGCTTGCAGCCGCTGCCATCGGAAATGTTGGTTTCTGGAGTGCCGCGTGTGGCAGCGTTCTTGCTAGGCACTGCGGTGCACAGGTCGACGGCGTTGGCCACTGCGGAGAAGCTTCGCCGTGAGTGCGGCGTGGCTGCAGCATCGTGGCACGAGACCTGCGACGCCATCAGCCGCGCGACTTTCAGGGCACTGCGCGGCACGTTCGAGCGCTTCGCCAGGTCATTGTTAGCAGTATGCCGGGCTGGCGGAGGCGGCGCTGGGCCTGGAGCTGCGCTCGGTCCTCTGGTTCACTTTCGTTGTCGCTCATACGACGGGACGAAGCAGCTCGTGAGAGTCGTCGGCAATGTGAGTGCGTCGGTCGAGTCAAGGCCACCTCTTTCATCGATCCTTCAGCTGCCAAGTACGAGGTGCATGTGGCTAGTGCAGCGCGGGCATTTTATTTGATGAAGGGGGGGCCAGCCGAAATCGAAGCTCCTGACCCTGATGGTGAGAAAACCGACGGGGCTCCACACGTCAGATGGGGCGAGAACGGAGTCCACCAACGCGGCGCTGGCCCACCTCGAGCGCAGCGTCGATCTGGAGTTGGAACGCACGTTTCTCAGGGGCGTGGATTTCGTCATGACCGATGAGGCTGGCAGCAATATTCGGTATGAGAATGCTCGCCAAGCTGCTTCCTCGCGCCCGTCGGCCCTTCTTCACATGTTCTGCGGCACTCACAAGAAGGCGAAGGCTGCGAGCTTGGGGCGCGCGGTCCAGAAGCCGGCCGACACGATGATCATCCGCATGCACCTTGTCAGGAGGGCCAACATGCCTCGGGCAATGAAAGCGATGAGAGACGTCCTTGCCGAGCAACTCGTCATCATCCAGGGCGGCCCGATGGGGGGCGCCGACGTTTCGTACGCCCAGCGCGTGTATGACGCGTTCCTCCCAGTTCGGCCATCCAGCGATAGGTTTCGGCGACGATTGGTGCAGGGCTTATGGAATGGCAACTTGCGGTGTTCAGGCAGGATCGAGCACATGCGCACGGGGCGCTGCAAGTCCAGGGGGCAGACGCTGTACTTGATGCAGACATGTGGCCTGCGCGCTTTGACGAAGCACATGGGCCATGTCATGGACAGGCAGAATTGGACAGGTGCGCGCCTTTGCCTCGGTGGGCTCGGCGTCGCCTCTTTCGCCCCCGCCCCCCCCCGCCCGCTTTCCTTGTTGTTTTTTCAACCGCGCGTACAAGCCCGCTGGCGATCCAGCTGGAGCTGGCGATGGGCAGGGCGGCGACCTCGGCATGGTCAACGGCGACGGCGACGCGGAGAAGGTCATCAGAGTCAGTGTTTGCAGGGAGGACAATGTAGCTAAGGTTTCCAGCGCTATAGATTAGCTCATGGGCGGACTCTCGCACGACGCACCGCGCGTCTTCACCCGCCCCCGCGAGCCTTGCGACGAGATGATTCTGAAGGAGCTGGAGCGGAGTGGCGTCGAATGGGGGCTGAAACAGCAACAGGAGCTCCTCGAGCAGGGGCAGCGCACGTATCCTCTCTGGGAGGCGGCCGATTGCAAGGATGTCAAGCGCGTTCGGCAGCGGTTCGGCGAGCTTGTATTCAATGACAGGTGGCAGTTACTTTCCAGTCCCGCGGAGGTCCAGCAGCTCCAGTTGTTCACGTTGCGCCCCCGCATTTCGGCGAGCGCATGCGAGCTGGTGGAAGTCAGACACAGCAAGACTCCGTGCATCATGCACGGCAGCCTGCGCAACCCGCAGGACCTCCGTGACCTGGGGCGCGCGCCCAGGTGCACCCTCGACTCGTACACGGAGGATTTCATGAACTACTACAGCGAGCGAGGCGGCGCCGACGGCGGCATGGCGAGGTCCGAGCTTGCCGGCGCGCTGCCCCTGACGCAGACGAACTCCGCCGCGGCCGAGCGCTCGCGCAGCGAGAACCTTATGCGGGGCAAGTCGCAGCATTTTGCATGGGGGATTGGCGCGATGTCTCTGTCGGGCTTCTTCTTGTTCCGCCGGGCGTGGAAATGGCAGCGGTCTGTGTTTCGGCGCTGGGGCGACTGCGCGAGCGGCGGGGCCAGGCGGGGGCGGTCTCTGCAGTCCCAGCGCTCCCGACGACCACAGCATAAGAATGCATGGGTGCGGCGAGCCTTCGTCCACATGGAGGCCGGCGGGGCGCCCATAGACCAATCGCTCGGGCCTGAGCTTTCCGCGCGTTTTCACAGCCTCTCCCCCGAGCTGCGCGAGCCCTGCGAGGACGCGGCGGCAGTCGCCATCCAGGAGCACTTAGCTGGTCGGCGGGCTTTCGGGCCCAGTGCGAGGGCTTCTCGCGGGGGGGCCCCGAGTGGCACGGGCCGCAGAGTGGTCGCGCGCGGCGCCGCCGCGCCCGTGGATCACGGCAGCGGCGCGATGCCCGTGTTCGACGTGGGCGCGTTCGTCTCCGACAACGTCATCTTCCAGGGCGCGCTGGTCGACATGAAGACGCAAAAGGCCAAGGTCAAGAGGGGCGCCGGCGAGGTCAGGGCGGCGGCCGCGCGTCTGCATCAGCAGTCGGGCGCCGAATCGCCAGGGCTTGGGCGAGACTGGAGTCTGGCGGCGGGGGGCGCGCCCGCCTCCCCCGCGGCTGGCTTGGCGGTGCAGCGGCGCATGGTCCCTTCGCTGCAGTGCACGAGGACGCCGTCATCAATCCTTGCCGAGGCCTTGCGGGCCTTGGACATTAGCTCCATCGAGCGGGAGGCCAACGAGTGGGCGAAGCTTCGCAAGCACACCGCCGAGGCGGAATGCCCCGTGCTGGGCGCGCCCACCAGGCCGCGTCGCATGTGCTGGGAGGCGGGTTATTGCATTTGCAGTGGCCCAAGGTCCCACGCCCAGCTGCAGGTTGTTTGGCGCGTCCTGTCACGCACCTTGGGTGAGAAGGTGCTCCTCGCGAAGCTGGGCGATGGCGCGCTGGTGCTCAGGTTCGCGCGCGCGGGCGCCCCAGCGGCCCATGGCCCAGCGCCGAGTTCAGACGCTGCCCCTGGGTCTGCTCTCGCCCCATCAGGTCATGCCGAAGGAGCTGAGAGGCTGTACCACGTCGTCCTTCACTATGGGAAACCCTGGAGGCCGACGTTTACCCGCATGCGCTTGGAGCCGCTGGAGGACCGCTACGGATTGAATGGCGTCGCTCCCGAGTTCGTCGGCGCAGGCGATGGCGGTCGCTGCATGCGTGACTTGACTGTGTTCCAGGTCGTCCGCCAGTGCTTCGATACGGCGTGGATCAAGCAGCCGATCAACATTCGGGTGCAAGAATTGGTCGCAGACAGCCGCAGGGCTGCAGTGTGCCAG
The DNA here is from genome assembly GCA_963575745.1 of Prorocentrum cordatum. NCBI lineage: Eukaryota > Dinophyceae > Prorocentrales > Prorocentraceae > Prorocentrum > Prorocentrum cordatum. The sequence continues at coordinate 32,647 of CAUYUJ010002914.1, read as the reverse complement.
CCGTGGCGGCAGCGAATCCTGGACGCGCCGCCCTTGGAGTCAGACGTCTGGGAGTTGAGGCCGCCGCCGCCCAAGCCAAGGAAGCGGATGGCAGTGCCTGGTGGCGAAGTCAGCTACTATGCCAGCGGCCGGCGCTTCACTTCCGAGTGCCATTGCGATTCCCACCGCGCGGCTGGCAACTGCGTATTGCCCCGAACAGCTCGGGGGATCCCATTTGCGGGCAGGGCTGGGCAAGGCAGGCCGCTTGCCCTCACGGCTGCATGGCTGGGCGGGCTCCCAGGATGGGTCGACGCCCAATGCAGGCGCGCCCGCGTCTGGGAGCCCACGATCGATGCTAGGCGCAGGGCTCGAGACCGGCTGAAGGCCCAGGCCCTGGCAGACCCGTGTTGGAGGGGGATGCTTGACAGGGGGCGGCAGCCGAGGGGCGGCGAGCCCGACGAGCCCGACAGCACCAACAGCACCGCAATTGTTGCATCATGAGGAGAATGATGAGGAGGCGGAGGATGAAGAGGAGGAGGAGGGAGGATAATGGTGAAGAATATGCTGATGATGACGCCGATAACGAAGATGAGGAGGACGAGGAGGGGGAGGAGGAGGAGGAGAGGAGGAGGATGAGGACGAGGATGAGGTCTTCATCCTCATCCTTCTCCTCCCCCTCATCCTCTTCCTCCTCCTCCTGCGCCAGCCCTTCTCCATGGGGTCTTCGGGCGCATGGGTCGTCGGCGATTGTCTCATATGTGCTTTCAAGCCCTCTCGGGCTCAGATCCGCCTGCCCCCCATGTGGTTTCCAGCCAATCCACGGAGTAGCTCGGAGTAGGTGGTAGAGTGTGGAATTCCATGTGCGGCCAGGGCCCCCTGGCCCCCATTGCAAGCCGCCGATTGTCAAGGGGATGTCGTCGAGTTATCGTGCTTGGCTTGCTTGCGTTATGCGCAACAGCGCATTCCTGAGCATGCCACCCGTGCCCGATGAAGTACATTGCCATCAGTGCAGAACAGAGTGCAGACAATGCAGGTGCGGATGCGCCATGTACTACCCCCTCTGTCCCCCGCCATGCGCACCCAGCTTGTTCACAAGTTTGTGGCGCACGCGTGTCTTGGCCCGACACTGTGCCGCGTCGGTGTGTGTGTGTGTGTGTGTCTGTGTGTGTGTGTGTGCGTGTGTGTGTGTGTGCGTGTGTGTGTGTGTGTGCGTGCGTGCGTGTGTGTGTGTGTGCGTGCGTGCGCGCGTGCGTGCGTGCGTGCGTGCGTTTGTGTGTGCGTGTGTGTGCGTGCGTTCGTGCGTGGTGGTGGTGGATGTGTGGGGGGGGTCCTATCATGCATGGGCCCCCATCGGGAGGAGGAGGTTGAGAAGGCGGGCGATGAGGAGGGGGACGATGATGAGGCGGACGAGGGGGGGGGGGGGGGGATGCGGGAGGGGCGGGGGGTGGGGGGCGAGAAGGGGGAGGGGGAGGGGGGGGGGACAGCACCTTAACATAGTAATGCGTTACCTGCGCCTGGACCCCCACTGGCGCAGGCTCGGCCTAGCAATGCGGTTTCGTCCAGCGCCGCGATGGGCGAAGATGGCGCCGTTGACATCGGCGTCGTGACGAAAGCGCATGCCCGATTGGCGTCGCGCCTCATGGTCGCATTTGCGGCCGCATACACACTCGCACGCGCTCGGTTGTTTCTTTGCCGCGGCGGCTCCGACCGCGAGCGCGGCCTAAATTGACCGACTGGTCCGCGCACAATTGCGCGCGCGTTGGGGCGCGCCCGCGCGGCCCGACTACGTCTTGTCGCGCTGCTTGCCGCGCGGCGGCTTGCTTGCGCTCAGCCCCCCGCGCGCGCGCGTAGACGCGCGCCGGTGCATTGCCAGGGCCGCGCATTGTTTTTCTTCTAATGCAATTACGCTTCAAATTCGTGCAGCTCGCCGTCTGCGCGCGACCGCCTCGCCATCGCTCCAGCGTCAGATTATGATTGCGCCGCGCGCGAAGGCGCGCCGTCCAACGGCCTCGCGCCGCCGCTTTGCCCGCGCGCGTTCGCCATCAATGTGCCCGCGGGGGTGGGCGCCAACAGCAGAACCGAAGTTCCTCGTTGTAGACGGCGAAGCGCGCGCGGTCGCGCGTCCGAGCGCACGTCGCGCCACGCGCTCGCGGTGCGACGACTGCCGCGCGCCAGGCCAAGGGCGGGGTACATGCTTGCCGCGCGCGCGCGCGCCAGCGAAGCGGGCGCCGGCGTCTCGCCGACGCGGGGCGCGGGCCATCATGTTGCGACCATTGAATATGCAATGGCTCTTGTCTCACGAAGTGTGTTCTGGATCGTCGCGGCCTCGCGCCGCGCCTCGGCAGTTGCGACGCGCGCGCCAGCCCTGGTCGCGGCCATCGCGGCGCCCACTCGCGCGATGGCAGAGCTGGGCGTTCGCCGAAAGGCACATGGGCGCGCGGGCTCGCGCGCTCGCGCGAGCGCGGGCTGATGGCGTTGTCTACACACGCCAGCCGACGCAATCTGGTTTACGTTGGCGATGTTGGCGCCCGCGCGGACGCGCCATGGCTGCGGCAATCGCCGCGCGCCAGCGGCGCACGCTATCGCGCCCCGATCGATGTTCGATGGTGGTTCATTGCGGGCCGATTTCGTTGGGCAAGCGACTGCGCGCCCCGTCGCCATGTTTTTTCGGCAGATGCTTTGCGTCGGTGATGGGGCAATCGAGGTTTCGGCGCGCCGCGGTTGAGGTTGCCGCGCTTCGCCCATGCCCCCCCCCCCCCCCCCCCCCTCGCGCAAGCGGCGTTCTGGGCGCGGTTCGGGCCGTCTCATTACAGTGCGTTGTGGAATACCATGCAGAACCATTTGTTCGCGCCCATGATTGGGGGCGCGCGCGCGCTTCCATGCCCCCGAGGCGCGCCGAAACCGCGCGGCGGCGACGCCCCCCGCTCGGCGCTTTGCGGCGCAAGCATCGGGGCAGTCTGCGCGGCGCGCGGCGGCAACGGCGCTGCGCGCAGGGGTTCGTCCATTGTGTGCGGGGCCATCACTTCAACGATGCGCGCATCGTGTTTGGCGCCCCCCCCCCGCCCCCCCCCCCCCCAGCTTTCAGTCATCGCCGCTGATCAAGGCAGGCTGGCAGGGCGCGGGCGCGCCGAACGTCGCGGTCGGGTGCGCGGCGCGAGTCAGCGATGCAGCCGCCCACACCTGGGCCGATGTTCGCGGGGCTTTCGCTCGCGGGCAGAGGCGTGGCTTGCGTCTTCGGAGCGAAGGCCGCGGCTGCGTTTCGCGACCGCCGCGTCGAGGGTCGCGCGAGCGCGCGCCTTGGCAAGTGGCGGCCCCGTCTTGCCCCTTGCGGTTGATGGATCAACAGCTGCGCGCGGGCGCCGCCCCGCTGGTTCCATCGCCGTCGGGCTTTGGTGCAAGCGTTTCAGCGCGCCCGCGCAGTCGTTGCAAACCGCTTCAGGGTTGCCTCCGCGGCGCGCCGACGCCGCGCGACGATGCGGCGGCGGCCCTCGGCGGCGCCTCTCAGGTCCCGCGCGTTTCAGAAGGGGCGGCGGTGTTCCGCTTCGGCTGCGGCGCATCGGCGCCGCTGCTCGTCGGGCGGCCAAGCCTGGCGCATGGCATCGCTGAGGCTTGTCGCGCAGTCGTTGCGTGGGCGAGCTCCCTGGTTAGTCGCGCGGTAGCTTGGCACGTTGGAGCGGGGCCTATCGGGGGGAGCGGCTGCGCGGGCCGTCGCGCAAGAGGGGCGCCAACGTTGTCTTCGCGGCGCCGCATGTGCTGCGCAGTCCATGGCGCTGGGGCTCGGCGCAACACGATGCGCTGACAGTTGGCGGAAGGGGCCAGCCCGCCTAGCATTTGCCGTACTGCCCGCGCCCCGAGTCGGGGCGCCGCTCACTGGCGGTTCTCCGATCAAGCGGCGGCCGCGCCCATCGCCAATCGGCACCGCATCGCGGGCCGTTGTAGCGACGGGAACGGCGGCGCCATCGGCGGCTGGGCTTCGATCAGGGACACATCGGGGACATCCAGCGCATGTGGTGGGCCAGCGTGGCGGCTGCCCTGCAAAGGTTGGGCGGCGCCGCTGCGGCTCGGCTGCCCAGCGGCCCCCGATCTGGCCGCGCGAGGCCCGCTTGCGGGGGCCGATGGTCGGGCATCGCAATGGCGGGTCGATGCGCGGCCCTCAACTTCGCGCTCCACTTGTGCGCGGGTTTGGTATTCAGGCGCGCCGCTGGCGCGAAGGAGACGCGCGCGTCGGGATGGGCGGCCAACCCCCGAGGCGTCAGTCCTTTCCTTTCAGGGGGCGGCGGTCCATTCAGTTGCATGAGAGATCCTTTTCTTCTGCCCTGCAATCTCCTTCGGCAGGGATGCGGCGCAGGCGCAGGCGCCAAGGGATGGGGGGGCGCTGCCTACGGTCGCGTCTGCATGCGCCGTTGTCCGCGGCGCGGGGTTTGTCCCATAGGGTCGGGCGAGCGGTCGGCCTGGGGCCCGCCGCGCGCCGTCGCTGGGCCCCCGCGATCGCGGCGCGGCACGCCTGTCGAGCCCGATCGGGGACGCGCGCGCGAGCGGGCCGCTGGCTGCGCGGCCCCGACCATGACGCGCGGCCATGGCCCGACGGTTCGTGCGCGCGCAATTCAGGCCGCGAGCCATCAGCTGACCATGGCGGACATCTCGCGCCCCCGCTGTTGCTATCAGAATCCCGACGGTATTTTCTCGGGAGCTTGCGCCGTTGATCCACGCCCGATCAAAACATCAGCATAACCGGATCAAAACTCGATCAAAAGGTCATCATGCTTGACCGAAAGGCGATTGCGTGTTTCATCAAAAGGTCATCATTTCATGACCATAACATCATCATAGCATCATCAAAAGGTCATCATATTTACCCTTGGATTGGGAACCCGTCAGAACACCATCGAAACCCCATCATAAGATCATCATAACCCCATCGCGACGCCATCAAAACCCCATCAAGACATCGCGTCTTCCTGGCGCCCCCTCGCGGCCTTCCATCAAGGGGGTTAAAATGTTTCAAAGCCCCCCCCCCCCGCCCCGTCAAGGGGGGGGGCAGAAATTGTGCGAAGCCCCCCCCCCCCCCGAACAGCGCGCCCGCCGCGGAAGCCGCCACTGAGGGGCTGCGCATCGGGCCCGCCGCCGTTGCCATGCCACGCGGGTCTGCCCATATCATGTAACTAGCGCGCCAACGCGGCCGCGCGCTGGGTGATTTTTTTTTGTTTTTTAGAGGGGGGGGGGGCTCGCGCTTCGCGAAGCGCCGCCAGCGCCCTGGGCCTCAGTTCGCGGCGGCGCCCCAGCGCTATCGGCGCCCCGTAAATCTACCGCGCCCCGAATGCGCCCGCATAGTCGGTCCTCCGCGCGCCTCGGCCCGACCAGCCCCCCTGCTGGTCCGCTCCATCCACCGCGGATGGCGCGCGGCGCCGCCGCTTTGGCTGGCGCTCCAGGGCAGGGGGGCAGCAGGTCAGTCGCGGCGCTGCCCTGGGCGGTTGCGGGCGGGGCGGTGTTGGCCTGGCGCGGGGCCGGGTCGCGGCGCGGATGCGCGTCGTCCCACATCGGGGTTTCGCCGCCAAAGCGCGCAAGCGGGCCTCGCGATGCGGGGCTATGCCCGCGCCGCAGCAGCGAACCATTTTCCCACGGGCCGCGCGCGCGCCGCGGCCGACGAGTGTCCGCAGTGACCAGCGCGGGGTCTACCTGGAGCGCGCTTGTGCGATAGGGCTGGGGAAGGGCGGCGCGCTGGTTATCGGCGCAATGCGAGTGGACCTGCTTCGCCTAGTAGACGCGGTGGCACGATTGCCAGCAGCGCGACGCAACCTGCCGCCGCGCTGCCCGACGAGCGGAAACGGCGGCACCCGCTGCGCCCGCGGAATGCGCGGCGGCACGGCTTTGGCCGAGGACCGATGCTCGGTCATGCGGCAGGTTCGCCAAGGCGCGTCGTCCGCGAGCGCGTGGCGCCGCTGACCCTGGCGGTCGCAAGGGTTGCGCGCCGCGGCCGCGCCCGTCGCGCGCGAGTTCGAGCGCGCTGGCGCTCCGCCGCTCGACGGCCACAGCAACGCCGCGCGGCCTCCGCGCGCGTCGCGCACGCCCCGCGCCCAGCCGCCCCCGTCGCATTTTCGCTGGGGCGCGATGCTGCCAGCACTGTGCCCGAGGACCGCTTCCAATCCACCGAGCGCGGCGTGGGTTCTTCGTCCTTTGGCGCATCACCTGGCGCTTCACTTCAGAGCCAGCCGCGCGCTGCCCCTCCCACGCGCATCGGCCCCCGCGCGCGATGCTGGACCCCGCCGCGCAATTCCCTGGGGAGCCAGCGCCGCCAGCCCCCATCAGCAATTTTACGCGCGCTGGGCCGCCCGAGCGAGGGCTGCGCGTTCTCGACGCCGCGACTGGCGCCGCCGCCTGCGCCCGATGTGTGCTTTGGTGCTTCGAATTTCCTTGCGGGAGCGGCGGCGTTCTGCGTGCGCCATATAGCGCGCGCCAAGGATTGCGCGCCTGCGCTCTTCCGCGTCAACTGCGCGCGTCTCGAGGCTCGCCGCGGCTGCGTGCTTTTGGTTGGTTCAGAAGTGCAAGCGCATGTGTTCTTTTCTTGTTCGGCCCTCGGGCCCGCCCGCGATTCTGGATCCCGAAAATTGCACGCGCAGCAAAATTTCGTACAGGTGAGCAGTTGTCCGCGCTTGCCCAGGCGCTCGGATTGAACGCGCCGCGCCGTTGGGGGAATCTCGTTCGCCACCGTTGCCATTCATGCTAGTGCGTGTCAATGCGCGACGGCGTCAATGCGCCTACCGCTACCGTCGAGGTTACCCCCTGCCCCCTTTCTTCGCGACATTCCCATTTCCGGTCTGGAATGGCGGTCTCGACTCCCGATTGTGTGGCAAGTTGTTTTGTCATCTCGCCTCGGTATTCTGGCCCCATATACTGGCCCCCCTAGGACCCCCAGGGCCCCAGCTTCGGATCAATCCTCGTCCGTGCCCATCTAATCTTGGGTTCAAGCCTCATATGTTGGTGCGACTCTCGCGGCCTTCGCCGCTGCCCGTCAGACGAGCGATGCCCAGGACGAAAAAGAGACCCCGTGGCAAGTCCGAGGCGCAGGTCTGGAAGATGACGGGCCACTCTTGCCTGCCGCCGTCAGAGTTGCGCCGCAAGGTGGCTGCCGCAACTGGCTCGACGCAGCTCGGTGCACTGGCAGCGCTCCAGGCCGTGTCCACGCTCTGCCTGCGAGTTGGAGGCAATGGGGGCGATGTTTCTCCCTGGCACCGGCACGTTCGAGAAGAAGGTCGAGCCTGGAGTGCCAAGGCGCATTGCCAAAGTATACGGGCAGTGGAAAACGATCAAGCCGAAGCCGTTCTCCGTCAAGGTGGTCTTCACAGCCTTTTCTGAGATCGAGGAGCGCCTGGCTGCCACTGGCCGTGCGATGGAGGGTCAGCCGCCGCATGCTGCGCCAGGGGCTGCACCAGGAGACGCCGAGGCCAGTGCCTCTGAAGCCTCCAGCAGCAGCGGCGCGCCCGCCCCATTATCGCAGCGGGGGGGGGACGACGAGGGGCCGATGCAGGACTGCCAGCCGCAGGTGCCGCTGGGCAGGATCCCCGTGCGCCAGAGTACCCCGAAGACATGGCGAGCGCGGGCTTGCCCAACGGCAAAGCGCCATCATCTTAGATAGCCGTAGTAGCCGCAGCGATGCACGAGCTGGCCAGCACAGCATAGGCCGCATTAGCTACGGCGCACTGCTTCCATACCAGTACGCGCGGACGGCACTCTCGCCATCGCGCGCTTCTCGTCGTCGCAGTGGTCGCGGGGGGGGGGCAGTTCAGCGCTTCTCCTTGCCTCGTCAATCACATCAGCATGGCCGATCGGCCCTTGCATGGCCCGCCTCGCTCTCGTGGTCCACAAGGGCCCCTGTTTCATCACCGCCATCGTCATATCATTCGTCATTGTACTTGCCAGGGTTGCCACCCTCGATCCACTCCGTCCCCATGCGAACGTGGTCACCCCCTCGTCCTCGTTAGCATCATCCTCATCAAAAATAGGTTAGGCTTCGCAATGCTGCTGCTCCTCGCCACCTTCATCGTCCGAGAAGCCACCCTTTGTCCACCCCCTCCTCTCGTAATCATCATCGCCCGCTTCACGTCTGCAACCACCCTCATCCTCCCATCCTCGTTGCAATCATCGTGACACCCACAGTCGCTGCGCCGCGCGTGACCCCCATGCAAGCCCAATGAGCCCCTTTGCATGAGACCCTAGAGCCATCCTGAGACTTGATGGTTGCCCTCCTGAGGCCATGCTGGGCTTTCCTGAGGCCCTTAAGGTGCCCTCTTGAGACCCTTGATGGGGGTCTCCCGACACCATGGAAGGGCCACCTGGAGAATCCCAACGAGGCCGTCTTGAGACAGTCGGGGCCCCTCCTGAGGTGTTGCATGGGGCCCTCTTGAAGACGTGGGGCCAGCCTTGGAGCTTCGCGGGGCTCTCCAGCGACTCTAGGGGCTCTCCTGGGATCGTTCGGGGTCCTCCTGTGGCACTCAAGGGCATTCCTGGGATTCGGAGGGCCACTCCAGGAACTCGCACGGGCCTTCGTCGGGCAATTGTTTCGCGGGCCATTGGGAACGCCGAGACGCACGGCTGCCCAGGAACGACAAGGACAAGCAACAGCATTCTGCTCGTGGCAAGGGTTGTTCCAGTTGGGCGGCAATGCGCCGCCCAGGCCTTTGGAGTCACGGGCGCGTTGTGGCATCAACCTTCAGCATCGCCCACGCGCGCCGCCTACCAGGGGCTAGGCATTGTCAGTCGATGGGCGGTGTACCAGACAAGCGCGTGCAACCACCGACTCCCCCCCTCTCAACCCTCCCGCACCGCGCGGCCACTTTGGTTCAAAGTCGCATCCACCCATCGCGCTTGGTACACGGGCTGCATCGCCCTTGCCACGCGGCGCGCCTGTCAGTCTGCGCAGCCGCGGCGATGGTGAAACGCACGCAGGCTCAGGTCGCTCTGGCCAGCGCAGCTGGCGATTCCGATGCGGACGGCGCGGCGGGCAACACCAAAGGCAGAGGCAAACACGGGGGGAATAAGGCCCGCGGGGGAGCAGGCGTTGGGGGAGGCGGACCTAGCGGTACCCAGCAGAGGAAGAGGAAGGGTGCGGCAGCGTCGACTGGGACATCATCGAAGCCGTTCGTCGGCCCGCTGCTCATCCGCTATGTGAGCTCCACGCCGATCGGCAAACCAAGACCGCCCGGCATGTGCGGCTGTTGCGGCTGCGTCGAGGGCGAGGAGAATGTGTTTCCAGATGTTAAGATGCCTGGGGAGCCGATTGTTAAGTTCATGCACGGGTGTAGCTACCATTTCCATGGGTATTGCAGGGTGCAGTGGTATTTGGACCACCAGTGGACACACATGCGCGCACGGGCAAACGGAGACGAGGAACTGGTCGAGGCATTCGAAGCAACATGTGAGATCTCAGATGGTAAGGCCTGTGCCCCCGCTGGCCCTCGCGACGTGAGCTTGAAACAGGACGCGGGCTTCACGGTTTATTCGGACTGCCTCTTGATCAACGGGCAGCAGCGCAAGAGGGATCTCGCCCCCGCAGGCGCAGAGCAATTGGTCCCGTCGGACGCTGGCGAGCGCACCAGCGAGCTGAAGAACGAGCACCACTCGGAGAAGTTGTCAGGCGTATTGGCGGTGGACCCGTCTCAGCCTTACGTTAAGGTTCGCAAGTGGTCCAGCACGTACGGGTCTCATTCGGAGTGGGCGTTGCAGGCGTCGGAGTTTTGCCGCGACCAGCAAGCCTCGAGCATGGCTGCTGCGATTGGTAAGTACACCAGGGAGTTGTTGCCGACTGCCTTACGTGGACACGTTGCTGTTCACACCATTTCGGAGGTCAAGAAGCGCGCCGTCGGGGCAGCGAGGGCCGAGGGATTGCTGGCTCCTGTGCCGTCGACCCCCCGCGCGCCAGCCGATTGCGAGGAGGCTGAGACGCCAGCGGCTGGTCGGAGCCCTGGCCCGAAAGCCATCTGCGACGTCAGCCCTTCGCCAGCCGCTGCTTGTGGCCTGGATGGCCCCGCGTCGCCCTCGGGGAGCGCGCCGCTTGGTTCTCCCGCCATTCCGATGCCAGACCGAACTGGCGGTGTAGCGGGCGCTGCGCACGACGATCTTGCCGAGGAGAAGTCGATTGTCAGCGCGAGCGCGGGCCCTCTGAGGTGCGGCCAGAGCACTGTGGCTTTGGGCTTGGACGACCCCGACATGATCCGCTTCAAGGAGCTCGAGGCCAACATCGACATCTGCCGCATCTTGAACAAGGGGCAGCATCACGGGATTGGGGACAAGATCTACGCCCTCACCAGATTAACCCGAAGAACAATGGAAACGCGATGGCATCAAAGACGAGGTTGGCGGGTCTCATAGAAGTATGCAGCACCCTCGGCGGGGACGCGGTCGACGCCATGAAGAGGAAGGCCAGGCTCAAATTGCTGGGCGGCCTGAAGCACTGCAAGATTAACGGTGCCTTCAGTTTTATGATGAAGCTGGTCGCGGCGGCTGTCAGGGAGACGACGTCGATGACGGATAAAGTAAACATCTGCATCCCATTGCCGGCGACAGGCGGTTCATCTGGGACCAGTTCTCGGTCAAGGAGCCCACCTTCGCACTCGTCGGGCTCCAGCCCGACAAGGTCGCCAAGGTGAGCAGGGAGTTCATCATCAACAACGTCGTGCTTCCGCTGACCACGAAGCGCGCGGCCGACGCCGATGAATTGCTAGAGGTGGCCGAGGCTTCCAGCGAGCATGTTGGATCTGATAAGCTACGCGACGCAGTTCCCGAGGAGCTAAAGTCAGTGGCTCAGGAGCTCTACGTCTTCTCGGAGAGCTTGAAGGCATTGCTAGATGCGTCTCCTTCCCCCATCATGGATTGCCCCTGCAGGGTGGAGGCCCGCGCTTTCCTTCGCGAGGAGGGGGGCGAGGAGGACTGGAGGATCGTCGTCTTCACGTTCGGCAAGGGCCTGAAGGACTGCCTCGCCGAGTACAACAGGGCGTGCCACAGCGACATCAATCGCGGCAAGACGGTCAAGGAGTCCACCGAGCTGCTGGGCAGGAGCGACATCACGATTGACAACTACGTGGCCGTATCTGGCGGCTTGTGCGAGCGGGGCAACCAGTTACGCACGGGTGGGGCCAACAACTTGTTGAGGGCGATTTGCGAGTCGTTGGGGAGTTGGGTCAAGAAGATCTCATCATCTGACTCATCACCCGACCAGCCCACCCCCGACGCGTTGAAGTTAATGGGGTCGAAGTTCCAGGCGTTCATCTGCAAGGCGGTCGAGTTCAGGGGAGCGGGCTCGGCCCACCTCACTCAGCTTCAAGAGTTGGCGGCTGAGCTCCGCGGGTATGCGGGGTCCGCTGCGTCTGCGGCCCAAGGGGATGCACTTGCCACCGCGTGCCGTGCATTGGCATTGGCTCCCGAGAACGAGGAATTGATTTCGGCCGTGCGCGCGGCTCGCCAGCAGTGCATTGGGATGAAGTTCGCCAGAGTCAACACGGTTGCGAGCATGATCGCGTGCATCGATACTTGCGCGTCGCGCTCCGTTGCCTTGCCCGCCGACGCCGTCAGCCCCGACTGCGCGGCTGACAGCGCCGCTGATGAGATGTTGAAGCTCCTCGGCGTTGCTTGGCCGCTCGCGGTGGACCACATCGAGGCGAGTGGGGCCGCGATCACTTCCCTTGCGACAGCTACGACTCGCATTGACGCCCTGTTCCAGTTCGCGAAGGTGCTGAAGGCTCGGGGCACGTTCGACCAGACGAACGGGGATCAGGATGACGAGTGTGCCGCTGGGGTCTCGGAGGCAGCGATTGGGCGCGCAACGCCAACTTAAGCTGTGCGGTTTCCTGGGCGCCCATTTCATGAAGGGGGGGCGGGCGGGGATTTGGGGGGCGGGCGGAGGGTTGATGTTGGAGGGGGGCGGTGATAGAGGATGGAGTGGAAGGGTCGAGAAAGGGGCCTGGGAACCCGTTCGGCGCAGTTGGCATTGCGAGTGCCTTGCCGCGGCGCTCATCAGGCATAGCAGGAGCTGCGCGCGACCGCTGGCAGGTGTAAGGAGACGGTCTGGAAGAAGAGCGCGGCGGAGGCCACCGCCGACGGATCTGAGCGTGCGCCAGGCGATGGCCAGGACAAGTCGGCCGCCATGGACGGCTTCGCGATCCTCCCCGAGCTCGAGGCTTACGGGAAACAGTTCAGCGCAGTGTATGACGACACTGCCGACTGCCGCCAAGCTTGTAGATGTCTCCCCCACCTACTGGGGCAACTTGGTGCGCGGACCGGTGGCGAAGATCAGGGAGTTCATCGGCATGGCAGGCGGCCTCCTGGATCATTCAGGTCAGCACTGGCCCAAGAGCGCAGCGGACCCCAACGGCTTCGACTGCCTCCAGGACTGCTACAAGCGCGCCTTGCGCAAGCAGACGGGCATCACGACGAAACTGAGGCAAATCGAGAACACCATCTCCCAGCAGCTGGACTCGTTCGCAGACGACGCCTCGCTTCACGGCAAGAAGAGCGAGCTCGCGGAGCTCGAGATCGAGTTCAAGGAAGGCCAGCGGCGCGCGCGCGCGCCACTTTGCGGGAGGCAAGGGCCCTGCAGAGCTTGACGAAGCTCACGCCCGACACCGCGGCAGAGGTTCCCACGACCTTTCGGGGCACAGTTCACGACTCGCCCGCCTTCTGCGAGGACGACGTCGCCAAGCCGATCGTCGACAAGGTTTCTGACGGGCTGGCCAAGGTGCTGAACGGGGGCACGGCTTCTTGAGAGAAGCACTCGGTGCGCGGCTGCCGCGACGCAGCACGATGATGCCGAAGTGCGTTGTAGCGGCGGCGGCCGTGACGAAGCGCCGGCAGCGGCAGGGGCGAGGTGCGAGAGCGAGTGTACATTTCACGTCTCGGCCATATCAGCACCATGGCCACGTGGTACACAACGATCGTCCCATCATGATCCCCCCTCCGCCATGCACCCTCCTGCCAGACTTATTCAAGGGGCTTGCGCCAATCCGCAAGCCCCGAGGACGAGTCAGAAGTTGCGACTATCGTGGAAGTGATCTAGTTGGTCAGGGCACCTTGGGATTCATGTGAGGGGCTCTTGGGATACCTCTCAGAGTCTTCTTGGGGGTCTCCTAGGGTCCTCTTTATGGCTGATGGGGGCTTCTTGGGGTCTCCTCGAGGGTTCGACGAGGTCTCCCCCGAGCGCCCGCGGGACGTATACTGCTTAGAACCTCGCAGCAGGGACCCATAAACCTTAGAGCGGACATCGCCCCGTAGGAATCTTAGAGTAGGTCGGTGCGTGGATCAATTCATGAGGTATTGCGTGGTCTCGGTCGGGCGCCCCTTCGACGTGGCGGCCCTGAACTTAGCCAAAACCAGAACCTGTCGTTCCACCAACCCCTGGGAGCAGCTTCATCATTGCCCGCAGCCCAATCTGCGCCCTCGCCCCTCGAATTACTCAGGAACCTCACGAGCATATGTTCGATGATGTCTCCCCCCCAGCGCCCGCGGGATGTTTGTTTGTTTGGGCCCCCTTGCAGGGATCCACGGGCCCTAGATCGAAAATCGCCCAGAAGGGCTGTAGGACGGAAGTAGGTATCTTCGGTCGTCGCGCGGCAGTGTGTGCTCATGTTCGGGCGCATACTTGCAGCAACGGCCCCATCCCGAGCCTTGTCCAGAGCGTTTCTTTGAGCCGCCCACTTTCACAAGTTGATCACAAACCCCACCCGTATCACACCCTGCTTTCTACTACTTCCGCTCGCCGTTGTAATCCAGGGAGGAGCCTGCGCGGTGGGCGCGTTGCCTTGTGATCACCGCGATGTAGCCATCCCCGCTCGCCGCTAAAGCAGGGCAATATGAAATATCGCGGCTGTTTCGACGGACCACGGGCTGCAGGAGAGCCGCCCATATATAGGTTCTGATTTGACGAAAGACGCGAAATCGCCGCATCAAAACCTCATGGCTGGTTTCTCGCACCGTGGGCCGCCAGAAAATTGCTCATCAACGAATTCTCATTTGCCCGACGACACGAAAACGCCCCATCAAAACCCCATGGCCCTTTTGCCATCAGAACCCATTAACCCCAGACCCTGGGGGGAGGCCCGACCCGAACTACCAACTCTTGGGGCCTCTTGGGGACCTCTTGGGCCGTCTTGGAGGTGTGCCGTTTCGGATGCCTTTTGGGGCTTTCTAGGCCCGTCTTGAGGCCCTCTTGGGCCCGGAAAAGCTTCGTGGTGCGCTCGTCCCGGGCGAGGGGGGGGGTCAAATCTCCGGTTTGGGGTCCTTTGGGGGGGGTTATGGGGGGGAACTATTTCACACGCTGAGAGTCCCACAAGGGGTAGGCGGATCTTGTGTGTGTGGGGGGGGGGGGGAAGAGGGGGGAACCGACATCTGACTCAATCGATCTCACGATCGATCTCGCTCAACGGGACACCACGGGATTCACAGGACACTTGTCGATCTCACTATCGATTTCACGATCGATCTCACTCAACGGGACACCACGGGACACCACGGGCCACCACGGGCCATCACGGGACACCGCGGGACACCGCGGGGCACCTCTCGATCTGACTATCGGTCTCACTATCGATATTCCGACCGATATCACTCAACGGGACACCATAGGACACCACGGGACACCACGGGACACCTCGGGACAACACATCGATCTCACTATCGTTCTCCCTATAGATCTCACTCTCGATTTCATTCAACGGGACACCACGGGACACCACGGGATTCACGGGACACCTGTCGATCTCTCTATATCGATTTCAATTTTTGGGGCACCACGGGACACCTCGGGGCACCACACCGATCTCAGTATCGATCTCACTATCGATCGCACTATCGATCTCACTGTCGATCTCACCATCGATCTCACTCAACAGGACACCACGGGGCACCACGGGACACCGCGGGACAACGCGAGCCACCGCCGGACGGGCGGGCGCGGGAGAATCATTTGTCTTGACTTCGCCCTAGCAACGGCGAGCACCACGGGACACCACGGGACACCGCCAGCCACCGTCGGACGGGCGGGAGGGCGAAAATCATTTGTCTAGACTTTGCCCTAGCAGCGGCGGGTTCATTCCTCTCGCGCGCCCACGCAGCTTCGCCTCGCCCGCACGCACGACACGAACGAAACGAAACGATTTCCCGGTTGGGGGTCTCCGTTGCACGGCGATCTCACTCCCCAACCTCCGAAACATAAACTTTCGGGGCTCCGCGCGGATTTCTTGGATCGGCGCTGGATCTCCCTACCTGGCGCGTGGAGCGCGCGCCAGGGGCGGCGTCGGAGGCGCCGCCAGGGGTCCAGCGCAGATCTACGAAATCCGCGCGGAATTCCTATACAGTTTTTTCTTTCTCCATGAAAGGCTCTGGCATTTCGACGTTCTGTCAGCACCACAAGGATGAGTAACTCAGAGAAGGGAAAGGTCACGTTACTGCTACCCTTGCCTCGTTGTCACCTTCTTGGGCGTCCTGAGCCTCGTCGCCACCGCTGGGCTCGCCTCGAAATTCTGGTCTGAACGCACCCTGGGAGAGGTCCTGGGATCAGCGGTATCGGCATTTCTCCAAGAAACTTCCAAGGGTAAACATCAAGGGTACATATCGGGGACAGGAACATGACCATGACATCGCGCACAAATTGGTGGACATTCTTCAAGGTAAGTTCGCGAGCGTGGGACGTTCAACCTGTGATATGGATATCGCTGATATCGTTTGTCGAATGATCGCGCGGCGAGCACTCTGCGTAGCTCTAAGGCCAAGGGCCCTAGTTTGAAACAAAATGGCGGCGACAAGGCGGGCGTGAGAGATAGAGCGGGGAAGCTGGGAAGGAGCAGGAAAGGCACGGGGAGTGAGCGGGAATCACACTCCTCCTGATTGACGCTCGCGGCGCCGTCGAGCGACGATCATCGATCGCAGCTCACTTCATTAATCAGAGCACTCCAAAACAAACACAGGCAAACGGCCTTGTCGGCATGCTATCCGGCTGCCCCAGGGCATTTAACGGGTGTTGCTACACGCACCGGCAAGAAATACATAAATTCTCAAAGCAAACAGCGGCGCGAGTCCGATCGCTATGCGACAAAACTCAAATAGCGCTATCTTATCAAGATAAAATCTCAATAGTGTGGTCGTCACCACATAAGAAAAAATTGTGCACACTGAGTGAAGCTTCGAACAATGCGGACTAGCGTAATCTGCCACAGGATGTGGCGCCAAATGTAAAGAAAACGAACTGGTAAGACAATTCGGACTAACGTAGTCTGCCACACGATGTGGCGCCAGGTGTAAAGAAAACGAGCTAACAGAACGACGCGGACTAACGTAATCTGCCACACAGTGTGGTGCCAGTTATAGAGCGGCGGCGTGCGTCACGAAATCGTTTTTTGAGTTTTCGCCTTGCCGGGCAACCCTTGTAGCTGCCTCCATCTATTCTGTAAATCCCAGCGCAGACTATTGTGCATCCTCGAAAAGTCTGGCTCATGGGTCATGTGATTCCTGCGAAGCCATGACGCATGCTTCCTGCACGTCCTGCAGGTTATGTAGACACTATGTGTGTTGTGTCCCACACGTATGTTGTGCTCGGCGGCCACACATGCGTTCATCTCCGATGGCGAAACCGTTGGCGTCGATCCGTTCCACGAAACCACACTGGCTGACGAGGAACTGTGAACCGTCATCGGCGATGATGGCGCAGAGCTCGCTCCCTGCGCGAAGCTGTCCGGTGATGGGGGCGGTGCGGCTGGCGCTGCCGATCCGCTTGCTGATGATGAACTCTGGGCTGCGACGGCAATCATCGGCGGCTCCATGTAGACATCTCCGTCGACGTCTTCGGGAATGGTAGGCTGTACGTTGTTGCGACGTCCAAGGTATCGTCCATCCCATCCTGGATATACTCCGGGCAAGGTATCCGCGTGCCCGGTGTGGTCGGCCTTGGACCCATTGCTGGTGTTGTTGATGGTCCCGATCCGGATGGTATTGGGATCGCCTGGCCCAAATATCTCCTTTCGCACCACAAACAACAGCGCTGCGAACAATGTAAATCCAATCATGATCCCACTGAGCATCGCAATGAATGTCATGTAGAAGATCCAATGTGACATCGGCACTTGCCATTCCTGTGGGGGATGCTGTGCCTTCACGCGTCCGAGACATGTCATCAGCACTGAGGCAAGCATGGCGGCGTGCGGCTGCCTAGTGCCAAAGTTGTACTTTTTGGCCCCGAAGAAAGCGAGGAGCACTCCGGTCTCCATGATCTTGGTGAGCGCGTCGGCGACCATACTCCACGTAGGTATCCACGAGAGCTTCAGCTGGCTGTTGGGGTGCACCGTCTCCTTGATCATCGATGCCACGATGCGGAACCGCTTGTCCGTGGATTGACCCACGTCAGACTTGATGTGCGTCACCAGGCCGTTGCTGTCGCTGTAGATCTCCCCGGATCGTTTGGTGCTGAGGTCGTCGATCTGCTTGAGCGTCTTCTTCGGGTTGTAGGCCTCCGTAAGTAGCTGGCCGAACCACGTGCTCGACTCGGCGCCCTCCAGAGTGGCGTAGCCCTCGGCGGCCAGCGTCGACTTCACGGATCGCTTGACCGTGCCCGAATGCCAGGCCACAGGCAGGCACAAGTCATATCGTCCAGCCACGACGTCCCGTGGCTTGTGAGTTAGCCCAATCGCCATGCCCCACTGGCTCTTCACCCCGTCCACATTGGCGAAGGCCGCGTCGCTGAAACAGATGATGGTGCAAGTGCGCAGGTCGATGATGTTGCGCTTGATGACTATGGCGAAATCGGCGGACCCGTGCACGTAAGCGGCGGTCTTGTTCAGCGTCTTGGCGTCGGCCACGGTGGCGGTGTTGGTGCGGCGAGCCGCAAGGCTCACCGGGCAGGCGATGTCCACTCGCGTCTGTACTGCGAGCCAAAGCAGTTGGCCGAGTGTGTGGCGATATCCCGAGACCTCCGAGGTGGTAAGCCGATCCTCTGGTGATCGTCCGCGTTGAGCGTTGAGTTCGATGAAATTCACCTGGGCGGCGGCCGTCGCCTGGGTAATGCGGAACTCCTCGTTGATCTTGTTCATTGTCCGGCCGCAGTACTTGATGATACCCTCTACCTTCTTGAGGTGCAGCGTTTTCTGCAAGGAGCTAATGACTCGCTTCCACTCGCTGGAGCTTCCGCGCTGGGCGATGAGGAAATCGTCCACATGGGAGTGGATCATGGCAGCGAGCCCTTTGTCGTCGTAGAAGTAGTAAAGGCCCTTCTCGAGCTTGCTCTCGATGAGGCCGTGCTCCTGGAACACCTTCTGGGCGTAGAGGTACCACTGGCGTCCTGCATCTCGGGTACCATAGATGGCGCCAGTCGCCATCGCGATCTCGCCGGGCAGCGTGCCTGGCGGCGGGTTCTTGGCTGGCATGCGTAGCAATAGCAGCCTCTCGATGTTGCCCGACTGCAGGTAAGCCGTCATCGCGTCGTACGACGTGAGGTCCCAGCCAAGCTGGGCGGCGGCAGCAAGCGCGAGGTAAAGCGCGTCCCTTGACCCGGTCGGCGCGTCCGCACGGATCTGGGACTTGTCCTCGTTACAGCCCTGGACGACAAGGCGGGCCTTCATGAGGTCGGCGGCCTTCTGCGTGAGCACCCAGCGGGTGCCAACTGGTCGTATTCCAGGGTGTCGCTGGAAGATCTCCTTCAACTCCTTGGGCGGTAGCTTCTTGTGGGCCCCGAACTCGGTCCACTTGGACCACTCGACCTTCATGGCCGTGTCCATGAGCTTCTTGTCCTTGGCGGAGAGCTTGTCGTACTTGATTTCCTTAGCAACGGCCTTTCCGGTGAGCATAACCTCCCGGAGTCGGATGGCCGAGTGCAAATCGTCGTCGTTGATCTCAAAGTAGTTGTCCAAGTAGAGGTCGGTCCTGAGTGTGTCTTTCGGCCTCTTGAAGCACTTGGGTAGGTCGTCCTTGAGACTCTCCAAGAATTCCTTGCGCTTGATGGCTTTGCTGCGGTCGTCTGTTTGATCGTGCCTGTCACGTTCAAGTGCGCGAGGTGCGTCCTCTTGTTGAGCTTGGCGCTGAGCCTTGTTGCCGCGTTGTCCTTCAGGATGTTGTGGTCTGCGGGCACAGGCTTCTCTGCGAACTTCCTCCTCAGCGGCCGTGCTCCAGTCGCGTAGCCCTTCGGATCCGGAGCTGTCGGCATCCGATGAATGTCCATCAGCTTCTGTGCGTCGAGCTCCTGGTGGTGGAAGTCGTGTTCCATCACGTTCTTCAGGCTGTTCGTCATGTACTTCTGGTTGCACGGTGGGTTCTGGAGCTGGATCTTCAGCGCGATCTGGGTCTTCTTGGGCTTGTATTTGAGCATGAGCAGGGTCATGAGCGGGGTCGGGGTCAGCGGCAGCAGCTGAGTCAGCAACAGGCGCTGGCAGCCCGGGAAGATCTCCTCCCGAAGGTGCTGGTGCTGAACCGCTGCCTGAGGCGCCCCCACCGGTCGCATATTATTCATCTCCTTGCCGTCGGCGAATCCACTCAAGAGTAGCATGTGCGCGGCGATTGTGTGGAGTATCTTCGATGTTGCCGAAGTTGTGCTGCTTGATGGCCGTCGGCGGAGGTGGTAGTGTTGGCGGAACGTTGTCCACTCGCGGGCGTTTCTTCGGCGTTTCGCCCGTGAGGTCGATGAATGTATCTCCATCTCCTCCGTGGTCTGATGGTGGTAATCCGCCTCCACCGCAGTCTCCTCCTTCATGTGGTGATCCTTCGTCCCCTCCTCCTGGTCCTGGTGGCTGTGGTCCGTCAGGAGGTGGGGGCTGGTCAGCTGGTGGTTGTCCTGGCGGTGGTGGTGGCTGGTTGCCGTTCATGGCGTTGAGCACCTGCCCCCAAGGCACGAGCTCTGAGGCAGTAGCGTGGCGTGAATGTCCACGGTTGACCTTGACGGTGGTGGAGCGGTGGCTGACCCATACATTTGATGTGCCCTCGAAGCCGATGATGATGCCGGGTCCATGCCACTGCAAAGCCCATTCGCGCTTGGGTTTGCCGTTCCCCCTCCAGTAGTATACCTGGTCCCCCGTTTGGTAGACATCCGACGCGTGCTGAGCTCCATCCGCACGCGATCGTGCGAGTAAAGCCCGGGATAGGGATTGGTTGAAACGCAGATGCTGGATTGACGTCTGGGCGGCCTTCACGAGGGCAATCCTCTCAGAGAAGGACTTGTCAGAGACCACTCTCTCGTGTAGCGAGAGCCTCCCAGCGCTGTCCAGCAGGCAGTAGGGTAGTTGAAGGCCACGTCCGAGCACCCAGTGTGCCGGTGAATACCCACTGGCATTGATTGAGCTGTTCATAGCCCAGCAGACAGCGGCGAGCAGCCACTGGATCTTGTGGGCTGTCGCGGGCTGATCGAACCTGATGCTGAATTGGTCGATCAGCTTCCTGGCGTGGACCTTCCACATGCCGCCGTGCCTTTCCACGGTGGCGTTCTGTTGCGGCGTAGCCGCGGCAGTAGTCATAAGGCGACAGCCCATGTCCTCGAGTTCTTTCGAGAACTCCCTCTCAAACTCGCCTCCTCCATCGAAAAGCACCCGTTGTGGCGCCCCAAACGGTGCAATCCAAACTTGCAACAGCCTCGCGAATACAACCGAGGGGTGTCTTGAAGAAACTGTACCACATAAGGTAAATCCAGAAGCGTGGTCAACCACATTGAGGAACCAACTGATTGCCGGCGTAGTCGGCGAGGGTGAACAAATCCACTCCAATGGAATCATTGAAGTCCCTATCTAGCTTGATTCTCCCAGGTAGATGAGGTAGGGGTCGCTGATGGGCGGCGCAGACTTCGCAGTGCAGGTTGAGTGCCATCTCGACCGCTCTTTGGGATCCACCCGTCACTCGGATAGCCCGGGCCAACGCGTCGTTGGCAGGGTGCCCCGTGTTGACGTGGAGTTGCAGTATGGCGGACTTGAGCGTCCGCTCCTCCGCTGCCGTCAAGGCTGGCTCTGCAGGAGCTGCCGGGGCGGGCGCTGTCCTCCTCGCGGCTCTCCGTCTCGTTGGTTCCGCGGGGTTTGCCTCGCGGTGCTCGGTCTTGTTCGTCTTGCGAAGCTGCTTGACCAGCATGGCGACGAGCTTGTCGGTGTAGTTCTCGCTGTCCTTGGCGAGCTTGCCACGGGCCTCGACGTGTTTGTGTAGGCCGTCGCAAAGCTTGTGCAGCGAGTTGTCGATCCCGTAGTGGTCGGTGATAATCCTCCACGGCTTCTTGATCTCGTCCCCGCTCTTGGTCTGCAGGCCGTAGGCGCAGCCATCGAAATCGATGATGCGCGGGAGCTGATCCTTCAGCTTCTTCGCGATGTAGTTTTTCTTCTGATCCCAGCCGTCGCAGTGGCGCGGCCACTCGAAGGAGACCGCTAGCTGGCTGCCAAACTCCTTCCACAGGCGGCTCATTGACGTCAGGAAAAGGTCGATCATCCTCGCGGAATATTTCCGGTCCTTCTCCAGCTTCTCGGCCTTGCGGGGGTCGATCTTCAGGATGATGCGCTGCAGCGCGGTCCATGGCGTGCATGGAAATGCAGCATGGACCCGTGCACTCTGGCCCTTCCGCAGGTTCTTCCGAATCTTGTCCTCGAGCTTCTCGACGATGGGCTTCCGAGAGAGGTCGTATCCAGGAAGACCGCAACGTACAGCAGCTCCTCCACTCTCAGTCCACTTCGCACTGAGCTTGCTGTCAGGGTTGCAGCACCACTCGTAGAGGATGGTGGCGTTGCTCGAGATTCCGCTCGAGCTCGTAGTTGACTTGGCCAGGTCAGCCTTGAGCGCCTGGCTGACTGTGTGCGGCTTAACGCCGCTCTTGTTGGTGACGATGGCCGACCGCTTGCCGGCGGTCAGCTGCAGCTTTGTCCCTTTCTTGAGCCGACGTACCTTCATCTGCTCCTCCTCCACGATGTTGACCTCCGTCGGGTCGTTGTCGCTCTCGATGTCCAGCGTGACCGAGTTGCCGAAAACGCACTCGGAGCAGAACCCGAGGAGGCAACAGTCTGTGTAGGACTTGGTGCCGCAGGCCACGCAATCGTCGAGGGGCTCGGCGATGCAGGTAGTAGCCGAAATCGTTGTCGGAGCAAACGTCGGCGGCGCGACCGCCGTCGAACAGCAGACCAACGCAGAGCTTACGGCGGCCATGAGCCTTGAGCTGCCGCCGCGTCGCTGTTGAAGTCGTCTCGGTACATTGAGCTCCTTCTTGGGGATGAGTCTCGTGATATTCTCGAGCAAGTTGCTCGCCTTCGTAGTGAGGTTGACCGTGGGTTTCGGGGCTGGCCGCTTGGCGATGCCCTTAGTACTGACAGCCTTCGGTCCAAACTCGTGGCCCGCACCCTTGATGGCGAGCCAGTCCTCCGGGTGGAGGTCGATCGCGGGATGTCCCGCGCTGCTCGTGATGAGCTTCTGGGAATGGTTCCCGATGCGGATCTGTTCCCGCCAGAGCGAGATGTCGATCTTGCTCGGCTGAATGAAGTCCCGGCCGATAAGCAGGCCGAGCGTGGGACTGTCCACGACGCTGAATATTATGCGACCAGCACGTCCACACAGGACGAGTGGGGCTGTGACGCGCAGCTTGCTCGGGAGCGTGCCGCCGTTCCCGAACCTGTAGACTTCGTTCTCGGGCTCCTCCAGGATCTGGTCGGCCAGACCCATCTTGGCGAGCTTCTCCTTGTACTGCTTGTGCCAGCTGAGCCCGCCAACGCAGAAGAGACAGGCGCCAGCGTTGGTGGTGTTTATGGTGTGCAAATCTGGTTCCACGCGCTCGGAGACCAGAGTCTCGGGGGGCGGGGTGATCGGACCTTCTGGATGAAGAATCACTTCTTCGTCACCGAACTCGACGTGGTTCTGATCGTGGACCTGCTGGGTGATGTTGGCCTGTCGGTGCGAGCGACCTCCGCCGCCTCGTCCTCCGCCCTTCTGCTTAGAATTCGGGGCGAGCTTTCGAGCGCCTGGTGTCGGGCACTCCTTGTCACCGGTCCAGTGCCCCGCCTCGCCGCAGTCCCAGCACTTGGAGTTCTTCTTGCGCTGGTCCACGCGGCCTTGTAGCTTGCCCGCGGTTCGGCGCTTGGGCGAAGCCTTCCCGCGGCCCTTGATAGCCTCCCGGGCCGACCGCATGGTCGCCATGGCCTCGGGAATCGCGGCGAGTTCCGCCGCGGCAGCCTCCACCTTGGCAGAGTCGCCCCGGTCGAACACCTCGCCGAGGTCGTAATTGGACTGCTCCAGCTTGGCGCTGAAGGCCTCGAGCTCCTGGCGCACGATGTCCTGGAACTCTGCCTCCGTGTCATTGTCATCGCCGTCCTCCGAGTCCTCGTGCTCGTCTTCTGGCTCGTCAGCGATGTTGGCTGAACGTGCTCGACTTGGCTGTGAGCGCTGCCAACTGCTATTTGATCGCTGCGGCCACGATCGTGACGGCAAGCTTGCGCGTCGTTCCGATGTATGGATATCGGGGAACATGCGCACCAGCAGGCCCCTGATGCGCTGAAATGAGTAGTGCTCGTCCGGCAAGTTGCCCACGACGCGCTCACGGCGCTCGGCCGTGAGCCCAGCCTTGCGTAGCAGGAACCAGCCGGCCACGTCATCAAGCGTAGTGAGGTCAACCTCGTTCTCGCGTAGTTGCTGTAGTCCCGCTTCGAATCGCACGAGCCAATCCGTCATGCGTTCTCCACGGCGGCGATGGTGCTGAGTCGACTCGAAGAACTTTTCTAGCGTCTCTCCTTTCTGCACCGGCTTCTGCTGGCCTAGGTTTGTCTCGAGATGTTTCAGCACGTTCTCGATGCCCTTCTGGTTGCGATCGCGCTTCTTCTCGTTCACATCCTCGATGCCGTCGTCCGGCGGCGGGTGAAGTTCCTGCTCCGTCATATTGAGAGCAGCCGACCTGGCGGTACCCGTCAACCGCAGGACTAACTTCGATGCCAAACTTTGCGTCACTTCTAAGTTCTCACTGAGGTTCCATAATTTTACCTCCTGTTTGTAATCTCGCCATTTCGCTGGATCTCCATTCCAGCTTGGTATCACTGACTGGTTGTGCGTGAACTCCGTCAAATTGTCTATGAATGGACTGCAAGAAATACAAGACCACGAAATAAAGTCGAAGTTGAACTCGATGCCGTAATCGATGTCGGCGCCTGCCGTGTCGATAAGCTGGTGGGAAAACTCGATGCCGTAATCGATGTCGGCGCCTGCCGTGTCGATAAGCTGGTGGGAAAACTCGATGCCGTAATCGATGTCGGCGCCTGCCGTGTCGATAAGCTGGTGGGAAATGGCACCGTCGTAGGAGAAGTATGTGGCGTCGCTGACACCGTCGTAGGATAAGTATGTGGCGTCGCTGACACCTTCGTAGGAGAGGTATGTGGCGTCGCTGACACCTTCGTAGGAGAAGTATGTGGCGTCGCTGACACCGTCGTAGAGGAAGTATGTGGCGTCGCTGACACCGTCGTAGAGGAAGTATGCCGCGTCGCTGACACAGGCGTAGGAGAAGTAGCTGTCGTCGCTGCTGAGGGTGGGAAAGAAGATGGAGTTGCTGGCGTCGCTGACGCTGGCGTTGGAGCTGACAGGGATGTAGGCGTAGTAGGCGTAGTCGCTGGCGTCGCTGACGTTGGCGTTGGTGCTGGCGTCGCTGACGCTGGCGTAGATGCTGGCGCTGAGCAACAGCGCGAGGAGGCCGCTGGGCCTCGATTCCAATATGAAGTGCGACGTCGCAGACGTCGTCTTGAGTATACGGCCCCGCGGGCCGGGATAGCGAGCCTCGCTCCAAGCTACCACTGTGATATGGATATCGCTGATATCGTTTGTCGAATGATCGCGCGGCGAGCACTCTGCGTAGCTCTAAGGCCAAGGGCCCTAGTTTGAAACAAAATGGCGGCGACAAGGCGGGCGTGAGAGATAGAGCGGGGAAGCTGGGAAGGAGCAGGAAAGGCACGGGGAGTG
Organism: Prorocentrum cordatum; assembly: GCA_963575745.1. NCBI lineage: Eukaryota > Dinophyceae > Prorocentrales > Prorocentraceae > Prorocentrum > Prorocentrum cordatum. Next base: position 7,753 of record CAUYUJ010002914.1, on the reverse strand, counting down.
AGCGGGAATCACACAACCGACTATGTGCACTAGGTTTCGGGCGAAGGACCCCATTCCTTAGTGTGCATATTCTGGGGAAGGTACGCTTAGATGTTCTGTGCGGTCTGGTCTGGCCGACGGAGGGTCTCATGTTCTTGAGGGATGTCCTTCTGGCCTAGGTCCGACTATATAAGGAGGATGAGGAGGAGGAGGACGGTGAGGAAGAGGAGGAGGGCGAGGAGGAGGAGGAGGACGAGGAGCAGGAGGAGGAGGA
>CAUYUJ010002914.1:0-2500 GCA_963575745.1 Prorocentrum cordatum | reverse complement strand
ATAGAGAAAGTCTTCCTGCTCAAACTGGGCCCCTGGCCCCCGAGTTACAACAACAACGGCTCCAGCTTGAGATTCCTCTCGCTTCGCGGGGTGCACGTCTGGAGCACGTGCAGTCCAGCCGTTGTGGGGCTTTTTGGAAGCCTCCTGGGGGGTTCTTGGAAGCTTCTTGGAGGCTTCCTGTGGCGTTTTGGGGGTCTCCTGGGGGCCTCTTGGCGGCCTCTTGGGGGCGTCTTGGGCCGTCTTGGGCCGTCTTGGGGCGCTTTTGCGCCGTTTGGCCCCTTCGGGGGCCTTTTTGGGAGCTTCTCGCGGCCGCCTTCGGGCCCTCTTGGAATCCTCATGGGCCGTCTTGGGGGCCTCTTGGATCGTCTTGGGGCCCCCTTGGGTGCTGCTTGGGCTGTCTTGGGGCCATTTTGGAGGCTGCTAGGGCCGTCATGGGCCTCTGAGAGCCGGGAAAGGCGAGAACGCGAAATTCTTTGAACAAACTTAAGGGAAATCGATGTTTTTGGCCTCTGGCGGCGTTCTGGTGGGCGCTCTGAGGGCCCTCTTGGGCAATCTTGGGGGCTTTGTGGGCCCTATTGGGGCCATCTTGGGCCGTCTTGGGGCCGTCTTGTCCCGTCTTGACACCATCTTGAACCGTCTTCACGCCCTCGTTGGATCCCCAAAAGGCTCAAGGTGCCCAAATCATCGGTTTTCCATAGGTTTTTCTAGATTTTGAGGTCCAGACGGGGCCCTCCTCCTGAGGGTCGATGGAAGTGGCGCGACTCCAGGGGGGGGTAGGGGGGGGACACATAATAATGTAACATGATACAATATGTAGGAATTATGCAAGCATTGGACACATTGGATCCATTGCATTACAGCATCCGCGGACCTGCCTCCGGCAACACGTCACTTCCGGACGTGGATTCCTCTCGCTTCGCGGGGTGCACGTCCGGAGCACGTGCAGTCCAGCCGTTGTGGGGCTTTTTGGAAGCCTCCTGGGGGGTTATTGGAAGCTTCTTGGAGGCTTCCTGTGGCGTTTTGGGGGTCTCCTGGGGGCCTCTTGGCGGCCTCTTGGGGGCGTCTTGGGCCGTCTTGGGCCGTCTTGGGGCGCTTTTGCGCCGTTTGGCCCCTTCGGGGGCCTTCTTGGGAGCCTCTCGCGGCCGCCTTCGGGCCCTCTTGGAATCCTCATGGGCCGTCTTGGGGGCCTCTTGGACCGTCTTGGGGCCCCCTTGGGTGCTGCTTGGGCTGTCTTGGGGCCATTTTGGAGGCTGCTAGGGCCGTCATGGGCCTCTGAGAGCCGGGAAAGGCGAGAACGCGAAATTCTTTGAAAAAACTTAAGGGAAAATCGATGTTTTTGGCCTCTGGCGGCGTTCTGGTGGGCGCTCTGAGGGCCCTCTTGGGCAATCTTGGGGGCTTTGTGGGCCCTATTGGGGCCATCTTGGGCCGTCTTGGGGCCGTCTTGTCCCGTCTTGACACCATCTTGAACCGTCTTCACGCCCTCTTGGATCCCCAAAAGGCTCAAGGTGCCCAAATCATCGGTTTTCCATAGGTTTTTCTAGATTTTGAGGTCCAGAAGGGGCCCTCCTCCTGAGGGTCGATGGAAGTGGCGCGACTCCAGGGGGGGGTAGGGGGGGACACATAATAATGCAACATGATACAATATGTAGGAATTATGCAAGCATTGGACACATTGGATCCATTGCATTACAGCATCCGCGGACCTGCCTCCAGCAACACGTCACTTCCGGACGTGGATTCTTTAGGCTTACGCCACATCCGCCGACCCCTTGTATTCTTTGGTCGATCAGGTATCAGTTTTTTTGTATTTCCCTTCCCCAGGGGCTCTTGGGGGGTCCTGGGTGCCTCTGTGGGGGATGAGGCAGAGGAGTGGGAAGATAAATAGATGGAGGAAGGTGAGGATGAGGACGCGGCGTCAAGCGGGCTCTGGTAGGGGTCCAGGGATTCATTTGGAGGGGATATCGTCTTCACGCCCCGTCGATTTTCGGGGGTCCTGTCCGGCGCAAGGAGAACGTCTACAGCCCCAGGGCCGATTTTCCCAACGAATAGGATGCATTTCGTCCGCCTCCTCCTCCTTCTCTTCCGCCGACATTATTCGCCTACTCTTCCTTGTCCTCCTCCCCCCCCCACGTGAGGAGGAAGAGGAGGAGGAGGAGGAGAATGCGTGTGACCCCGTCCGTTCTATGCAGTGGTGTGTGTGTGTGGTTCGATCTTGCTCATGAGGTCCGCCCGGGACCTGCGGGGGTAGTCCTGTGTCGGTTTGGGAGTCCTTGTTGTGGCTTCTGGCGGCGGAGATTTTCGCACGCCTAGAGGCCGACAAGGGGTCGGTCGATATAAATGGTCATTGTGCTTATGCGAGCAGGACTAGCGAGCTAGTAGAAGTAGTAGTAGTAGTAGTAGTAGTAGTAGTAGTAGTAGTAGTAGTAGTAGTAGTAGTAGTAGTAGTAGTATAGTAGTAATAGTAGTAGTAGCAGTAGTAGTAGTACCAGTACTAGTACTA
>CAUYUJ010002913.1:55000-84269 GCA_963575745.1 Prorocentrum cordatum | reverse complement strand
AAAATTGCTCGGCGCGGAAAACCCTGTGCATATTCTTTTCTTGCGCCCCTGCACTGGTGATCACGCTTGGGAGGCCCAACTGCAATGCCCGTCAACACACGGTGACCACGAAACTCAGAAGAAAACGCGTCGACGTCTCCAGACGGGGGTTCTGCCCGGGAAGTCCCACCAATTTGGGCGCAAACGGACCTGTGCACCAGACCCTGATGGACCACCCTTGCGTCCCCTGACGGAGGCTCTACCCGAGAGGCTCCACTACTGTGCAACACTTGATGGCTCCCCTTGGAAAGCCCGAGTGCGACGATTGCTGCCACTGGCGATCATGAGGCTCTGAAAAATGAAAGTCCTCGACACCAAACGGGCAGTGCTTTCTAAAATGCAGTCAAAATGGCCCGTGAGGAAAACCTGCGAGGGCCTTCATGGGAGGGGGAACTGAATGCGATGCCTGCTAGCATACGGCAACCACGATTTCTGAAACGAAACACGCTCGTGCCCGCAAACAGAACAGGCGTTCTACCCGAGAGGTGCCGCGCATTTGGGCGCGAACTGGCCTGTGCAACAGCCCCTGGCGGACCCCCCTATCAGGAAGAATTGGATTAGATGCACGTACTAGCACGCGGCGGCCGCGTGGGCTGTCCAATCGAGAGATCCCAACAATTTGGGCGCGATGTGGAGCAGAAAATCTGCGCCCACCCTGCCATGTATGGCGCCCGTGTGTGTATACACCTGGCAGATTCAACGGGCGACCCCAACGCAAAGATCGACGCTGCGCTGTCAACATCGACGGGGACCGGCCTCTCCCGCAAGCCGAACCAAAAGCGCGTGGACTTGCCCAAACACAACACTCCCGTCCGCGAGCTCGCCTACGCGACCCGTGACTTGTTGCTTCAACACGCCGCGTGACCCTCACTCCGGGTACTGGAATGGCATCGCAGACCGCGTGGGCGACAGTCTCGACCCCGCTTGGGCGAGTGTACGCGCTGCTTAGAGGATGTGGTTGCTGTTGTTGGCTGCGTGAACATGTTCCTGGCGGGTGCATGCATGCCTGCAAGGCGTCTGCGGGTGTGGTAAGTGTCCACGTTTTCGCGGAGGCGCAAATCGTCTCGGTAAGTACGCGGTCTGTGCGACGGCATGGTTTGACTATGTTGGATAGCCCAGACAATCTTGCAGGCGGCAATGACATCTGTGGCCGCGAGCTCGAGGCGGAAATGATCATTTACTACGGCGAAGGCGGCCTTCGCGGAATGCCTGCGGCGTGTCCCAGAGATTCGGCACGACTCCCCCCCATCCGAGAACACGGCGCCGAACGACAAACTACACGCCACGAATATTTCAAATGTCTGGGCATGCATCGCGGTGTGTGTGTGTGTGTGTGTGTGCGTGTGCGTGTGCGTGTGCGTGTGTGCGTGTGTGCGTGTGTGCGTGTGTGTGTGTGTGTGTGTGTGTGTGTGTGTGTGTGTGTGTGTGTGTGTGCGTGCGTGCGTGCGTGCGTGCGTGCGTGCGTGCGTGCGTGCGTGCGTGCGTGCGTGCGTGCGTGCGTGCGTGCGCGTGCGTGCGTGCGTGCGCGTGCGTGCGCGTGCGTGCGTGCGTGCGTGCGTGCGTGCGTGTGAATGTGTGTCGTAATCTTGCGAACGGGCCCGTGCAACACCCCCCACCGCAGCCGCCCGTGGGGAGGCCCCGCTGCGATGCCCGCCGGCACGCGGCGGCCACGAGGCTCCGGGGGCAGTGCAGCACCCCCCCACCTGCGGACCTGGAGGCAGGCCCGAGCGCAGTGCGCCTGCTGCCAGCACGCGGCTGTCGTGAGACTACAAGGAGACAACAGGCATCCACATTGGAATCGGGCGCGCTGCCTGGGAAGTCCCACCAACCTGGGCGGGAACGGCGGCATTCGGCACTCCAGAGTTCGTAATAAAACGGAGGGGGTCTGGACCCTCCAAGACAAGCCATTTCAGACCTCCCCCGTGGGAGAACCCTCCAAAACATCGTCCCCAGACCCCCCAGGCCCTCCAAGATAGCCTGGAAGAGACCCCCCTCCGAAATGAGACCCGCCGCCCTTTATTACGAAATCTGGAGTACCCTTCCCTGGGGGAGCGCCCCGTGGCAAGCCCGAGCGCGGTGCCCCGTCGGCACGCGGTGAGCCCGAGGCTCTGAGTGCGAGCGAGGGCGTGCATGGGCGAAGGTATGCATGACGGCGGGAGCGGCTGTGACCAGGTCCCCCCCAAGGTGTGACCGAGTGAGGGTTCTGATGTGGGTGCAGATGGGTGTAGGCGTCTCTGCGCACGACTATCGGGTCGGGCGAAAGGGGGGGATAGCAAAGGGGGGGGTGAGAATCAGCTCACGTAGCTGATTTTCCCGGCGCCTCAGGCGGCCATGTATCGAGGAATGGGCCCCTCGGTGAGGCCGAAACCAGCTGCATGCAGCAAATTTCGTAACCCCCCCTTTCCCAATCCCCCCCTTTCGCCCGGCCCGAGACTAAGGGTGCGTGTTGTGAGCGTGTGGTTGCGAGCAAGCTCAAGTGGGTGAGCAGTGAGCAGAAACGATACCAGCGCGTGGGCGTGGTCAAAATATCAGCGAACCGGAAGGGAGAGGGGACGACGAGGTGTCTCCAATCAAAGGCAACATTACGCAGGAAGTCCCAGGCGCAGTGTCTCGGCTGAGAACCACGCCAAGATGCGGACTCTAGAGGGATTGCGAGACAGCCAATGTATTTGAACTACTGTAGCATGTAATGGCGATGCAGCAGGTCTGTGCGAGGAGAAGCCTTGCTGCAGGAGACCTATTGGCCCACATGTCCTCAATCGTTGACCTTCCCCAGGGAGAAACAGAACCCACGTGGTCACCAAAATCCTTCGAGCTTTGCGTGGAGCACCTGCTGGCAAGCTGACTTCTTACACGACGTGCCCACCTCGTGAGTTGGAAAGACTGTGTTTAGCGGGACCTGGTTTAATGGTATGTACTGGGGGGCGCCCCTCCGCCCCACCCCACTGACCGGAACTGCCGCCACCCGAAGAAACACCAGCCACGGCAGACCTGGTCCAGGGATTCCAATCCATCTCGGGGGCATCGGGGCCCAATCAGTAATCGGCTCCCGATAACTCGGGGCCCTGGCTAGATCCGACTACTGTCAGGCACAAGGCGGCGGAACTCGCAGCTGTAAATTGTCATGGTGACGGTGGTGGTGGCGTGGGTACGGATCTGATGTAGACAAAGATGACACCGATGCGCTTGCGCTTGTAGTTACAGGGGTGCAGCTGCGGAAGCGGGTGCGGTCGCAGGCGCTGGCGGGCGGCCAAGCGTGGGTTCCCAAATCCACCTGCATGTGCGTCTGCGGTCGCCCGCGGACGTGCCCACGAGTATGGCTGCGGCTGCCGGCGCCCGCGGCCGGCGCGAAGTATGCTCCCCGACGGCGGGTGCGGCGGTTAACCGCCCGAGAGCGACCACCACTGCAGCGGAGGCCGGTCCACAAGGAAGCTTCCACAAGAAACCCAACCCTGAGACCCCAGGACGTCCCTTGACTCTTTTGGCTGGTGTGGGAACCTCATGCTGTCTCCCTGATGGCGGGTGCGGCAGGCAGTCAACCGCCCGAGAGCGACCACGACTGCAGCGGAGGCCAGTCCACAAGGAACCTTCCACAGGAAACCCAACCCTGAGACCCCAGGGCGTCCCTTGAGTCTCTTGGTGTGGGAGCCTCTCGCTGTCTCCACCGCGAAGCCACCGACACCCGAGGAAGCCCGGGGCACCCTGGAGGCAGGCAGGGTCTCCGTTTTACGCCTTCCCAGCGGCCACCGCCGATCTGGCCATCGCTCGGACGTCCATTCCCTGTGTTTGTTCGGCTCCGTGCGTGGCTTTTTCGCCGAAGGATCCAGGATGCTCCTCGACGGTCCTCGCCGACGGAAAACATGCACACGCCCGAGCAATGCCGAGCGATGCCGTGGCGGGGGCGCCCCTGGGCGGCCCGAGCCGGGGCCTCGCGGCCGCGGGGTGCGGAGGCGCCGCCCGCGGAGGGCCCCCGCGGCCGCGCTCGCGGCCGCTGCCGTCGCCCGCGAGGGGCGGCCCAGCACGTGCTCCCCGCCTCTCTGCGGGGGTGCGGGCGCGCAGGCGGCCGCTGCGGCCGCGGCGGCGCCCGGGGGGCGCCGCGAGGAGCGTGCCCCGGCTGCGGCTGCGGGCGCCCGCGGGGGGCCCCTCCACCGCGGCGCCCGGGGGCACGCCGGGCTGCCGCGGGTGCCCCGGTCTGCCGGCCCACGGCGTCCTCCCCGCCCTGAGGGTGCGGAAATCAGGCGCCCGCAGGCGGCCAGATGTGAGTCCTCCCCTCGTCCGCTGCTGGCCTCGTGTTGCCCCGAACGTGGTGCCCAGTTGCTGATGCGGGTGCGACTCCGGGCGCCGTCTGCAGTCAATCCGTATCACAAGGATGCGCGGTAAGGATGGAAGGGCCTTGGAGGGCCAAGTTGACGTTTTCCGAACGAGGTTGGCCAGCGAAAGTCACCAAGGGTGGGCCGAAGGGGCAAGGATGCAGGGGTACCCTTGGGAAGGTCGCCCGCCCTTACTGTGCGGGTTGACTGTAGTGGTCCACGATGTGCTCCTCGGTTGCGGTTGCGGGAATGGCGGAAATCGCCAGCGGGCAACCCAACATGTGCTGCCGAATGGACGGAGAGTGCCGCTGGACGGTTTTCCCTGGGGCCGTATGCGACCCGAGGAGGAGGAGGAGGAGGAGGAGGAGGAGGAGGAGGAGGACGAGGAGGAGGAGGAGGAGGACGAGGAGGAGAGAGGAGGAGAGAGGAGGGCGGGTCGCCCAAGCCCTTCGGAGAAACCCTCCAGATGCCGCTGCGGACGCGGGCGCCCCGTGAAGGGGTGCGCCCGCGGGCGGCCCGGAATGCAGCGCCCGATTGCAACTGCGGGTGCGGTGCCCAGGCGCGGTGCCCCGGTGCACGCGGGCGGCGGGCGGCGGCAAGTGTGCGCTGGCGTCGGGAAGTCCATTGCGTGCACCGGGCACGGTGCCGCGGCACCGAGCACCGCCCCCGTAGTGCAGGGCAGGCACGTGACACGTTTTTTTGGTTGCAGGGAACACGTGTCTGGGCCTCAGACACGTGTTCCTCGCGAAGTGTGCGCTGGCGTCGGGAGGTCCATTGCACCGAGCTCCGCGGGGAGCGGCAAGAACTTCCTGCTTGTCACTGCGCCAGCCCTGCAGACGTGCTGCAGCGGATTATTGCATGGAATTCTTCCAGCGCCAAGCCCCGGAACGGCCAGCGAAAAATGAAGTGAATTTCGCGTGGATGTTTTGTAGTCTTCATTCCTGGCCAAAAAAACGAACGAAACTCACATCGAAATCCAGAGCGAACTTCTCCATGACAATCCTGGCCGATCCCAGAGTTTTCCGAACGAAATCCGCTCTGCGAAGTTGTCGCCATGATACTTGGGAGATGGCGGATCATGGATATCATTTTCGAAAATTCCCTCGTGTAATGGCTGGCGGAATGGCGTAAGACTCTTCGATAATCTGCCGTGCACTGTCTCAACGCTTCGTACCGATCGGACCCGACCACGATGGGGGCAACAAATCGAGCCGTACCAACCACCTCGTCGCATGCCTTCGCGGCGTGCTTGTGGAAAATCTCCAGCGCGCCCTCGTAGCCAGGACTTGAGACCAAATACTTGACCATCTCATCGCTGTTCAAACACATATCGACTAGCATTCTGGCTAGAACCTTGCATACCACCTTCTGCCGCTTCAGAAACAAACCCTGGATATTCAGGCGTCCCCCGCAGAGCAAATGCGGATATGTCGGTTTGAAAATCATTTTGATAGCTAACCAATTCGTAAAATTTCCGATGACTAGGCCAGACACTGGAAGCAACACCCAAGGCATCCATCGGACTTTTTCCGTTACGAAGTACAGTGCCATCTGGCCAAGGCCCAAAAACAAGCCCATCTGGGCGCCTGTGCGCTGAATGAATGCAAATTCTTTGCTGCCGACCTTCTGGAAGAGACCGATCAACAACCGAGGCTCGTTCGTGTAGCGTGTGACAGCCATATCCTTGATGTCCAAGATTGATTTGATGTTGCGGCGGACGTCAGACATTATCGGATGGAAAGAGTCCTTGGAACACTCCATGACCTTGTCCAACAATTCGTCCTTGACACTTTGGGGTATCCGTGTCCATAATGATGGAAAAAATTGGGCTCCCAAGCGATCGTTCACCTTCCGCTGGCATTCGATTAATACTGACTCGAAGGTCGCAAAAAAATCGTCCATGTAGATGCGGTCCACGACCTCCTCCATCGTGATAATCCGCCCAAGCATAAGTTCGCACGTTGTCTCTGCCATTTTGCCAGCTTTTCTGGGAACGACGCCTTGCCAACCAAGGCCGTAACCAGAGTTTTTGTAATTCCAGCACCCCCAGAATTTGACTGGATAAAACATCATCTGGACTGCAAGCCAGATATGGCCCCACGTAAACAACACGCTCACGATAGGAATAGACTCCAGCTTGAGCAGCCTGTTGAAATGATGCGGGCACTGCGTTTTGGCAACGACCAGCGATATGCCGCATCCGATGCAACACAACACATAAAACAGCCAGAAGCACTTCTCCTTCAGAAAAGCCTGGCATGCTGATGGCTCGGAGTCCTCAGGGTCTGGCGCCGCTGCGGGCGGCTCTGCTGGAGAGGTCTGCCCGAGTGCCAAGCCTTCCGGCACCACGGAGGCACGATGTGAGGCCAACGGTGCCTGAAGCTCACGTGCGCCTGCGCCCGTGCGCATAGTTGCGGCCCGATGTGCAGAGGCCTATCCAGAATCTTCGCCGGTGCAAGGCCTACAGTCGGGGCCTTGCCCTAAGGAACCCTAAATAAGGAACGAGGCCCCTTTTTTCCATAAGTTAAACTTCGATTTCCGATCGAAAACATAAGGAAAACCTGAGGCAAGCTGCGAAACACTTAAGGAACGCGGAGCCCCTCCCCAACGAAAAGGGTTCCTTCTTCAGGGACCCGACTGTACAGCAGAACGAAGACAGCTGGGCCAAGCTGGGGCAAACATTTTGGGCCAAGACTGGACAGAGCCGAAGGCAACGAACACGAGGCACCAACAAACGACCATCATCACCGCGGAAACCATTCGGCAAAGAAGCAGCGACAAAAAAACTACTGCACCTCTTGACCTTCTTCTCAAACTGCACCTCGTACCCACATAAACCAGGATTGAGTAATGACCGTCACCAGCATGAAACTGGCGCGACTCAACTTAGAGGCAGTTCGCTTGTTGATGGCGTGCGCGTAGAATTCACTACAATGATTTGCAATGCGAGACATGCATTGGTTCAACAACGAATCCGTAAATGAAGTCGGTAGCACATCAGAACTGCGTAGCATGGAGTCGCACCCTATAATACTAAAACCATCGTGCGCGCTTCGCGCGCGCTCAAGTTCTAGCTAGGCTTGATAGGCTAACTCATGTCATCTTATGTTGGTCGCTTCTTGCGTCCAGGGACTCCCTTGGAGGCCCTGCGCAAGCCTCGGAATCGTATAGAAGGGGAAACGCGGAAACGCAGAAATCATTAATTTCCTTTAGATCTTCAACGATTTGGGGCCCTCAAAAGCTTCCTGGGTTCTTTTTCGGGAGGTGAGGGGGGTCTGAGTTGTGGTCTGTCGTGCAAGAGTAGACCGGGGGCCAAACTTGGAAAAACACAGAAATTGTGGGATGTCCATGTTTTTCCAGTTCCTCGGCGCTGTTCGGCGCTGTTTTTTGCTTGTGCCTCGCGGGTTTTGTTAGCCGGGCCCCTCAGGCCTGGGGTGTGGGATCTTCCGGACCCCCTGGGGGCTCTGGAGGCCTCCTGGAGACCTGGAGAGCCGTCGGAAGGGTGTCGCGGGCTGCGCGGGAGCGTGTTGGGCCGCTCTTTACGTTCTGGGGGCTCCTTAGGGTCGTCATGGGCTGTCCTTCGGCGACTTGGGGCCTCCCCCTGGGAAGCTGGACAGAAAAGAAGAAAAAAAAAGAATAAAAAAAAAAACAAAAAAAAAAAAGAAAAAAAAAAAAAAAATAAAAAGCTGGGAATAAAAGAAAAAATGAAAAAAAAAAAATAAAGAAAAATGGGAAAAAAAAAAAGAAAAGGCAAAAAAAAAAAAAAAAAAAAAAAAAAAACGAAAAAAAAAAAAAAAAAAGAAAAAAAAGGAAAAAAAAGGAGAAAACAAAAGAAAAAAAAAGGGAAAAAAAAAAGAAGGCGCGCCACCGGCCAGATGTCAGGGGATGTGTAGGACCCCCGAGTAGAAGTCCCACTTTGAAAAAAAGGGGGGATTCTGGGAATTCCGTATTTTTTCCAAAATCCTCGATCTTCGAGGGTTGGAAGCGGGAAAACGTGAGAAGGCGAAAACATTAGAAAAACCATGGGACATCAACGATGTTACCCTCTTTGGGCACTCTGGGGACGGCTCTCGCAGCTCTCTTGGGCTGTTCTTGGAGCCTCGTCGGGGTCTTTCTGGGGCCTCCCAGGGATCGGGTGTTTTTTTTTCGCGAGGGCGCCGATGGTGCTGCCGGCGCAACGCACTGGTGCTGTGGTACTGCCCGCGCGCGCTATGATCAGGGGGGGCGCTCAGCACAGCCTGATAAGAGCGTGACCGATTGGCCAAAAGTACGGGCCGCGGGGAGAAGGAAATTCTATACATACACATGTACACATGTATATGTATATGTTTGTTTGTATATGGTCGTATCATCATCCTCATCATCATCACTGTGATCCTCCTTACCATCGCAACCCTGGTCCCCATAGGATCGTCGCAAACATCTTGGGCACATCTTTTTTTCCCCCCCTTCGCAGCGCAAGCAAAGCTGTACACAGTTTTGACTCCACACGCTGGCGATGGTTGTTGTTGTTGGTCTATGTGTCCTTCAATGCTGATGCAACACTAGGGTACCGCCGACTAAGCAGTCGAATCCTGGCGTGGAAAGACTGCGCAACAGTGCCAGCACCCCCTACCGGGATCGGGGGTGTGTTGGGGGCCTCTGGGTGGTCCCGGAGGCCTTTCGGAGGTCTCTGAAGCCTCCTGCTCCCGCTCTTGGCCCCATCTTGGGCGCCTTCTTGGCCCGTCTTGGGGCCGTCCTGAGGGTCTCTTGGGTGGTCTTGGGGCGGTCTTGGGAGCCTCGTCGGCGCCCCTTGGACCGTTGGAAGCTCGAAAACGCGAGAAGCCAAAAACATTGAAACAAACAAATGAATGAAAATCTACGATTTTGGCCTCTTCGGGCCGTCCCGGGACGCCTTTTGGACCTCTCTTGGGGTCTCTTGGAGGTTACCTGGGAGCCTCGAGAGCCGTCGGAAGGCTGACTTGGGCTGCTTGGGAGCGTTTCTCCTCCTCATCCCTCTTCTCCTCCTCCTCCTCCTCCATCATCATCCTCCTTCTCGTGGTCCTCCTCCTTCTCCTCCTCCCTCTCCTCCTCCTCTTCCTCTTCCTTTTCCTCCTCCTCCTCCGTTTCCTCCTCCTCCTCCTCCTCCTCCTCCTCCTCCTCCTCCTCCGCTTCCTCTTCCTCCTCCTCCTCCTCCTCCCTCCTCCCCCTACCTCCTCCTCCTCCTCCTCCTCCTCCTCCTCCTCCTTATCCTCCCCTTCTCCTCCCCCTTCTTGCCTCCTGCCTCCATCCTCGTCCTGATCCTCCTCCTCCTCCTCCTCCTCCTCCTCCTCCTCCCTCCTTCTCCTCGCCTTCCCCCTCTCCCCGCGACCATTCCTCTCAACCGCTCCAATCCGCCCGGCTTTTCCATGGGCGGCAACATGCCGGCACCGATGCCATCCAGACCTCTGCTGGGGCGCGCCTTGACCAAGACCCCGAGACGAACCCAGCCGTGTCGACGAGGACCTGCCCTTGGGATGCCCGAGGAGGCGATGGCGAGGGAACGGCATCGGTATCAGAACAGCCGATACATGGCCACACAAGCGCAAATCGAGAGCATGGTCCATTCTGCCAAAAGCCCAAGGCCTCATAGAGATGCCCTGAGCGAAGGAGGTTCCAAGATGGAGGGCTCACGCAGGAAGCACACACGAGGCTGCCCGTCCTCAACTCGGATAAGGCAAGTTAGTGTCGTGACTACGGCGGGGTCAACTTCCGACACTACGCAGACAATTCAAGTTAGAACGATCACGGCTTCCCGAATGTGCAGATCACTCGATGTCAACCGATTCCGGGCCACTGGCGGCGTTCATCTTTGAACACCCGCGCCGGGGTCGCCGTCGCGTCGACGAGACAGTGAAGGCCTCCCTAATGGAGTCCGAGTAGTCGGCGTGGAGACATTCGGGCTCCATATCGACCCGCATCGGAGATACGTCGGAGATGCGGAGCGATCCTGACATCCCGCAGTTCTCAACTCCAGTGCCAGGCGTCTGCTCTTCTCCGCCGATCACCCCTGGCCTTCTCTTGCGCCAACAAGACTCCAGCGCGCTCCCCCCCAGAATCTCCTTGCCTGTCATTGCAGGCCCTGGGCTGGGGAGCCCATGAGAGTTACCTCTTTTTTTCCCCCCCCCTGCAAAGGCCCCGACCACACAGACTGCACACCACTACAGCATGGCTGCGCCACAGCGCGAGACGCAGAAGCGAATGGCGGACGCCCACTCGCACGCGTCCGCGTGCAGAGCGTTCGAACGCGGCTTGACTCGAAGCGGCAAGAGAAATTCACGGAGCAGCTGGACAGCTGGAGGGCCTGCCCAACGGCCGCGAGACGGCACGCCCCCGCGAGGCCGCACGCTCTCCCGCCGGAGCTCCCCCCCTCCTCCGCCTCTTCGGGAGGCCGGCTGCCGCCAAGAGGCCCGCGCCTGGCGCCCGGCCGCGCTGGAGCCTCGGCGGCTGCCGCCGCGCGTGCGTGCCGCGCTCCGCCGCGCCGCTCCAGCCCTCCCCCCCCGCTGTGCACGGCACGAGGGGGGGGGGGGGGCGGGCCGCGGGCTCGCGGCCGCCGCGAGCCGCCTCGCCCCAGCTTGTCGGCTGCATGCGCGTCCTCGGTCTCGCGGTCTCTGGGAGAGGCCATACAGGCGGACCCGATGGGCCAGGCCGCCACGCGAGAGGGCGCAGGACCCCTCCGAGGGCCACACTGCCACGGGAATGCGGGAAGCATGGGTCGCGAGACACAGGACACAAGGGTACCCTCGACTTGGCAGGGTCGACCTACTAATCTGGGCCGACTGTAGCAAGGGCTCCCGACTCCGCGCTCTCGCGCTGCGCGAGGCGCGAAGAACACCGCGCTCTCGCGCCGCCTCCCAGGGGAGAAGAGGAGGACGAGGAGGAATCGGAGCCGAACCGCGAAGCGCGCAGAGCTTCGCGCCCTCGAGGGCGCCCTTGTACCCAGACCCCCGACGTCATGAATTGTTCATGACGTCGACCCCCCCGCAGTCTGGACCCATTCCCCGGGACCGGGTTTTCGTCCTGAGTCGTTTTTTGACGGTCCCGAGGGCTGGTAAGGGCCCCCAGAGGCCAAAAACAACGAAAAACCTCCCGTCGTGTTTTTTTCATGACGCGAGGGGGTCTTGGTATAGGGAGGAGGGGGCCCCGAGGCGGCGGCGAGCCTGGCGGACGTCCGCGCTCCGGTGCGCCAGCTGGCCGCAGATGGGCGGAAGGAGGTCGGCGGGGGCGGCGGGCCTCTGGCCTCCCGAAGGGAGGGGGGGGGGGGCGCGGCGCACAGAGGAGGAGGAGGAGGAGGGAGGAGGAGGAGGAGGGGGGTAGGGGAGGGAGGAGGGAGGAGGAGGAGGAGGGGAAGAGGGAGGGGATGAGGAGGAGGGCGATGGGGAGGTGGGAAGGAGGGGGAGGAGGGTGAGGGGGGAGGTAGGAAGGGGGGTGGAGGAGCAGGAGGGAGGAGGAGGAGGAGGGCTTGACGACCCCTGCGGTCCCTGGGCTCGCGCAGTGGAGCGTCCAAGACGTGCTACAGACTTCCCTGGAGACCAGGGCTCGGGCTGCACGGTGCTCTTCGTCCAGGTTTTGCCTGCGTGCTCCTTCGTTCTGCCTCGGCTCTGCCTTTGCTGCGAGACGGGACCAAAATGGAAGCGGCCCGCAAAATCGCCAAAACACCGTCTAGCTCGAGCCCAGTGGAGACCCCTGGGATGACCTCGACCTGTCTGGATGCACCTCGACCTGTCCAGTCTTGCCTGAACCTACCTGGGTCGATGGGTGAGAAGTCGTCAACGAAAAACGTGGACTCCTTATCCTGCCCCCCCTCCTCCTCCTCCTCCTCCTCCTCCTACTCTCCTCATCTCCATCCTCCTAGCCCCGCTCTCCGCCTGCTGCCTCCCTCCTCTCCTCCTCTCCTCCTCCTCCTACCTCCCCTTCTCCTACCTCCCTCCTCTCCTCCTTCTCGCTCCCTCCTCCTGCACCTGCTTCCTCCTCCTCCTCCTCCTCCTCCTCCGCTTCCTCCTCCCCATCCTTCTCTTTCCTGCTCCTCCCCCTCCCTCCTCCTCTCCTCCTCCTCCCTCCTCCTTACTCCTACCCTCCTCCTCACTCTCCTCATTGTCCTCTGGGCTTGCTCCGTCCCCTCCTCCTGCTCCTATCCCTCCTCCTTCCTCCTCCTCACTACTGTCCTCCTCCTCCCTCCTCCTCCTCCTCTCCTCCTCCTCCTCCTCCTCCTCCTCCTCCTCCTCCTCCTCCTCCTCCTCTCTCTACCTTGTTTCTTTATAGCCGCCACTTGCCATTTGGGCGAACGTGGTCTAGCGAATTGTTTATTTCCTCGTCCAAACACCTCTTCCCTTCCGGGAGGTGCCCCCCCACATCCGTGAGTTTTTTTTTTTTGGGGGGGGGGGGGTCGCGATCGGTTAGGGCGCTCAAGATGGCCCAAGGTTCTCCAAGAGGGCGTCCGATGCTCCAAGATGGCCTCCAAGGCGGCTCGAGATAGCCGACGGTGATCCAAGATAGCTTTTGACAGACCTCCAAGAGGCCCGACGAGGGCCACACGGCGATGATATGTGCTCTCGGAGCTCCCTCAAGACCCCCCGAGAAGCCGAAATCCTTCAACAAGCTGCAGACAGTCTTTGATTTTTGACGTGTCTCGCCTTTTTCGCTTCCGATGCGCTTCTGAGGCCTCAAGATGGCCCCAAGATGGCCCAAGTGAGGCCCAAGGAAGAGGGGCCCAAGAGGGCCACCAGACGGCCCTAAGAGCGCGCAAGAGCGGCCCAAGAGCTGGGGAGGCAAATTTGCCCTTTTGATCGATGGCCTCCAAGATGACTTCAAGAGGCCCTCCGAGGGTTCCAAGGGACCCCAAGAGAGCTCCAAGAGGGTCCCAAGAGGGCCCCCCCCAAAGAGGCCCAACAGGACCCCAACATCCCCCAAAGAGTCCCAAGAGGGCTCCAAGAGGCGATTTTGGAGGCTCTGTCTTCGTCGTCCTCGTTGTCCTCCTCCTCCTCGTCCTCGTCCTTGCCCTCATCGTCTTCCGTTTGCTTTTCTTTTTCGTCGTTGTCGTGGTCGTCGTCGTCGTCGTCGTCCTCCTCCTCCTCCTCCTCCTCCTCCTCCTCCTTCCCTCGTCCCCATGCGGGCCCCAGGAAATGGCCCGAAGAGGCGCTCGAAGGCTACCCCGTTGCTCCCAACGATCTCTCTTTTCACCCTAGTTGCCCACCTTGATTCACTACATCTGCCTATTCGTCCCTGTTCCCGCCAACTCTCATGGGCAATGTCTTTGAATGGGCTGGTGGGGATACGCGAAGCGTGAAGAATAACTGCTCCCTGTCGCACCCCGAGGCGTGTCGGTAGGGCGGGCCGTAAGCTTAAAGTTTGCAACCATTTCACGGATGCAGGGCGGACCGCTTTCAAAATATGGCTCTCGCCTTAGCGCCGTACACGTTCGCTTCAAACTGTTGCAAGCGTTTCACGGATGGATGGCGGTACCTTTTCAAACTGTGTCTCTCGCCGTTGCCCCGCGCACATTCGTTTGAAGGGTCATCAGTGTACAGAGCCCTGGCGTCATAGAAAGGATGTTCCCGCACGGTGTAGGACAGTCAGGGCGCAACGGTCACGTTGATGCGCGGTGCCGAAGTCACAAGAATGGCGTGCTGGCGCGTTTCAGGATCTTCCGGGCGCAGCAGTAACGTTGATTCGCGGCGTTGACGTCCCAGGACAAGGTGTCCTGGCACGGCTCGGGATTTCCAAACGGTTGTCCTCAGACGCGGCACTCGCCTCAGTGAAAAGCAATCCTTGTAGGACCCTGTGAAAAGGGACCTTGGCGGGAGGGTTTATTGCAACATCGTGGATGAGTCTTGCATTGACACTGGTCCTCCTCCTCCTCCTCCTCCGCCTCCTCGTCTCCACCCCCCTCTCCCGTCCTCCTCCTCCCTTTCCTCCTCCCCCTTCTGCCCTCTTCCTCATCCTCGGGCCGATGGGAGAAAGCGAGTATAGCAGGGGGGCGGATGAGGGGGGAAGGAACGGGTGGTGGTGGTGGTGGTGGTGGTGGTGGTGGTGGTGGTGGTGGTGGTGGTGGTGGGGGGACACTGACGTGGAACCGGCCGAGACATCGGGGGATACGCCCTCGACAACGACACCGCACGCTCCTGAGGCCCAGGCCCCGATTGGCGATGCAGGGGCGATGCCGGGGCGAAGGCTTCCCCCCGGGGGGCCGGGTCCCCCTCCCCCGCCCCCAGGCATTCGCCGCCGCCGCTGGCGCGGTCGTCGTCGCCGCTGCCGTCGTGGTCTCGGGCGTCGCCGCCGCCGCCGGACAGAGGCGCGGACAGTGCCTCCCTCCCCAGTCCTCCAGGCGTCGCGGCAACGTCAAGACGGCCAGCTTCTCCCCAGCTCGGGCCTCCAGGGGCCCCGGTTCGGGCCTCCCTCCTGGGGGCCGTCAGGCGATGGCCCCGGCACGAAGAGTTGGCCTCGCAGAGGGAATCTTCGGCCCCACGGACCGACGCCTTGAAGAGACAACTCCGTCGGAGGAGGGAGGGTGGGGAGCGAGGAGAACGGATGAAAAGAGTGGGGATGCGCGGTGGCGGGGAGGAGGACCGAGGAGGGAGGAGGACGAAAGAATAAGTGGCAGGGGAGGGGGGCGAGATCTGGAGGAGGAAGGCAATCGAGCTCGCTCCGTTCGCGAGCGTGCCTGGATTGGAGGCCGTCAGGCCCCCGACCTGCAGGCCCCAGCACAGGATCTTCTTGCCCCCCCCCTCGCCCTCCGCGCCCTCAGACGAGGAGGAGGAGGAGGAGGAGGAGGAGGAGGAGGGGATAGGAGGAAGAAGAGGAGAAATAGAAGGAGGAGGCAGAGGGAGGGGAAGTGGGAGGAGGAGGAGGAGAAGGAGGAGGCGAAGGAGGAGGAGGAGGAAGAGGAGGAGGAGGAGGAGGAGGAGGAGGAGGAGGAGAAGAACGAGAAGGGGGAGGAAGAGGCTCCAGAACCATACACCGACCAGCCGTAAGTGGGGGAGCTGTGGTCCTTACCCCCCTGGGGCAACCCGTCGCATCCTCGAGAGGCGTGTCGAAATCGAGGGGTCCCCCCCTGACCACAGCTCCCCCAGTTGTGGCTGGCCTGATACACGCTTTGTCACTGTCCCGCGGGGGGGGGGGGGGGGCCAGATGAGCATGGAGGAAACGGGTCCTGAAAGAGACGGGTCCCGGACCCTGGGGCCTCCTCCCCAACCGGGCTCCTCCGCCCGAGCCGCTTCCCGACAACCCTGGGGCCCCGTGGAGGGCCCCGAGGGCCAGAGAACGGCGAAGAACCTCAGGACCCGTTCCCCTCAGGACGAGCTTCCCCCGTGAGGGTATGTTGTACCCATCGTACTTAAGGGCCCCATCCCAGAAATAATTTCGAGCACCCGGGCAAGAGTCGAAAACGTGTCGAAAAAGTGTCGAAACAGTGTCGAACGAGTGTCTCCCAGGGCCCGACACGAGAAAACCCTCAAGTGTCGGCACTTTCATGGTGCTCGGAATTCTCTCTGGTGATCAAGGCGAAAGTAGGTTGGAACATCATAACTCAGGACCCGTTCCCCTCAGGACGAGTTTCCCCCGTGAGGCGATGTCAAAATTCTCTCCTCAAGATCCTGCACCCAAAGCCCGGGTCGGTGCAGCCCTGGCCCTGTAGGATCCTGCAAGATCTGGCGCCCTGGCTGACCCCCGTTTGCACTGACCCCCGCCCCTTGATGAGCATCGTTTAACCGATCCCCATCCCCACCAGCGTGGGCTGGGCCCCACTGGCCGATTTACCCCCTGATGGGATGGGGATATAGGCTGCTCTCTTCGGGCTTCGAGGGGCATATCCACAACTGAGGTGGTGAGGCGGTGGGGATCGAGATGTGGATGGGGATGGGGATGGGGATCGGATGAACGATACTGACTTGAGCCCCGATCTCCACCCTTTCCCGGAGGACCGGCTTCTCGTCGCGAAATTCTCCGTGCAGCGGCCTGCTCCAGGACCCAAAAAGCCTCCGCTCCCCCCGATGGAGGCCTCTCCCGGGGAGCGCGCTCCCGCCAGCACACTGCGAAGCGGACCCCGCCATGGCCACAAGAGCACCCCGGGAGGCCCTCCCAAAAGGCGGGGGGGGGGACAAAAACACAGAGGAGCCACCCCGAGCCCTTCCCTACCTCCTCCTCCTCCTCCTCCTCCTCCTCCTCCTCCTCCTCCTCCTCCTCCTCCTCCTGCTCCCCCTCCTCCTCCTCCTCCTCCTCCTCTTCTTTTTTACGCTAGACCGACCTTAGAGTGACGCTGTGGCGTTAGACCACCTCCTCCACCTCCTCCTCCTCCACCTCCTCCTCCTGCTCCACCTCCTCCCATCGGTCCTCTCCTGCAGATCCTCTTCCTCTCCTCGCCTCCAACGGACTCTGGAGGTCTCCACAAGGGCTCGAATGCCAGAGCTGGAAGCCTCCAGGGGTTCCAGCATAAGAACCGTCGAAAACTTCACTCGCCGACTCTCGAACCTCGATGCCCCCCTCCCTCGGCCACGCGTAAGAGAGGTCCCGGGGAAGAGTGACCTTTGGTGTGCGTCCTGCGTGCGATGCGACAGTGGCAGCCCGCGTGCCTGGGTCAGGCTCCCCCGCGCTTCCCGAACCAAAGGTCGCTCCAGCGAAGGTCCACCGCTCGGCTTTCGGGTATTGGCTAGGGTCTGCCGCGGCCATTCGGAACAGCTCGGGCACCATCGGAACGCCCTTGGAGAGGCGCAGTGGCTGGATCGCACCCAGAGGCAGGAAAGTCAGCTGGAGCCGAAACTGCCCGAAGGCGTTCAGCCGCGCGCTTGGGTGAGCCATCGTGGAGGCCTCTGCAGACATCCGCGGCCCATCACAAATGTGATGTCAACACGATTTCGTCCAGATGTCGACCACCCCTCTCCACCCTTTCTAGATTTAGTCCAAGTTTCGTCCAGGTGTCGTCCAAATCCGACAAACTCCAGACGAAGCCACCAACACCGCATCGAATTCTGGGACCCCCTGAGGCTCCCCTACAGGACCACACAAGAAGACCGGAGATCGCCAACATAGTGGCTGTACCACAAAACTGATATCTTCATCGAGTCTGCAACAAAATGCACGAAATTGTGGCACATCTGCAAACATGCTACGTTATCTTCGTAGAATAAGCGGAATTATAAATTATGGGGTAATTTTACCGGACCAAACTCTATACACCGACGCTTTCTCCGGCCCCGCACTGAAACTCGCACAGGAAAGCGGATCCTGGTGTATGCGGGATCCTTGTGTATACATGTTTCGTGGCTTCCCTGGGAAAGCGAAGAAGCAAGTATACACAACACCACCCCGACGTCGTCCCAGACCCTCAGAAAACTCTGGGATTGAAGACCTGCCCGCCACAGGTAATGTATCTGCTCCAGCTTCCGATCAACGGAACTGGGGTAAATTCGCCGGCCCAACGGGCCAGAGGCGTGCTAAGATCTCCGGTAACTGGTTAAGAATTCTCTAGTTCGCGCGCGCGGGGCGGCCCCTGGGGGTCCCCGGACGAAAAGTACCCCGGCAAGGTCCTGAGAGAGTCCCGGGAGGAGTCCCCCAGAGCGCTCCAGGAGCGCTCCATGAGCGCACCAACAGGGCTCCGAGACGTCCCCGAGAGCCCCAAGAAAGGCCAAGAGGCCCCCAAGAGGCCCCCAAGATGGTACACGAGGGGTCCGACATGCCACAAGATCGCTCCAAGACGCCCAAGATAGCCCCCAGACGCCCCAAGAGGCCTCCCAGAGCACTCCCAAGAGGGCCCCCGGAGGCAAAATTCATTGTTTTTCCTTAGGTGTTCCCGACGCCCCAAGACGGCCCCAGAGGCCCCCAAGATCGCCCCAAGAGGGCCCAAGAGGCCCCCAAGAGGGCCCCAAGATGGCCCAAGAGGGCTCGAAGACGGCCCAAGAAGCCTCCAAGACGGTCCAAGAGGGCCCCAAGAACACCCCCAAAGGGGCCCCAGAGAGGGAACACGAAACAAAATTTCGCGCCCTCGGCCCTAAGAAGCCCCTACGAGGCCCCAAGAGGCCCCTAAGAGGCCCCAAGAGGCCCCCACGAGGCCCTCAGGAGGCCCCCAAGAGTCCCCCAAGCGGCCCCAGGAGGCCCCCCAAATGCCCCCCCGAGCGCCCCAGGAGTCCCCCAAGCGGCCCCAGGAACCCCCAAAGCGCCGCATTGACACCAGGCCCTCGGGCAAACGGCAGACATGAGACCGTATGGGCCGGCGGAATGAGCGAAGCGATTCAATTAATTCTGTAGCCGGCTGACGACCTTACAGACCACCCCAACCCAACCCAAAGACCCGAATTTCGGGCTTGGGGGGGGGGAACGGGCTTCACATGTGTGGTTTTGTCCATGTTCCCCGACCCCCCCCCCGCACTGGAAATGGAGGGCAAATCGGAGCTTTCGGGTTGGGTTGGGGTGGTGACCGACCTCCTGCTCTCGGGCCGGGCGAAAGGGCGGGATAGCAAAGGGGGGGGGGTGAGAATCAGCTCACGTAGCTGATTTTCCCGGCGCCTCCCGGCGCCGGCAGGCGCCCATGTATCGAGGAATGGTCCCGACGGCAGGGCCGAAACCAGCTGCATGCAGCAGATTTCGTACCCCCCCCTTTCCCAATCCCCCCCTTTTTGAGCAGGGACCGACCGTCCCGGCATTCCTGTAGTCCTACCACAAAATGTTTTCAGAACCCAAAAATGCTCTAAGAACAAAAACAATGTTCTCAGAACACCAGCCCGATGTGCTAAACCAACACAGTCCCCGCCAGAAATGTTCTGAGAACGGAACGTTGCTTGGTGGGGCTATAGGCGAGCCAGGACGCTTCGCCACTGCTTGATTATTACCTCCGCCCCCATCCGCCGGCCTTCCGCCGGCTTCCGCCGGCGGAGGCGGCGTCGCTTTACTTCCGCCGACCTTCCGCCGCCTTCCGCGTCGGAAGAGATGGCAACTCCTTCGATCCTCGAAGACAAGGCCTTTCTGAACGTCCCATATGTATCCACTTTCCAAGTAAACTTCCGTAGGTCCGAGCGGATCTCTCGCATGAGCGCGGGACACTCCTCCCCGGCGCGCGGAGCGCACCATGGGAGGCGCCGGAGACGCCACTGGGGCCACTAGGGCCCCGGAGAAATCCGAGAGGGCCTCCGAGAGTCTATGCTCACGTACCTTGCTCTTGTTCGAGATGGGCGTTCAGTAGCCGCCGAGTCGCGGTCTAGAGGTCGCTCGTCGCGCTCTAGAGCCAGACACTCCTCGTCCGGACCGATACTCGACCGCTGGCGCGCAACCGGCTCCCGCGAGCCCCCCATTCCCGGCACGGCCCGCGGCAGGCCCCCCCGCCTGCGGCGCGCGCGCCCCCCGCCGCGAGGCTCGCGAGGGCCTGCTCTGGCCGGGGAGGAGCGGGCGGGCCTCCGTCCGCCTCCTCCTGCTGCTGCTCCTCCTCCCTCCCCTGCCTTTCCTCCTCCTCCTCCTCCTCCTCCATCTCCCCCTCCACATCCTCCTCCTCCTCCTCCTCCTCCTCCTCCGCCTCCCTCCTCCTCCATCTCCCCCTCCTCCTGCTGCTGCTCCTCCTCCTCCCCTCCTCCTCCTCCTCCTCCTCCTCCTCCTCCTCCTCCCTCCTCCTCCTCCTCCTCCTCCTCCTCCTCCTCCTCCTCCTCCTCCTCCTCCTCCTCCTCCATCTCCCCCTCCTCCTCCTCCTTCTCCCCCTCCTTCCCCTCCCTCCTCCTCCTCCTCCTCCTCCTCCTCCTCCCCTCCTCCTCCTCCTCCGCCTCCTCCTCCTCCTCCTCCTCCTCCATCTCTCCCTCCACATCCTCCTCCCCCTCCTCCTCCTCCTCCTCCTCCTCCTCCTCCTCCGCCTCCTCCTCCTCCTCCATCTCCCCCTCCTCCTCCTCCTCCTTCCTCCTCCTCCTCCTCCTCCTCCTCCTCCTCCTCCCCTCATCCTTGTCTTCCTGTCCTCCTCCTCCTCCTCCTCCTCCCTCTCCTCCTCCTCGGATGAGGAGGAGCACGGGGGAGGAATGGGACGCAGAAGGACATCCTGGTACTGTGTGCCTCTGTCGGAGCCGCACGTCAGATCTGAGCGTACAGTGCGAACATCTTGTAGTGTACATTGTGTCCGAGCTGTGTGGCCAGAGAGCGCCCGCCACTTACCGTAGGCTATAGGATTTTTCGGCGCGCGCGTCGCCCATGGGATGCAGACGCGCACCTAGTAGCATGTTTGAGTGATGCCGAAGGAAGGCGGGGGCGGATTCGGAATCGGAATCGAGCTCCAGGGGCACTGGATTCGTCTGATCTCGTGAGGCGCCTAGGCATCTCCTGGCACGGTTCGCCAGTTTACAACGTATCAGATCAAACCTGCGTTTGCCATGAGCACCTAATCAAGCACTTCTGAGGGCTGCCGCAGTACACCCTCCCGCCTCAAGTCCCTTACTCACACGCATCGACAAGTCCGCTTCATCACTACAAGAAGCGTGCCCCGTCGGTGAATCTGGGGGAAACTGTTAAACTAAATGCGCCGGGCACCAACAACCATGCCACATTTTGAAAACGGCCCTCCGTCCGTGAAGCTGTTGCAGACTTTTGACCAATGCGTGGCGCTAGAAGATAATCGCATTTGGACAACGCTCCGTTCGTGAAGCGGCTGCAAGCTTTCAAAACGAATGTGCGCGGCGCTCAGGAGGGAACAACAATTTGAAAACGCCCCCCCTCGATCCTTGAAATTGCTCTTGAAAACATGTGCGCGGCGTCAGTGCGAGAACCACATTTTGAACAAAAAAAAAAAACACCCCATCCGTGGAACCCAACATATTGAAAACGACCGACAATCCATCCGTGAAACTCCTGCACATGTTTAAAACGAATGTGCGCGGCACTAACGCGAGAATCACATTTTGAACACTACCCCCTCCATCCGTGAAACTTTTGCGAAAATAATGAAAGCGGCACTAAGGTTGTGGATGCCATGACAGTGGACACTCTAACAGCCTCTCATTGAATTTAAGATGTGTTTGAAATGTCGGAAAGTGTTCTATGCATGTTTTAAACTTGATTTATATGGTTAAACATATTCAACATATGTTGTAGACATCTGGAACTTATTTGGCAACGTGCTTCCTCTCCATTGATCGTCCTCCACAACGCTAAAGCAATGAACACACTTTGATAACGATCACACCCTACGTCCGTGAAGCCGCTGCAAACTTTAAAGAGCGAGCATGCGCGGCGCTTGGGCGAGAACTACATTTTGAAAACGCTCCCCCTCCTCGCGTGAAATTGTTGCAACGTTCAGTCTTCAGGATGAGACATGGTGAAATCTTCGACGAAACGCCTGGCACGCCCTAGCGACACCAATGGTGGTGCGACAGGGAGGAGTTACGTAAAAGGACACGGGATGGAGGGGGAGGGGCGGGAGGAAGAGGAGAAGGAAGAGGACGAGGACGAGGAGGACGAGTGGGAGGGTGGGAACACGAAGCAGCGTCGAGGACGGAGGATCTAGGTTGTGGGACAATTTCCAGCCAATGCCGGATATCCGAAGGCCGCATGGGACTTCGGAGACCTGTGGGGCCATCGGGAGGGGGGGGGGGGGGGCGGCGACGAGAGACGAGGGAAGAGAGACAGGGAGAAAGGTGGACGAGTGAGGGACAGAAGGACCCCAAAATGAGGGAGGCGGCGGGGTCCAACCCCGCCTCCCCACGTCCGATCGTTATACCGTCACCCTGGGGTGGGCAGGTTTGGCCAGGAAAACGACCGCTACGCGCCAGAGGACGCGAAAACAATGTCGAAGTAAAACGAGGACGAAGAAGAACAAGACGAACCATAATAGTAATAGTAATAAGAAGAAGACGAACAATAATCAGAAGGAGAATAATAATTATACTACTACTACTACTACTACTACTACTACTACTACTGCTACTACTACTACTACTACTACTACTACTACTACTCCTACTCCTACTCCTACTCCTACTACTACTCCTACTCCTACTCTCCTACTACTACTACTACTCCTACTCCTACTCTACTCCTACTACTACTACTACTACTACTACTACTACTACTACTACTACTACTACTACTACTACTACTACTACTACTACTACTACTACTACTACTACTACTACTACTACTACTACTACTAACTACTACTACTACTACTACTACTACTACTACTACTACTACTACTACTACTACTACTACTACTACTACTACTACTACTACTACTACTACTACTACTACTACTACGACGACGACTACTACTACGACGACTGTAAGAGGATGCGGAGAAAAGGCCTCGAAGGGATCTGCCCTGCGCACCTGCTCCTGGGAGGTCCCCCGCCCTTCTGGCTCCTCCGGCGCGCTGCCGGCGCAGCCCCGTGCCGGTGGCACCGCCGCGGGATCCGCACACCTCCTCCCCAGGCTTCTGGTGTTATGTGTGCCCATCCGACTTGAGGACCGCCTCCCAGAAATAATTCCGAGGGACCAAGAAAAGTGTCGAAAGAGTGTCGAAACAGTGTCGAAAAGAGTGTCTCCCAGGGCCCGACACGTGAAAACCCTTGAGTTCTTGGGTACTTGTCTGGGCGCTCGACATTTTTCCTGGTGATCCAGGCAAAAATAAGTTGGAACATCATAACTCTGGTGGATTGAATGGCCCGACGCGTGCGTTCTTCCAACAGAAAAGTGCTAGACAACGCGGGCCCCAAACGGTCAATTAGTGCACCGTGGGTATGGATTCTGTGTGGTGCAAGCTGTTTGGTGCAAGTTATGTGGTTCAGCTGTGGTGCAGCACGCGTGGTGCAAGCCAGAGGCGGCAACGAAGCGGCCACGGGCGGCAACGAGGCGAAACCTCGCCAGACCCACTCAGCGCACGAGGCGGCCACACGGCGGCAAGGCGGCCACGGTCGGCAACGTGGAAAAGCCTCACGGGACCACCCATCTGATTCATTAGTTAGAGTAATGAGAGCTCCTGAGTGCAAGCACTGTTTGGGGAAGCGCGGATTTATGTATCTAGAGATTGCCATGTCTTTTTTCCACCTGGAAGCAGAAACGCAATTCACTATTCCCGCCAAGGGCGGTATTCGGGACCAAAGCGCTATCGAAAATGCGTCTGGGACGACAAACTGCCCCCAGCGAGGGGGCTACAGACCTTTTGGGCCGCGCATTGAAAAATGCTATGTGGGCAGTCTGGGTCTTCGTCCTCCTTCTCCTCGACACTTTCCTCCTCGTCCACCTCCTGCAACTCCCCCCCGTCAACATTAGCCTCCTTCTCCCAAGGGACGTTTCATTTCGGCGCGTATATGCGCCACGCGGGCGGGGACGGAACTGGAGGTAGAGGGCGAGGAGGAACCCGAAGAGGCAATCATAATAATATGGACAAGATTACAGTGTGGAGGGGTTGGGGAAGGGGAGCGATGATCGAAATGAGAAAAGCCGACCGGGATACTGCGAGGATGCTGCTGTCGGACCATCAGCAACTCATCGTCGGACGGCTTGGGCGCCAGGTGGGATGGGCGCCACCATTTTCGCAGGACCCTCTTTTGATCGAGCGGCGGAGCATGGGGCCCATGACCGGAAACATAACACGCCCCCCCCCACCCCTGGCCATCGCTCGGACGTCCATTCCCTGTGTTTTTGTTGTCGGTTTTTCGTGCGTGGTTTTTCCGCCAAATGATCAAGGATGCTCTTCGATGGTCCTCGCCGAAGGAAAAATGCACACGTCCGAGCGATACCAAGCCCCCCTCCCCCGGGATCAAATCGCCGCGGAGCGGCCGTTACACCGAGAAAGGGGATCAGACACGTCGCCGCGCACACCCCCAACAGGGCCCCGGGACCACACAGAAACTACGAGGCCACGACGCCCTCACCGCTCCGCCGCGCGCGCCGACGGGAGAGAGGCCGCGGGCCCGCGCGCACCGCGGCCGGCCGCCGCGGCCCCGCGCGCCGCGGGGCCCCGAGCGCCGCGGCCCGACGGGCGGCCCGACCGCGGCGCAGGGACGAGGCGGGGCGCCTCGGAGGCCTGCGGCCCCGGGCGCGGACCGAGGCCGCCGCGAGGGAGCCTGTCTGCCACGCCCCGTCCGCCGCAGCATGGCCTGCCTGACCGTTGGCTCCTCCGCTCCTGCCGGAGGGCAGATCCCCGCCCCGGCCATGGGCACCGCCATCTCTCGCAGCACTTCGCGACCTCGGCTTCGGAGGTCGCGACGCACAACCGGCAGCGGCGCTGGTCGTGCATGTCCCAGCGCTTGAAAACCTTCGCCGCATCGTAGAGGACCTGCCGGTGAACGCCTCGCGCATCTCCTTGAAGGGGGCCGCCACCTCGCAACCCTGAGCCTCGCGGGAGTTGACCAGGGCCCGCGCTGCCGCCTCCGCCAGGTGTACGCCGTGGGTGGCGCCATCCGTTGGACCTCGGGGCTCTTGCCGTGGCACGTGGCGCTGTAGGCCCTGCCCGTCTCCTTCGCGGCCTCGGCGACTGGGTGGTCGCGACGACTGGGTGGTCGACCAGAAGCTCGAGCGCGAGGTATGCGGCTGATTCGAGGCCCCTGGTCTGCAGGTCGCGGGCGAGGACGAGGCGGGCGAGCGGCTTCAGGGTCTCCTCGAAGCCGCCCAGCCGCTCCCCCGCCAGCTTGGCCGCCCTCGCAGCTTCGGGATGCGCCGCGCCGCGCGCCGCGCCGCGTCCTCGACCTCGCCCCCGCCGCCATCTCCCGGCAGCGTCTTGAGGCGCCGCCACGCCCGCCTCTCGGCTGGAGGCCCGTCGGCCGCCGGAGCCGCCGCGCCGCCGGCCGGCCCCGCTAGCGCCAGCGCCCGCTGGGGGGCCTCGGCCGCCATGCCGTCGCAGAAGGGGCGCGGGAGATCGCGCGGGCGCGAGCTGAGGCCGTCGGCCCACGGAGTGTTGCTAAAAGGAGTGGCTGTGGTGCGGCGGCAGTGTCTGAGAACGGACTCCGCTGAAAGCACAGACGATCTCAGCGGGAGCGATCACTGTCGGCGATCCACATGCTAGCCCGTGTCGGCAACAACGTCGGGACAAGCGAATCGAGCACGCGACGTAGCCGAAACCCAGGGGGCAAGAACAATCAGACATAATCCGCACTGGTTAAGAAACAAGAGCGAAGCCTCCACAAACCGATATCGACGACGACGGCCCTCGTGACACAGCAAAGCGCGTTCCGCATCGAACACAGTTCCGCGCGCGCCCTGGTCGCGCGGCCCCTGACACGCGAAATCCGCCGACCCCTTGGGGATCATCGGCGTGTGAGATGCTTCCCCCTCCCCAAACCCCTCCCCCGGGAGCCCGGTCCGGTCGATTTGGAGGGGGGGGGGGGGTCCGGGACGAGCGCTCCACGGGGCTTTTCCTGGCCCAAGAGGGCTTCAAGACGGGCCACGAAGCCCCCAAGAGGCCTCCAAGACGGCCCACGAAGGCTCCGAGAAGCCAAACGACCGCTCCAAGACGCCCACGATGGCCCCAAGACGGGCCAAGAGGTCTCCAAGACGGCCCCTGAGGTCCCAAATGAGCCTCCCAAGAGGGCCCAAAGAGTCAAAAATTGCTGATTTTCCAGAGTGTTTTTCGATGTTTTTTGCTTTTCCGCCTTTCCGGCTTCCCGACGCTCCAAGACGGGCAAAGAGGCCCCAAAGATAGCCCCAAGATGGCCCAAGAGGCCCCCAAGACGGCCTCCAGACGGCCCAAGACGGCCCCAAGACGGCCCAAGAGGTCCCCAAGACGGCCCAAGAGGGCCGATTTGGAGGGGGTGAGAAGGCCGGGACGAGCGCAGCACGGCCGGGACGAGCGGTTCCAGGGCTTTTCCGGGCCCAAGAGGGCCTCAAGACGGGCCAAGAAGGCTCCAAGAGGCCTCCAAGACGGCCCACGAAGGCTCCGAGACGCCAAACGACGCCTCCAAGACGCCCAAGATGGCCCCAAGACGGGCCAAGAGGTCTCCAAGGCGGCCCCCGAGGTCCCATACAAGTCTCCCAAGAAGGCCCCAAGAGTCTAAAATTGTTGATTTTCCATAGTGTTCTTCGACGTGTTTTGCTTTTCCGCCTTTCCGGCTTCCCAACGCTCCAAGACGCGCGACGAGGCCCCAAAGATAGCCCCAAGATGGCCCAAGAGGCCCCCAAGACGGCCTCCAGACGGCCCAGGACGGCCCCAAGACGGCCCAAGAGGTCCTCAAGACGGCCCAAGAGGGCCGATTTGGAGGCGGGGAGGGGGCCAGGACGAGCGCAGCACGGCCGGGACGAGCGGTTCCAGGGCTTTTCCGGGCCCAAGAGGGCCTCAAGACGGGCCAAGAAGCCCCCAAGAGGCCTCCAAGACGGCCCACGAAGGCTCCGAGACGCCAAACGACCCCTCCAAGACGCCCAAGATGGCCCCAAGACGGGCCAAGAGGTCTCCAAGACGGCCCCCGAGGTCCCAAACAAGCCTCCCAAGAGGGCCCCAAGAGTCTAAAATTGTTGATTTTCCATAGTGTTTTTCGATGTGTTTTGCTTTTCCGCCTTTTCGGCTTCCCGACGCTCCAAGACGGCCAAAGAGGCCCCAAAGACAGCCCCAAGATGGCCCAAGAGGCCCCCAAGACGGCCTCCAGACGGCCCAAGACGGCCCCAACACGGCCCAAGAGGTCCCCAAGACGGCCCAAGAGGGCTCCAAGACGGCACCACGAGGGGCCCAAGAGGGCGACCAAACATGTTGAAACTCTAGCTTTCTGCCCCCAGGAGCCCCAGGGGGCCCCAAGAGTGCCCCAAGAGGCCCCCAGAGGCCCTCACGAGGCCGCCCAGACGCCCCAAGGAACCCCCAAGAAGCACCCCAGAGGCTCCGAAACGGCCCCCGAGTGGCTCCAAAACTCGCAGTGTCGCTGTCCGCTCGGACCTCCCCGCGGAACTGCCCGAGACCCTCTGGCGGTGGCGGCGAACAGACACCAAACAAATATCACTCGCCTTTTCACCCCTTCGCAGCTTCTACTACCCCCAGATTGGCATAAACAAGGGGTCGGCGGTGTGGCGTAAGCCTAAGAATCAAAGCCCCCGACAGCAATGAAACCAGGAGGCTCGCAGGGCGGAAATCCCCGCCGCGCAGCGCCCGCCAACGATGCCCAACCGCAGGCGCCGTATCCCGCGTGGGAGGGAACTGAGCAGCCCAGCCCTGCACGCGCAATACCCGTGGATCCAATCGTAACACTTCGTCGCGAAGGGCGCCAGGAGCGAGCAGCCCCATGGGGTGCCTCCCCCTGCTCGGACCAACCAGCAGCATCCCCAAGTCGTCCGTCGGCCAAAAGAACCTCCTCCAGCACGGAAGGCAGCTGACCGAACAGCGCCCACCCGAGGGGCGGCGCAGCGCGCGGATGTAGAATCCGAGCCGCGTGACCCGACTTCCCTGCTCACCCTCGGCCATCTGCAGCACCTGGCGGACAACGACGGCGGGCATCGCCCAGCGCTGGGAGCCCTCCTCCGCCAAGTTGCCGCGAGTCGCCCTCGCCCCCGGCGCAGACCTGCCCAGCCGGAGAGCCGCGCGACGGAGCGCCGGCGGCCACGACGACGCAGGCACCGCCGCCGCCGCCCACGGAGAGCAGGGGCCCCGAGCGCCTTGCAGGAGGGAGCCGACGTGGCGCATGCTCGGAGGCTCGGCCCGCTAATCCCGAGGCCCTCGCCTCTGGGGACAGCGATCTGCGGCGCAGAGCACGCCCGGCAGCTGGGAACAGGCGCCGGCCAAGGAGGAGCAGCACGCCGGGGCGGAAGCTTCTTCCGCACCCGTTCCCTCAGTTCGGCGAAATTTGGGTCGGGACAGTCCCCCTACGGGCCGATTTGGGACGAAAAATCAAAAATACCACCCAAAAACCGCCGAAAATAACCGAAAATAGTGAAAAAGTCGTCCCCAGACTATTGTTTCACTTATTTGAATATCCCTCCTGTAGAGGGACACGCCCGACTTAAGCTAAGTCACGGTCGGCCGCCACCTGGGCCTTCGCCACAGAGAGGCGCCGAAGCAGAGGGCCACGCCGTAGCCGTTCGCGGTGCAGCCGTTGATCCAGCTCCGCGGCTCATCTGCCGACGCGCTGCAGCCGTGTGCTCCAGCCTCGGAGCATTGTGGACCCGACGATGGGACCCCCGCGAACTCCCGCCCAACAGGTGGGCCATCCTCCGCATAGCGGCAGCATCGCCAACCCGTTCAGCCTCGGCCAGAGCATCGCTCCGCAGCTTGCGCGGGCGTCGCCTCTGCTGTCGCCGGAGGGTGTGCAGGCTCCTCGTGACTTCCTTCAGCTCCTCTTGACGTTGGGTGAACTGGGCTTCCGCCTGCCCTGCATGAGCCTGGGGCTCTCTCTCTCTCTCGCTCGAGCGCGCCTGAGGGGATTTCTGCCCTCCATCTCGCGCTCGCCCTCCAGGATGTAGATTGCGCAGATCTCAGCCCTCTCCACCAGCACCCACTTCCGAGCAGCGATCGCCCTCTCCATGTCCTCCGTGCCGCACCGCTTGCTGCCGAATGCTCCGTGCTCGCATCCCGCACCGCATCCGCAACATCGTCGCCCCGCGCCTCGTCGTGCCCAGCCTCCTCCCCGAACGCCCTCGGGGGGGAGCAGGCAGCCCTTTGGACCCCGACGCCCCGCGAGAGGCCAGCTCGCCCTTGTGCCAGCCTCGCCGTCCCCGCGCACTCGCCCAAGCTCCACGGCTCCCGCTGGGCTCTGGGCAGCAGCCCACCCAGACCCCCGACGTCAGGAATCTTTCATGGCGTCGCCCCCCGGCGGTCTGGACCCATTCCCCCGGACCGGTGTTTCGTCCCGAGTCGTTTTTTGACGGTCCCGAGGGCCGGTGAGGGCCCCCAAAGGCCATATATATATATATATATATATATATATATATATATATATATATATATAAAAAAAAAAACTCCCGTCGTGACTTTCCCATAACTCGATGGGGGTCTGGGCAGGAGGCACCGGCACAGCCATGACTCGGACGAGCAG
>CAUYUJ010002913.1:0-50000 GCA_963575745.1 Prorocentrum cordatum | reverse complement strand
CGCGGACCATGCCATTGGGGCCTTCTGTGGCCTTCGGTGGAGCTCCCTGTGGGGCCATGAGGGGTGTACAAATGGGGGGGACGCATGCGGACCCTGCCACTTGTGCATTCGGTTAAGCTCCCTATTGGGCCAGTCTCCTTGTGAAAAGTGTGCCGACATGGGCGGGGGGACCTAGCCGCTGGTGCCTTCGGTGGAGCTCGCTAACGCGCCGCGGTCCTCGTGAGAGGTGTGCCGAAATGGGCGCCGGGGCGCATGCGGACCCTGCCGCTCGGACCTTCGGTGGAGCTCCGAGCGGGGCCGCGGTCCTCGCGAGAGGTGTGCCGAAGAAATGGGCGGCGGACGCGTGCGGACCCTGCCGCTGGGGCCTCCGGTGGAGCTCAGCATGGGGCCACGGCCCTCGTGAGGAGTGCGCCGGCATGGGCAGGGGAGCGCATGCGGACCCCGCTACCTTCGGTGGAGCCCCCCATAGGGGTCACGATCCTCATGAGGGGTCTGCCGTGTGCCGGCATGGGCGGGGGAGCGCCTGCGGGCCGTCCCCCTGCCGGGGCCCGCGGCGGAGCAGCCTATACGAGGCCACGGTGCGGAGCGAGAGCCACGGCCGCGGAACGCGCACCGCCCTGCGGGGCCGCGGCGGCATCGCCAAAGCAGCGCATCCCTGCGGTTGCGGCGCCGCGCAGGCCAGGCGCGCTTGGCGGCCGCAGCGTCGTCGAGTCGATCGACTCCGCGACGCCCGCCCTCGGCAACCGTGCGCACAGTGCGCGGCCCCCCCATCAGGCGCCGCTGGCCCTCCTCGGGGGGGCTTCTGCAGGGGCCTCGGCCCCTCCTGGTTTTCGCCTGGGGCGAGCTCCCCGGCTGCGCGGGCGCCGGCGGTGCTCTTGCTGGCCCCGGCGCCCGTTCGGCTTCCAGGCGCGATGGGAAGAAGGCCATCCTCTTCGCGTCGCCGCTCTGCGCCACGAGCCAACGGGGGTCCACCGACGGGGGAGACGGGCAGCTGAGCTCCCCCCTCTGCGTCGAGGCGGGTCGCCTGAGCGGGCGGCGCCTCCAGCTCCGTGAGGCACCAGGCGGCATCCGGATAGCCGCGGCCCCCCTCCAGGATCGATGAACATGCGCTGGCAGCTCACCGGGGACCCCGTCCTGTCCGCAGCCCTGCTCCCCGCATTCCGCGCCACAGCTCCGCGCTGAGCCCCGCAGCGTGCGCGAGCACTTCGCGCGCCGCTGCGCCGCCCCCCCCCCCCCGACGGGCTGCGCTCGCAGCGCAGCCACGGTGGTGAGCGTAGCCAGGGGGGTGAGCGTAGACAGCTCCACCCCCGGAGCGTGAGCAAGGCGGAGCGCGAGCGAGGCTCGCCCAGGATGGACACAAAGCTGGGGCCAATCGTGCACCGGCACCTGCCGCCGCTCCCTCCGACGCGCGCTGCTGCCCCTCGAGGCTGCGGCAGCCCACCTCTTTTTCGGCACCCCCGTGGGCGGCCGGGCGTCGGGTCGGGCGACAGGGGGGGGATAGCAAAGGGGGGGGTGTTGAGAATCAGCTCACGCAGCTGATTCTCCCGGCGCCTCTTTCGGCGCCGGCGGCGGCCACGCATCGAGGAGTGGGCCCCTCGGTGAGGCCGAACCTCCCCCTCTCCCAATCCCCATTTCCCAATCCCCCCCTTTCGTAACTCCCCCATGTCCCTTTCCCTTTCCCAATCCCTTTCCCAATCCCCCTTTCCCAATCCCCCTTTCCCTTTCCCTTTCCCAATCCCTTTCCAAATTTGCACGCAGCAGATTTCGTACCCCCCCCCCCTTTCCCACTCCCCCCCTCTCGCCCGGCCCGACATGGTGCAGAGCTTCGCCCCGAGCGCTTTCCCAGCAAGGGGTGCGTCGCCGCCCTCGGTGGCCCCCCGCTCGCCGGAGAGGCCCCCGCAGGCAGAAGGAGCCTGTTTTTTTTAGACTCTGGCAAGTTTACTTGCATGGACCGGGGGGGGGCTGAGCCTGAAGCAAGCCGCAAACGACTTGCACGTTCGGGGGGGCGCGGAAAGCACGCAAGTCGAAAGGCACTTGCACGCTAGTATTCGCTTGAAGAGGGGCGATGAGGGGGGGGGGGGGGGGGGGGAACGCCATGCAAGTGAGCTTGCCTGAATCCCCCCAAAAAAACAGGCTCAAAGCAGCTGCCACTCCCATGAGAGTGGGCTCGGGCTCGCGGGGCGCGCGCGGGGGCTCCTCGCCTCCCACGGCGCCCCCTCCTCGCCGAGGCCGCCGCCGCTCCTCGGGGCCTGGAGGGGGAGGCCCCGAGGAGCGGGGGGGCGGCGGCGGCGCCAGGGGAAGTCGGGCGTGTCCCCCCACAGGGGGATTTTGGCCAATTGTTGATATACGAAAGAGCGTGTTCTACCGCTGCTGGCGGAAAACCGGGGGGGGTCACTACCGGTTCGAACCCCTCCCCCCCCCCCCCTCCGGAAAACCGGGGGGGGTCACTACCGGTTCGAACCCCTCCCCCCCCCCCCCAGCTCATCATGAAAAGGGGGGGGGTCACTACCGGTTCGAACCCCTCCCCCCCCCCCCCTCCGGATCCGGAAAACCGGGGGGGGTCACTACCGGTTCGAACCCCCCCCCCCTCGAAAACCGAGTGGGGGTGCGGACAGTGGTGGGGACGGTGTTGGTGGGGACAGTGGTGAGGGGATAGCGGGACAGTGGTGGGGACAGTGGGACAGTGGGACAGTGGTGGGGACGGTAGTGGTGGGGACAGTGGTGGGGACAATGGTGGGAACAGGGGGGGACAGTGGACAGTGGTGGTGACGGTGGTGGTGGGGACAGTGGTGTGGGGACAATGGGAATGAGGTGGAAACAGTGGGACAGTGGAGGGTACAATGGTGGTGGGGACAGTGGTGAAGGCGGTGGCGAGGACGGCGGTGGGACAATGGGACAGAGGTACAGTGGGGACAGTGGTGGGGACAGTGGGGACAGTGGTGGGAACAGTGGGACAGCTCAGTGGGACAGCGGAGGAGTCAGTGGGACAGTGGGGACAGTAGGGATAGTCGGGCAGTGGTTGGGGCCGTGGAGACAGTGGGGAGAGTGGAACCGTGGTGGGAACAGTTCTGGGGACAGCGGGGACAGTGCGACAGTGGTGGGGCCACTGGTGGGGACAGTAGGGGCGGTGGTGGAACCAGTGGGGACAGCGGTGGTGAGGACAGTGGTGCTGGGAACACCAGTGGGGGATGTGATGCGGACGGTGGTGGGGACCGGGAGTCGTTTGCTGGCGGTGAGTAGGGGGGGGGGGGGAAAGGGGAAGGGGGGGTGCGAACCGGTAGTGACCCCCCCCGGTTTTCCGGATCCGGAGGGGGGGGGGGGGGGGGGGGAGGGTTCGAACCGGTAGTGACCCCCCCGGTTTTCGAGCGGAGAGGGGGGGGAGGGGTTAGGGGAGGGGGGGGGTTTTGCCGGGGGAAGGGGGGGGGGGGGGGAGGGGTTCCAGCAGGGGGGGGATTTTCGGAGGGGGGGGGGGGCGACCCCCGGGTTCCGGAGGAAAAGGTTGGCAATTTTCCACAGTAAAGCGGCGGTGGATCACGCTCTCTCCTACACATCTCTATATGTATATATATATATATATGTCTGTATATATGTGTGTATATAAACTCGAAAAATACACCCCAATATACCCTACTTGTTTTATATATATATTTATATATATAACAACTCGAAAAATACACCCCAAATACTAAACAATAGTCAACAAGTCGTCCCCAAACGATTTTCTTACTGTTTTGGAAGAGTCCCCATGTAGGGGGACACGCCCGACTGAAGCCACGGGCGGCGGAGGCGGCGGGCGGATGCTCCCAGGGCCCGCGCTTCCCCTATATGATGCCACCCGCGCCGAGGCGTGGCGCGGCGCCGCGGCTCTGGACTTACATCGGGCCTGTCCCCCATACAGAGGGTTTTTTGGGGGCGAAAGATGCAAAACAGTCAAAACACATGCCCCCCAAATTGCCAAACATGATCAAAACAAATCGTGCCCAGACTATTCATGCGGCGCCGCGGCTCTGGACTTACATCGGGCCTGTCCCCCATACAGAGGGTTTTTTTGGGCGACAAATGCAAGTTAGTCAAAAGGTACCCCCAAAATTGTCAAACATGATCAAAACAAATCGTCCCCAGACTATTCTTGCGGCGCGGCGGCTCTGGACTTAAGTCGGGCCTATCCGCCTACAGGGGGATGTTGGGCGAAAAATGCAAAATAGCCAAAACATACCCCCAACATTGTCAAACATGATCAAAACAAATCGTCCCCAGGTATTCTTTGACTACTTTCGAGGATCCCTCCTGCAGAGGGGCAGGCCCGACTTCTCTCTGGACGCGCTGGGTAGGAGGAGGCGACTGATGATGGGCCCGTTTTCCACCACCACCACCACCACCATAAGTTGCAGGGGGGAAGGAGGTGGAGGATGAGGAGGAAGAAGAGGAGGAGGAGGAGGAGGATAATCAGGAGGAGGAGGAGGACCCCCTCCCCCTCCTACTTATGGTGGTGGTGGTGGATAACGAGCCCACCAACTGAGCCAGCATCGCCCGGAGGTCCTCCTGGGGGCCGCCTGCGCGCGTCGCCTTCGTCGGCGAACACCTGCGGCGCCTCGGGGCGGGCCCCCCTGAGATTGGCGCGGCCCCTCCCTCGGGAGGAGGAGCCGCCGGCCGGGCCGCGCCCGAGAGCCAGCAGCCGCTGGACCTCCGCGCTCGGCGCTGGGCGCTCCGCCCTCCAGGGCCGCGGCGCTGGCCCCCCCCCCGCCCGAGGACGGGCCATGCCCGACCAAGGCTTCGGCTGTGCGCCGAGGCGGCCCCGCGCTGGCACGGGAGGCACCTCTGGGAGCGGCGGGGCCAGCGCCGGAAGAGGGCGGTCCTCGGCGTCGGCGTCGGCCTCCGGGCCGCCCGCTCCGAAGGCGTCCGCGGACTTGCACGGGGTGGCCTTCTCCGCGCCGGGCGTGGCCTCGTCCCCTTCGCCAGGCGCGGCGCCGCGAATGGCCACGAAGCCATCGCAAACACCGACGACCTCCGAGGGGCGCTGCCAGTACCTGCGGCCGCGAGCCGTTCCGAACGGGACCAGCCCGTCGGAGTCGCCCTCGCTCAAAGGAGAGGCATGAGAGCCTCCAAATCCATCTCGGAGATCTCCAAGTCGACCACCAACACAGAGGCGGACGTGCTCCGCGGACACGAGGCCGCGCCGAGCAAGGGCACGCTGACCACGTGGAAGCGGACGGGCCCAGGCAGTGCCAGCAGGATGTCCCCTGGCCGAGCGGCCAGAGGCATCGCGGCGCAGCTCTCCTCGCCCTCGCCCAAGGCCAGCGATCGTAGCGAGTGGCTGACGGAGGAGCGACGGGGCGGAGGTCGGGCCGAACTGGCCCCTCGGGGATGGCGAGCCCCCCTGCCGCCGAAGCGGCGGCCGCCGTGGCCGGCGGCGCGAGCGCCAGCCTCGGGGAGGAGCTGCGGGCGGGCCCTGCGGAGCGGCCCGCCCGCGCGCTCCGCGGCCCGCGCTCCCGGACCGCTCAAGCCAGGGCTTGCGCTGCGCACCGCGCACCGCGCCCGTCGGGTCCCCCTCGCGGTCCGCGCGCGGGGGAGGCCCGTCGTGCCCCGCCCAGCGGGCCGCGAAGGCCCCGAGGCAGCAGCCCCCCCGCGGAGGCCGGGAGACGGCAGCGGCCCCGAGCAGGGCCACGGCCGCCGAAGGCAGCAACTACCAGCCTGGAACATGTCCCCATCCCTATGTTGGGCATCGCCTCATCACGATGGCGATCCTAGGGACCTCCTCAGTTTCTGAGGGCGTATCCCTGAGATTGTCATCTCCTTTTAGCGTGCCTGTCTTAGGGATAGGGCTACGCTCGAGGCTGGTGAAGCAAAGGAGGCACGCCGCTGCTCAGATCCACCGCCCGCCCGAGGCAGACGGCGGGGCGAGCCCCGCAGCCCGCAGGGCAGATGGGGCAGTGCCCCCCCGCGCCGCCCGAGGCGGCCTGGGCGGGCCACGGGGCCGCCCCCGCAGAGGGAGAGCACAGAGGTCAGCAAGAGTTGGGAAGCGGTTTTGGCCCACGAGCCGCTCGCAGACCGCGGCTCGCAAGACGCTGGAAAAGCACCACGCCGTCGCTCGGACGTCCATTCCCTGTGTTTGTTTTAGGTTCCGTGCGTGGTTTCTTCGCCAAATGATCAAGGATGCTCCTCGATGGTCCTCGCCGAAGGAAACATGCACACGTCCGAGCGATGCCAAGGGAACAGCACCGCTCCCCGCCCCCTCGAAGGCAGCCTGGGCGAACGATTGCATTAATCGCTCGCCCCCGGGACGCTGCGCGAGGACTCGGGCCGAGGCGCTACAGACGCACAGACGCGCGAGAAGGGGGGTTAATAAGCGAGAGCACGATGGTGATACTGATGACGGTGATGATGGTGATTGGCAGGAGCGGCGATGACGAAGATGATGATGATGATGATGCTGCTGATGAAGATGCTGATGATGCTGAACATGATGAGATGATGAAGATGAAGATGAAGATGAAGCTGAACATGAAGGTGATGTTGTTGTTGATGATGATGATGATGAGATGAGATGAGATGAGATGATGCTGATGATGCTGATGATGATGATGATGATCATGATCATGATGATGATGATCAGGAGGAGGTTTTAGTGGAGGGGGAGGGATGACGATGATGATTTGGAGGAGGAGGAGGAAGGAGGACGACGACGACGAAAACGAGGAAGAGCGGGGGCCGGAGGATGATAATGAGAAGGGGGCGGAGGCGCTTTGATGAAGTATCGGCTGCATCTGTATTTTGCGATTGTGCTGTAAGGTCGTCGTCCTCCTCCATTTATCATAATCACCATCATCACCACCACCATCAGCATTATCGCTCCTCCTCCGCATTGTCCTTTGTCACCATCATCGGCGTAATCCCTCCTCGTCCTCGCCCTAGTCATAATGACCATCGTCATCACCATCACCTTTAGCAGCATCATTATCGTCACCATCATCTTCAGCATCATCATCATCATCATCATCATCATCATCATCATCATCATCATCAGCATCATCCCTCCTCTTCTCCTCCTCCTCCTCCTCTTCTCCCTCTTTGCGTCCATGTCAGGACGGAAAGGGGGAGGAGGGAGAAATGTTGGAAGGAGGGGGCCCGTACAATGAAAAACAAAACGGAACCTCCACAATGAAAAACAACAACACAATCATACAATCAAAACCAATAGTAAGCCCATACAATCAGAACGCCATTGGAAATTCATAACAATAACACTTCTTGGATCAACGAACCCTGTGACGATACCAGCCACAACAACAATAGCAACAACAACCTGTGAGCGTCCCCAAATAAGTTAACATCTATGGTTTTCGTGCCTTCAGGAAACATGCGCGAATCTGGGCTGGAGGGCCTTGAGGAAGTCCGAAGACACGAAAACCATAGATTTCCTAAGTTGTTGTGCCCTCACAGGAGTGTTTTTTTGTTGTACCCTCACAGGGTTTGTGGACCGAAGAGCTTCTCTGATTGTGTTTGATTGTCTGGACTCCTTAGTGTGCGCATTTCTGTGTGTTCTTCATTTTCGGGCGTAAAGTTTTCTTTTTGCTGTGTGTGTATGTATATCTTATGATTGTTGATTGTACTGATGCCTTATTGCTTTGATTGCGCGGAGGAGAAGGGGGATGAGGACAAGAATGAGGATGAAGTTGATAATGAACATGATGAGAAGAAGGACAAGGATGATGACGGTGATGACGATGGTGGTGATGACGGTGATGAGGATGATAGTGAGAAAAGCCTCATGCCACATAATCATAAATCTCACCCCATAGGGAGGAAGAGTAAGAGGCTGCCCCGACTTCTCGTGGTGCACGCTGAAAGATATTGGAGCGCTCTTTCGGACACGGCGCGATCCCCATCCCACCAGGAGGCGAAAATGGGAAGCCGGCTTGTGTTCGGGACGCGAGGGGGGCCTGGGCCGGACAGAATCTGTTGTATTCCTGGTACCGTCGGGGCGTTGACCTAAGGAACTCTCTAAATAAGGAACGAGGCCCCTTTCTCCCACAAGTTGAACTTCGATTTCCCATTGAAAACCTTAGGAAAACCGGAGACAAACTGCAGAACAATCAAGGAACACCGAGCCCCTCCCCAGCGAAAAGGGTTCCTTCTTCGGGGCCCCGACTGTAACGGTTGTTGCCCAGGGAGGGGGGCCGGGTCACGGTGACGCCTGGGCGGGTGGAGGCACGGCGGGGCGGCAACGCGCTGCGATCGCCACAGCGTGCGCACGAGCCCAAGCATGTGGGCTCCAAGCTCCCCCCCCATTACAGTGCGGGCAATACTTATGTCTATATCCACTGCAGTATGGAGTTTCGGGCTCCCTTCCCAAGAAACCCGAGGCGCATTGGATATGGGTGAATTTGCCCCCTAGAGGCTCGATTTTTATCCATATCCAGTGCGCCTCGGCCTTGTGGCGCCGCTTCCAAATAAGTCCAAGAGGCACTGGATATGGACATGAATCTTGCCCGCATGCAGAACAGGAAAACACCCTAGTAATGAGCACCCAAGCGAAGCCGTGGAACAAACGCACCCAGTGAAGGAGTCCCACAAGACAGGGCTGTCTAGTCATCGCACAAAGCCGTCTAAGGAACGCGAATTACGGGGTCGGGGGTGTTTTTTGTTCCTCCCCTGACCCCAATACGCTCGCTACCGGTACCAACTGGTCAGTAACCGTAATGCGCCACAGGACAAAAAAAACAATCTCGGAGGGCAAGACATCGGCCCGCGGACCAATCCAGGGGGTGCGCTCCGACTGGACATCCAGGGGGGGGGGGCTGTCGGGCCGCGGGACGCGAGGCCCCCCCCCCACACCCCTGGGACCCCCCGAGAACCAAGGGCCCAGAAACCTCGAGCTCTCGACTCTTTCAGCTCGACCCTCCTCCCAGGCATCGCCACAGGGTGCCACCACCAGGGGGGCGGCCACTTCCTCGAGGAAGCGCCGTTTCCTCCAGGAGATGGGCCCCCCTGGAGAACAAAGCCAGAGCCATCCAAGAGGACCCCCGAGAGTCTAAAAAAGCCTCCTCGAGCGTCGGCCCCGGATCGACCCTCGGGATTCTGACGTCGACGTGGCAGAGCTACAACAACCTAGCCTTTCTTGGCTGAGGGTCCTCCTCCTCCTCCTCCTCCTCCTCCTCCTCCTCCCTCCTCCTCCTCCTCCCTCCTCCCTCCTCTCCTCCTCCTCCCTCCTCCTCCTCGTCTTCCTCGTCCGACTTCCACTGTGACGCCTGGACGCCTGGAACGGCCGCTTTTGAACACAGGGGTTCCAGTAGTTGTCGTATCTGGTAGACCGAGTGGGCCCAGGGCCATGAAAGTCTAAGCGAAACGCTCGTACATGTGACGAACTGGCGACACCCTCTGCAGGTGACCCCCCTTGGAGTTCCCCGATGCCCTCCCTCCCAATTGGAAGAAGGAATAAAGGAATAACGACATAAACATACACTTTTGGCGCTCCGCGCGGATTTCTTGGATCTGCGCTGGGGCGGATCCGGAGGCGCCACCAGGGGGGCCCAGGCGCCGTATCCGAGAAATTCGCTTTTTTTTTTGTTGTTTTTTTACGGCCGCAGGCGGAAGCGCCAGCGGCAGGCGGGTCCGAGAAATTCGCGCGGAGCGCCAAAAGTTCATGTCTATGCAAATGTTTCTCCGTCGATCAAAGGCGCCAGCGCCGCCGCGGCGTCGGCGTCACCCGGCGCGGCCGCCTGGAGCGGCGGCCAGGGTAGCGGGCGGGGGTGGAAAGGAGTAGAGCAAGCAGGCCGTCGGACCAGTCCGATGACCACAAGGGTAACAGCAAGAGAGGAGGAGGAGGAGGAGGAGGAGGAGGAGGAGGAGGAGGAGGAGGAGGAGGAGGAGGAGGAGGAGGAGGAGGAGGATAAGGAGGAGGAGGAGGAGGAGGAAGCTGGCCCCATCGACAGGGGCCCCGCGGCGCAGAAGGGGAGCACGACGACGAAGAGCCGACACGACGAGGGGGCGCGGGGAGGGGAGAGGGGGGGGGGGGGGAGCAGGAGGAGGGGAGAGGAGGGGGGGGGACGACGCAGCGAGGGGGCGCGGGGAGGGGAAAGAGGAGGGGAGGCAGGAGGAGAGTGGCGCGCGTCGGGCCCTCAGGGAGCCCGGGAGCCCAAGGGGGCCCGAGCCGCACCCCGCCCCCCCGGGAGCCGGAGGACCCGAGAGGGGCCGCCCCTGCCTGGCCCACGTGGCCCGCGGAGCAGGCGGGAGGAGGGGAGGAGGAGAGAGAGGGAGAGGCAGGGGGGGGGGGAGAGGGAGAGGGATTTGAGAGGGCCCGGGAGCCCGAGTGGGCCCGAGCCGCACCCCCCCCCCGGGAGCCGGAGGACCCGAGAGGGGCCGCCCATGCCTGGCCCACGGGGCCCGCGGACCAGGCGGGGGAAGGGGAGGAGGAGAGAGAGGGAGAGGCAGGGGGGGGAGAGGGAGAGGGATTTGAGAGGGGGAGGGATTAGAGAGGGGGAGGGAGAGGGAGAGGATTAGAGAAGGGGAGGAGAGAGAGGGAGAGGCAAGGGGGGGGAGAGGGAGAGGGATTAGAGAGGGGGAGGGGGGACAAGCCAAGGGCGCTCGCGCCACATCTGACACCCTCCTGCACGTCGTCCACGTCTCATCATGCCCGTTTCTAGTCGTGCTCGTGTCTACTTTGTGCCTGGCCCCCTGGTGGCCAGGGAGAGGCCCAGGATAGGACAGTTAGAAATGAACGGATCTTGGCCCCCCAAAAGCTCAAAGAACTTTCGAAGAACTAGAAATGAACAATGGGTACCCTCCCAGCGATCCCTTCCCGTTGGGCCGACTGATCCTTCATCCGTCGGAGCGGGAGGCAGGATGGAGAGGCAGAAGGGGGTGGGAGGAGCGAGGAGGCGGGACGGAGGAAGGAGGAGGGAAGTGTGCGGGCAAAACTTGTGTCCATATCCACTGCAGCTTGGGGTTTCGGGCTCCCTTCCCCAGAAAGCCGAGGAGCACTGGATATGGACAAAAAACAGGCCCCTACTAGAGGCTCGAATTTTATCCATATCCAGTGCGCCTCGGCCTTGCGGCGCCCCTTCCACGAAAGCCCAAGACGCCCTGGATATGGACATAAATATTGCCCGCAAAGTAGGACGAGGAGCGAAGAACAAGGAGGGGGAGAGGGAGGGGGGAGGAGCTATGGGTGGGGGAGGCAGGAACGGTGAACGTGGGGCAAGCGGGAGGAGCAAGGATCGAATAGAGAGAGAGAGAGAGAAACAAAAAGAACAAAGAGAAAAAGGCAACGACTAACGACAGCAAACGAAAAAGCAGGAGGGAGGAGGTAAAGGGCGGAGGGAGACACCAGAAACAGAGAGAGAGAGAGAGAGAAAGAGAGATAGTAAAATGAGAGAGGGAGGAGTGAGAACAGGAGTGATGATGTTGGAGGTCATTCGGGTTTGGTATACGGACCCGCGGCAATCTGATTTGGCGATTCAGTCAACGTGGGAATCTTGGAAGGCTCATTAACGCGGCTTGCGTCTCTCTGGCCCCGCCTTGGGAACGGAGGTCGAGCAACACGGAGAAGAGGAGTGCTCGAGTCGCGACGTTGTGGAGTGAATCGAAGGCCGCCCCCCCCATCGGGTCACGCACCTGGGATAAGATCACGGCTCACCGAATCGCATCGGCAGGGCTTCAAGTTCGATGGTGCAAGTTCTCGGGGGCTTTCGGCAGGAGCTTCCCTGCTAGTCTCCAGCAGTATTTGGGCTGTCGTGGAGTCCCTGACCGCATGCTTGAGATACATGCATTGTTTTGTTTGAAGCGGCTGTCGGAATTGAACATTCCATCTTGAATGCTTCTTGGGGTCGCTTTGGGGATGCTTTCAAGGCAGCTTGGGATCACGCGATAGTTAGAGACATCACAGCTGCGTAATGCGTCATGTCACCCCTGGGCTGTGGGCGACAAACTTCTGGGGGGGCTACTTGGGGCCTCGTGGACCTCCAGACTGTTATGGGGGCTTTTTATGGGCCGCGTGCTGACGCCGGGGAGACGGGGCGCCGTTGGCCATGAGGAGGCAACTACTGGGAGGTTTTCGTCGGAAGAATGAAGGAGGATTAAGTCCCACTAGGGGGCTCTTACGCCGGAGTGGGCCTCGGATGAAGCGGGATTCAGCGGGATTGAGCCGGATTCAGCGGGATTGAAACGGATCAAGCAGGATCTCGGACCAGGGCAAAAGCAGAAGCTGACCTCCCAGGAGTTGCATCCGAACAAGAGGACGGGGATCAACGATAGGGGGGGGGACTGGCATAAGGGGGGGATGCATCGACCTGGAGTCGGCGACACATCGCCGACAGATCGGTGATGGGCCTCCGATGGTAGATCCGCACCTTCCTGGGCAGGCTGGGGCCATCGGACCCCTATCGGCGATCAATGGGCGATTGGGGGTCGATGCATCCCCCCCTATGACTGTCCCCCCCTATCGTTGCCCCTATGCCTATCCCCCCCCCCCTATGCCTATCCCCCCCCCCCATGCCTATCCCCCCCCCTATGCCTATCCCCCCCTGATGCCTATCCCCTCCTATCCCCATCCCCCCCCCCCGAGCGTTGCCCCTGGAAGGAAGGGAAACAAAATAAGGTGGGGGCGGCCGGCGGGAGGGGAAGAGAGGCGGCGGCGCAGGCAGGCTGGCCGGAGGGCAGCCCGCCGAGGGCGTCCCCGCGCACCCGCAGGGGGCCTCCTCGCGGCCCTCGGTCGAGCCTCTCGGAGGCCTCTCTTGGGTTTTTTTTTCCAGGGGAGGCCAGCCGGCCCGTATCATAAGAATGAGCGATAAGGATACATCATCATCAGAATCATCATCATCAACAACATCATCATCATCATCATCATCCTCATCATCATCATCATCATCATCATCATCATCATCATCATCATCATCAT
The DNA here is from genome assembly GCA_963575745.1 of Prorocentrum cordatum. Classification (NCBI taxonomy): domain Eukaryota; class Dinophyceae; order Prorocentrales; family Prorocentraceae; genus Prorocentrum; species Prorocentrum cordatum. The sequence goes on along the minus strand of CAUYUJ010002913.1, from coordinate 37,105 downwards.
CATCATCATCATCATCATCATCATCATCATCATCATCATCATCATCATCATCATCATCATCATCATCATCATCATCATCATCATTATCAGCATCATCATCATCATCCTCATCATCATCATCATCAACAACAACAACATCATCACCATCATCATCATCATCATCACCATCAGCATCATCATCATCATCATCATCATCGTCATCATCATCATCAGCAGCATCATCATCAACAGCATCCTCATCATCATCCTTATCACCATCGCCGTATCATAAGGACGCGCGATACAGTCGGGGCCCGTCCACAAGAAGCCTTCCACAAAAAAAAACAACCCTGAGACCCCGGGACGTCCACTGATTTTGGTGTGGGGACTGAACGCTCGCCATCGCAGAACCACTGCAGTCCAAGAAACCCAGGGCACCCTGGAGGCAGACAGGGTGATGCTCGGCATGGATTCTCACTGTATTTAGATATGTTGTTGAAGGCTTTTCGGGGGGCCTCTTTGGGGGCATCTCGACGCCTCCTGGGGCGCCTCTTGGGGACCTCTTGGGGCCTCTTGGGGACCTCTTGGGGCCTCGTGGGCCCCTCTTGGGCCGTATCGGGACCCCCTCGGGGCGCGTTCGGCCAGCACGGGGGTCTCCCGTCCCCAAACCTGAGAAGCATCGACGTGTGTGTGTGTGTGTGGTTCTGTGTGTGTGTGTGTTGTCTTCTCGCCGTTTCTCTTCGGATCGGCCGTGGAGGCTTCGAGATGGATCCCAGACGGCCTCAGAGAGCCCCAAGAAGGGGCCCAAGAGTGTCCCAAGAGCGCCCAAAAGCACTCCGAGAACGCCCATGGAGCACCCCAAGATGCGACTCTTAGGCTGCCGACGGAGGGGGAACCGTACTTTCCAAGACGGTCGTGAGAGGTCCCCAGAGGCCTCCACCATGGCCCCAGCAAGCTGCCAAGAAGCTCCCCGATCGTCAGATCCGCGACGGCATGTACGCTTGGCTCCAGAGCCTGCTCAGGCCGATCCCGATCTTCGGATTGACGGCTGCCTCCCCCATCGTCTTTGCTCCACTGTGATCCCACGCTTCCCTGATCAGTGCGACTCGCCTGTGCGTCGCTGCTGGATGGGCGGGCGGGGATAAGCGACGCGCCAACAGTTATGAGAGGGGGCCCTGGGGCGGGCTGGAATATCGCAGCACCGCTGATGCATCATGGATTAACTCTGGTTCTCCTCTCCCCCCTCCTCGGGGCATGGTCCTCGGTCCACGAACCACTGCTCTGGCGCGCGAAGCGGGAGCCGCTGCCCGGGGAGGCTGTTGGCCACTGGGCGGCTGTACTTGCAACCCATGCTCGTCCACCTTCTCCCTCCCTCCCTCTCTGCCTCCCTGCCTCCAAGCTGTCATTCGCTCCTTCCCTCCCCTCTTCCTCCTCCTCCTCCTCCTCCTCCTCCTCCCTTCTCCCTCTCCTTTTCCGTTATACGTTGTATGTTGATGATTCTGATGTTTCGTCGTCCCTTGCTGCCTCTCCTTACATTCCTCCTCATTATCTTCTTCATCGCGTTCCTCAATCTCCTCCTCATCATCCCGTTCCTCCTGCCCCCTCCCCTCCTGCATCCCTCGCCCCTCCCCATCTCCTCCCCCCGGGGGAAGAATAGTTAGGGGGCGGAGGGGGAGGGGAGGAAGCAAGCTTGGTGCGCTCGCGTCATATCTGACGTCCCACACCTCACTCCCATCCATTAGGGTGGGGTAGGTATCCTCTCTATTCGCACAGTCGGATGTCGAGCAGGGAAATGATCGCGAGATTGTACGCGATGCATGGCAGAGCTCGGCATGGCATGGCGTAGCTGTGCACGGCAGCGCGCAGCATGCCATAGCATGGCGTGGCATTGCGCAGTGAGGCATTGCATCACAAAGCATTGCAACATAAAAACCTAGCATCGCACAGCAGCGCAGAACACAACAAAACATAGCATGTCACGACGTCAGGTTCCGCGGAGGGTAAGTGGATCGTCTTCGAGAGGTCTGGGCCGGTCTGGAATCGTGGCTCCATGTCTAGCTCCTTGGACTCCCCGAACATCTCCACGCAAAGTGGGGCTGATGGCGGGCACCGCTGGCTCGGCTTTCAACATCGCCTTATCAAAACAGAAACGGGGCCCCCGCTTGATAATTCCCGAAAACGACCATCCCAAAGCAGAGGGGGGGGAGCTTCTGCGGCCCCCCAAAGAAAACAACGAATCGACACCGAATGTGTAATCACTTCCGATGTATTTTTCGGTGGTCTCATTTGGAAGGAAGGCCAGCGCTGCAGCGGGAGCACGATTCGGAACGAACGGAAACGCGGACATGAGCGGCAGCACGATTCGGAACGAGCGGAAATCCGAAAATGAGGCCAGCGCTTCAGCGGGAACAACCATTTGGAAACAAAAACCCCAGCGAAAACCCTGTTCCTGGGAATCCTGTGTAAGAAATCATACGCGGAGGGGGCCGGATATCTTCTGGAACTCATCAGGGGAGAGAGGAGAGTAGTATTCATATTGCGCACTTGTCAAGGAGCGACAGAGAGAGAGAGAGAGAGAGAAAGAGAGAAAGAGAAAGAACTGTGGAGCGGCGGGGGAGGAGGGTCGCAGTGTATTGCTGGCGCCCTTGAGATGCAGGCAGAACGCTTTCGAGATGGACGCGGAGGAAGGAGGGGGGAGGCGGTGAACGGCGAAGCCCTGGCTTGAAAAAACCCGCGGGGGCCAGGGCGTCGTGTTACGATACAATCCAAAAAGGGCCGGGTCTGGATCACAACGCGCTCGCCCAAACGGCGAAATCTGGAATCCGCCGGCCCCTTGTGGGGCCGCCAGGCTGTATGGCGAAGGTTCGCAGTTGCGCGTACCAGTTGCAGCTTCCAGTTCCTTGTTGACTTCTTGCTGCTTACTGTTTCTTGTTGATGGACCGCGCGAGAGGGGGGAGGCCCAAAACGGACATTTTTACTACTGCCAAAACATATGCTCTGAATTGCTGGGGTGGGTAAAAATTTACACCCCTCACGCAGATCGGCGTGGTCAGGGTCCAAACACAAGGGATTTGCAACATTTCTAAAATTCGGTGGCACCCCTCGCACAGATCGGAGGGGTCAGGGTGCAACAACACACGGGATTTGCAACATTTCTGAAATTCGGTGGCACCCCTCGCACAGATCGGCGGGGTCAGGGTGCAAAACGCCAAAGGATTTGGTACATTTCTGAATTCAGTGGCACACCTTATGCAGATCGGCGTGGTCAGGGTTCAAAAACACAAGGGATTTGCTACATTTCTGAAATTCGGTGGCACCCCTCACACAGATCGGCGGGGTCAGGGTGCAAAACGCAAAGGATTTGCCACATTTCTGAAGTTCGGTGGCACCCCTCACGCAGATCGGCGTGGTCAGGGTGCAACAACACACGGAATTTGCTACATTTTTGAACATTTGCTGGCAGCCCTCATGCAGGGGTCAGGGTCCAAAAACACATGGGATTTGCTACATTTCTAAAATTTGCTGGCAGGGTCAGGGTCCAAAAACACAGGGGATTTGCCACATTTCTGAAATTCGGTGGCACCCGTGGCGCAGATCCGTAGGGTCAGGGTCGAAAAACAAACAGGTCCCGACACTGCTTCACGGCGGCGCCCAGACCTCATGATTTAGCTTTTGCATCTCCCATCATTCGAAACAGAGGGCCGGCGGCATGGAGCGAAACCCTTACGGATAACTCTCGTCATACCACTCGATCTTGCGATTCGTGCCTTCATTCTACATGTCCCGCTTGCGTACAAAACAATTTTAACGTGTGTCCGAACGTCATCCATGGTCTCCTCGTTTCTGGCCGCAGCCATCTGTCGACGACTGCTGTCAGACAGGACGAATCCAGCCAGCTGATCACCAGAATGGCCCACTCTGACAGTGCCATGCGAACAACGTGCCCTGCCCACCTCCATTTCTTCACGAAGTGCTCCTGCACCCATTCTTTCACCCCGGCATTGCGCGCAATCCGTCTCGAATGTCGGATTGCGCTCGGAACCAAATTCAACCCAGTATTCCCATTCCCGTCCTCGACTACATACAATTTTCGGTCGCATGCCGCATGGCGTTGTCCGTGGCCCGCGGTCTCAACTCTTCAACTCTGGGCGTCCATGATTCAGCCCCCCGCAGAATTCCCCCAGCCTTTTGGGCCAAGGTGGTCTAGCGAATTCTTTTTGTCCTTTATGTTTATGTTTATTTCTTTTGTTTTTTAGATTGGAAAACTCTTCCCTACGGGAAGGGGTAGCCTCCCCCTTCCCTCCCTGGATGATATTGGGGAGATGTGTGAGAGGATCATTTTGTTCGCCAAGGCTGGCTCCAAGAGGGCCTCGGGTGTTCCAAGCTGGTATCGAAGGCGACTCAAGATAGCCGAAAATTGCTCGAGAGAGCTTCCGAAACAACTCCAAGCGGGCAGCGGCCAGAAGACGGCTCCAAGTGCTCTAGACCCCCACAAAGGTTGAAATCCTTCAAACACCTAGGGCGAACCAATGGTGGTTGCCTTCTCGCCTTTTCGATTCGGGTGCGTGTTTGAAGCATCAAGATGACCCACAGAGGGGCCCCAAACACTCCCAAGACGGCCCCATCCTTGCTTGGATCGATTGACTCCAAGATGGCCCCAGGAGGCCCTCCAGGACCCCCGATTGGGCCCCACCAGAGCCCCAAGACGGCCCAAAGCGAGCCCAAAGACCCCAAAAAAGAGCCCTAAGGGGACCCATTGATCCCCCCAAAAAATCACACGAGGGCCACAAAAGGCGATTGTGAGGGCTCTGTCCTCATCCTCGTTGTCCTCCTCCTCCTCCTCCTCCTCCTCATCATCTTCCTCCTCCTCGTCCTCGTCCTTGCAGTCATCGTCTTTCTGTTTCTTTTGTTCCTCTTCCTGGTCGCAATGGTCGTCGTCGTCGTCTTCCTCGTCCTCATCCTCCTCCTCCTCCTCTTCCTCCTCCTCCTCCTTTTCTTTCTCCTCCATTCCGTTTCCTTACAACAAATTCTCCTTGTCGCACCCCAGGGCCAGATTCTAGGGCGGGCCGGCGTTTCGCCTGAGACTTCCTCACGATTTTTGACCCAAATTCGCAGATGGAGGGCGGGTGGTTTTCAAAATGTGGCTCTCGCCTCAGCGCCGCGCGCGGTCGTTTCAAAAAATGGCAAGAGCTTCGCGGATTGAGGGCGGGTCGTTTTCAAAATATGGCTCTCGCCCTAGCGCCGCGCACACCCGTTTTAAACATTTGCAAGAGTTCCACAGATTGACGGCGAGTCGTTTTCAACATGTGGCTCTCGCCTGAGCGCCAGGCGCCGAGCACACTCGTCTTAAACATTTGCAGAAGTTCTCGGATTGAGGGCGGCTCCTTTTCAAATTGTGGCTCTCGCCTTAGCGCCGTGCACATTTGTCTTAAACATTTGTGAGAGTTTCACCTGTTCCCTTGATCAGCGTACCAGCAAAGGTGTTTTGGAAGGATTCAGGCTTATGAGGGTGCACAAACTATGTTGATTCGCGGTGTTCAAGTCCCGGGAACGGCGTTCCGGTACGATTCAGGAGCCTCAAGACGCAACAGTCAGGTTGATCTGTGGCGATGGAATCCCGAGAGCAATTTTTTGGCATGCTTCAGGGCCTTCAAACAGTTCTCTTCCAACGAGGCAATTCCCTCAGTAATAATGAACCGTTGTAAGGGGCCTATGAAGAGGGAGCGTGGAGGGAGGGTTTAATCCAACATCGTTGATGCCTCTTGGGTTGAGACTGATCCTTCTCCTCCTCCTCCTCCTCCACCTCCTCCCGTCGCCCCACCGCGGGCCTAAAGGATGGCCCAGAAGAAACCTCCACGGCCACCCCTTGCTCATGTATGTCTCTCTGATCACCCTGGTTGCCTTTTTCGTTTCACTATATGTGTAGATCAGCCCCTTTTCCACAGCAGCTCTCATGGGCAAAGCTTCTGAATGGGCTGGTGGGGATACGCGCCGCGCGAAGAGCTCTTTCTGCCACGGTGCTGCTGAAAAGCTTCAAACGCTTGTCCACCGAGAACTGTTGTTTCGAGAAGCGCCCAGAACTTGCACCATCCTGCCGCGATGCGGCGTGCGATTTGCTTCCTGCCGAGACCTGCAGGGACAAGCCAGCACCGAGAAGGTATATGCATGGCCCACTCGCTGAAAATCCTCCCTGTTGATCTGGAGATGGCACGTCGTCGGGTGCAGCGACAGCCCCCTGCTGCAAAGTGCACTCCAGGGCATGTCCAGAATGCGTCTCGTGGACGGCCCAGAACAGGCCACCAATGCCTGGTCGTCAGCACGTTCGATGTGGGCCAACAGTTCCCCGCGAGACTCCTGGCCTGCATTCGCGCCGTAGCCCCTCTTCTCCCAAGTTTCATTACAGCCGCGGAGAGCGCTACCCGACCGACATCAAAGTAAAGAGCGCTGGGGGTAACGGACCCCCCTTGCTTTATCTCCCTCTCCACGTAAAATCCCCGACCCTGGGACCTGGGCCATAGCACGACGCACGTCCCACACCAAAATGCCACTGGCGGAATGCGCCAGTCACATGTGTATCAAAGCCGTTCTGAAGAAGCGTTTCGACAAGTTATGAGAGGTGAGTTCGGTCTGCTTTTATACGTCTAGCGTGGCTACCATGATATCCTCTCCCCATTCGGGCGACTTCTCCACAAACGCACGCAGGAGCAGGAGGAGCCCCGTCCCTGCCAACATTGCGCAATCTGCCCGGTTCCACTCGAGCGGGACATCGGGCCCCTGCCCACGCCGAGCTTCTGCCTCGACCACATGGGACTGCAGGGCCTGAGCTATGGCCAGCGTGAACCCGAGGAAGGCAAGCGCATGGACGAGGACGGGCCTGCTGCGGTCCGTCGACGGGGGGCCTTCCAGTCCCGACCCCTTTTGGGCGGCCGAGGGCCCATCAGAGTGTTAAGCCAAAATTGTTTTGTTCACCTGGTCTGCAAAGGGGGCAAGGGCACTAAGGATGCACATGCACTTCTTACGGTGGCGTCGTAACGACAACCCAAACTTGCATCGCGATTCGCTGGCGCACTGGACATTGGGGCTTGCGGACAAGCCTCCGCCAAGCCTCGCCCCTTTTTCTCAGCAGCATCGATTTAGCATCGCGAGCAGGGCCCGCAAGGCGCGCCACCCTGCCTGGGGCCCTGGAAAAGAGCCTTGCTCCACATTGGGGGGCTGGTGGCGGCGAGGACTGGAGCAGCAACACCGCTGCCTGCACGCCGATGGCGTCGGAATCCTCCACCATGTGCCGACCCAACTGTTGCTCAAGCTCCAGGCTCAGCGGATCCGCCAGCTGGCCGCTTGGCTGGTCCAGGTCGTGCTCCTGTTCGTCGCAGATATCGCCGCATTATGGTGGGAACTCGCCCAGGTCGGTGATCAAGAGCGCCTCCACCCCCATGATGCCACGTATCTTGTGGTCACTGAACATCGCCTCGTGCATGCCAGCAAAGTGCCCCGCAGGCTTGGCGACGTAGTGGCGTCCCGCCAAGACCAAGAAATTATCTGGAATGGCTCGGGCCAACTGAGCGCTGGCCTTGGCATGCTGGTAAGCCTTCCGGTTGCCGTCCAGCTGCGTCTGCGCGATGTGGCCGCAACCCTCAGCGCTATGGCAAAGAAGCGCCTTGACCTCGATTATTGGACTCCCTCGAGATTGTCGCCGAGCCCACCCCAAAGGTGCGTTCGCTGCTCCTTGGGCCGAGTCGACCTGAAAGTCATGGCGCAACGAACCGTAGCCAAACAATCGAAAGGGAGGAGGAGGAGGAGGAGGAGGAGGAGGAGGAGGAGGGGAAAGAGGGAAATGAGGAGGAGTGTGAAGGTAGCTTTCGTTCGGATGTCGGCTCTTCCCTCTCAGGTGCTACGTGGCGAGCAAATGCTGCGAGCCGTGGGCGGACTTCTCTTTTCTGTTGTTTCACGCCGATCCCTTTTCACCTTTACGCCTGCCAGGTATCATCAGTTGCGCACCAGTCGGCATTGCAACTCTTGCACTACGCCAGAGTCGGCATTGCAACGCTTCGCTATTTTCCCACAAGCGTATGCTTGGCCAGCGTCAACAAGGAGGAGGAGGAGGCGGAGGAGGAGGAGGAGGACGAGGAAGAGGACGAGGATGAGGAGGAGAAGGAGGAGGAGGAGGACGACGACGAGGAGGAGGAGGAGGAGGAGAGAGGGCAACAGGAGGAGGCTGGGGCAGGGGGACTGCGCCCCGGCGGCAGCGCGCACCTCGCCCAGCGCCTGGGTGGCCGCCGCCCGCACCTCGAAGTAGCCGTGGCACGCGGCCCCGGCCAGGCCGGCCACGGCCCTCCCTGGGGCGCCTGCGGGGCGGGAGCGCCAGACCTGGCCTGGGAGAGGGGCCAGTCCTCCTCCTCCTCCTCCTCCTCCTCCTCCTCCTCCTCTCCTCCTCCTCCTCCTCCTCCTCCTCCTCCTCCTCCTCCTCCTCCTCCTCCTCCCTCCTCCTCCTCCTCCTCTCCTCCTCCTCGCCCCGGGGGTCGCGTGCTCCATCCCCAGACATGACCGCGTCGAAAAAAAAAAATCAGGACGGCAAGGAGTCCAATGGTTTCGGCCCCTGGGGGCCCTCGCCGGGCCTCGGGGCCGTCAAGAAACGGCTCGGGACGAAAAGCCGGTCCTGGGGAAAGGGTCGGGACTTCCAGGGGCGCCGTCCTGAAAAACTTGGGACGTCGCATGTCTGGGTCACAAATCGTACAGTACCGCTCCAGGCACCCCCCCGAGGAGAAGAAAGAGGACCGGAATAATCGAGGAGGGAGGGGGCCACAGAGCCGCGAAGAGCACAGCATCCGGAGCCCCCCGGATCGGCGGCACTGGCCGGAGGCCATTACAGTATCAAAGCTGCTGCGGTTCCAAAGCTCGTGGCTGGATTTCTGCCGAGGACGACCGGTCCGCCCTCTGGGTGAAGTGTCTGGCTCGGCCTGGAGAGGCCGCTCCCGGGGCCCTCAAGGAGGCCCCCCCTCGGACGGTGCCGGGGGCTCTCTTCGGGGAGTCGTCAGGCAAGCTCTTGCGGGAGGTGATCCTCCGTCCTCCAGCCTCAGAGTTGGCTCAAGATGACTTCTGCCCATATCGTGTGCTCCAATCGCAAATCTTAAAGCTGCTGCGGTTCAAAAACTCGTAGCTGGATTTCTGCCGAGGACGACCGGTCCGCCCTCTGGGTGGGTGTCTGGGTCGGCCCGGGGAGGCCCCTCCCGGGGCTCTCGGAGGCACCCGCTCGGACTGTGCCGGAGGCTCTCTTTGGGGAGTCGTCGGGCAAGTTCTTGCGGGAGGTGAGCCTCCATCCTCCATCCTCCTGCGTCCCGTCCCCATTTTTCCCTCCGTAGCCATATTTGGGCTCAAGATGACACTTGCCCCTGGCAGAGCACGGATACCGCCAGTCCGCGGCCAGGTCTCGTTTCTTTGTGAGCCCCTGCAAAAGCACAGGTCTCACCTTTCTCGCACCGGCCAGCGTGCTGGCGGGTATGCCGAGGTGGTGCCGCTCCCTGCTAGCTCGGACGGGCTGGCATTACGCACCGTGGGTCGAACTTCCTCGAGGCCAGGGAGCAGGTCGTGGCAAGAAGGCCCAAGACCGCTCCGACAGTGGGTGCTCGCCGTGCGGGCACCGAGAAGACGACTACCACCAGCATGCCGCCTGCTCCAAAAGTTCGTCGCCACATCTATAGCGCCCTGGCGGTGATGAGCGTGATGCTGATGATGGTCGTGGCAACGGCCGCGGCAAAGCCGAAAAAGGTCGTGACCAAGGAGACCTGCAGTCCCTCGAAGCTGAGCTTGAACGGCTCGCGGCCCTGCTTCCAGATCGTGCTGATGCCGTTCGTGGTCCTCGTGGCACTCCTGCTGCGCTCGCTGAAGCACCTGCGGCATCCACTGACAATGACCTCGAGACGAAGATCGCCAGGCAGCGCACGTCCCTCGCCCTGGCGGTCCAGCGCGACTCCAAGGCTGAACGTCTTGCGGTGTACGAGGCGGCAACTGTGGCTCGCCACGAAGAGGCCGTAGCAAAGGCCGAGGCCCACGCCGAAGCTGTCGGACCTCTTGAACAGGCTGCTGCTGCTCACCGTGCCGCCTATGATCAGATGGACCAACCTGGCCATGACGAGTCTCGTCGGCAGCTTCTGGAAGACTGAGTGGGGCCCAGGGACACACACATAAATACACACACGAATCCCAGAATCCCACATATTCTCCAATATTTTCGGGAGTCTCGTCTTCCCACCCGCTTCCCATATCTTCCAATCTGTTCCTGGGAATCGACAACTAATATTGTGTCTGTGTGTTTCTGCCCCTCCTGCAAGACACGCGGCAGGCGCGAAGCTGCCGCGTCGGCAGCTCGCGCCCAAGCTTTGAGCAGGGACCGACCGTCCCGGCATTCCTATAGTCCTACCACGAAATGTTCTTAGAACCCACAGATGTTCTAAGAACAAAACCAGTGTTCTTAGAACCTGAACTCGATGTGATAAGACAAGACAGGCCCAACCAGAAGTGTTCTAAGAACATCTCGTGGGAAGCACCAAAGGTTCTTAGAACATTGCTTGGCGGGGCTATAGGCGAGCCAGGACGCCTCGCCACTGCTTGAAAGCTCCCCCCCGGAAGGGTGCCGGCGCCGGCGGAGGTGCCCCCTCGACCCGGTGCCGCCTCGCGCCCGCCCCCGGGCGGTGCCGGTGCGGGCCCGGCCCGCCCAGGCAAGGCCGGCGGGCACGGCGGCAAGGAGCCTGTTTTTTTGGATTCAGGCAAGTTTACTTGCATGGCGTTCGCCCCCCCCCCCCCCCCTCGCCCCTCTTCAAGCGAATACTAGCGTGCAAGTGCCTTTCGACTTGCGTGATTTCCGCGCCCCCCCGAACGTGCAAGTCGTTTGCGGCTTGCTTCAGGCTCAGCCACCCCCCCCGTCCATGCAAGTAAACTTGCCAGAGTCTAAAAAAAACAGGCTCCAAGACGGTGCGGTGCGCCACAGCGAGGACTACAGGCAGGACTGATTGGAGCGAGGACTACAGCGAGGACTACACAAGACCCCTCCGAGGGCCAGAGTGCCATGGGGATGTAAGAGAAGGCGTGGGTCGCGGAGCTCGGGGCACGAGGGCAGCCTCGATTTGGCGGGGTCGGCCTACTAGTTCATCAGTCTCGACTGTGGCACTCATGCCGCCGAATCTGGCTGCATGCCATGGACGAGCCACCACATCGGCAGCGGTGGATCCGACACAGCCAGAGGTTCGAGATCTCAGGCAGCAGACCAAAGAGTTCGTGCCCGCATGGATGAGGATGGTGTGTCTGGCGCTCCTAGTGTTATTGGCAACGAGCAGTTACATCGGCAACAAATACGACGCACTCAAGAAGCGCAGCATCGACACGGCAATGTCCAGAGTCGAGCTCGAGCGCATGGAGGAGCTCGTGCAGAAGCAGTCTCACGTCAAGGCCGCCAAGCGGCCCAAAACTGTTCGAGAAGGTGCTGCTGCTTCGTTCGGACGAGTCTTCCAACAACTTCTCCCTGCACACGTCTACCCCAAGCCCCCGCAAGTGGATGACCCGCTGCTGCAGCCCCATCCGCGCCGCATGGCGGCGCCGCTGGAGCTGGAGGCGAGGCGGCCGCTGCGCCTGCCGCGGGGCAAGGGCCGCGCGTTCAGCCCTCAGCTTTCTCAGCACCGCTTTGGCGATGCAAGTTCACTTCACGTCTTGGAGCGAGGTGGCTTTGGCTTTCCGTCAGGAGAGCACGTCACTGGCCGAGGGACTCCTCGCTACTGCAACACGTTTGGAACCTGACGGGGTCAAGACGGCCAAAATCGGGGATGAACAGACCCCCCTTTAGTAAAACGTGGTTTAGTGAAAACGACCTGAGGCCCAAACCTGGCGGGCGCAAGCCTGGAAAATAACGGCCACGGCGCCATCTCGAGAACCGAAAACGGACAATTCACTAATCGACGTGTCACTGTTGGGGTTTCTGTCCACCCCCGACAAAAGCGTAATGCAGCGCAAAGCGGCTGGAAGCCGCACTGGTTGCCCGCCCTTTCCCTTCCCCGGGCAGGGGGCGCCCACGGCGAAGCCGGGGCCGCGGTTTCCAAAGGTTACCAGCCTGGAACATATCCCCATCCCTGTGCTGGGCATCTCCTCATCACGATGCCAATCTTAGGGATCCCCTTAGCTTTTCAGGGCGAATCCCTGAGAATGTCATCGCCTTTTGGCGTGTCAATCTTAGGGATAGGGATCAGTTCGAGGCTGGTATAAAAGGGCCTCCGTTGCAGGAGATGTCTGGCCTCCAGGACGTGGGCTCTGGCCTCCCCCGCGAGACTGCTCCAGAGGCCCCCGAGGCATCTCCAAGGCAGCCCAAGAGAGCTCCAAGACTGCCCAAGTCGCGCCCATGAGGGCTCCAAGACTGCCCAAGTCGCGCCCAAGAGGCCCCCAAGAGGGCTCCAAGACTGCCCAAGTCGCGCCCAAGAGGACCCCGAGTCGGGCCGAGAAGGGCCCAGGAGTGGGAGCACGACCCAAGAGTTCCAGCCTTCTGCCCCGAGAGGCTCCCAGCCCGCTTGCCTTCTCGACTGGCTGCCACCCAGAGTGCTGAGCTGGCACGGTGGCGGAATGGCAGGCAGAAGGCAACTGGATAATTAAGCCCCGGGACGCCTCACAGATACCAATCCGACCAATTCTTCGAGCTGCGTCCAGCCGCGGCTAATTACGAGACCTCGGGAGGCCTCAAAAAGAGACAGTGGGGTGCAGAATTCTCTCCTCGAGCTCCACCTCTTCCTCCTCCTCCTGCTCCGAGGGGAAGGCAGCGAGGAGCCCTTGACACCCTCTCGGACGGGACTCGCGCACGCGCGCCGAAGAGGAGCGCGGCCGCGCCTGGGTCCGTGACGGCAGCGAGGGCGGCGCAGGCGGCGACGCGGACCTGCCACGCTCCTGGCGGACGCTGGTGCTGGCAGATGCAGCGGACGACGACGACGACGACGACGACGACGACGACGACGACGACGACGACGACGACGACGACGACGACGACGACGAGGACGGCGACCACGACGACTACGACGACGACGACGACGACGACGACGACGACGAGGACGACGACGAGGACGACGAGGACGACGAGGACGACGACGACGACGAGGGCGGCGGCGGCGACGCTCGGAGGCGCGAGCTCGCTCCGATGCCACCGACGAGGACGACGCCGCCGCCGTCGCCGGCGGCGACGCTCGAAGGCGTAGGTCGGGCATGTCCTCCTACAGGCGGATCTTCGAAGAAAAGCAAACAAGAGTCAAACGATTCTCAAAAATAGACAAACTAGTAGGGAAATCGTCCCCAGACTATTTTCTGGCTGCGGCGGCGGCGCGTTGCGCGAGTAATGACTCGAGCGGCAGCGGCGGCGGAGCCTGGGTGAGCCTTCATGGAAGCCTCTGCGTACCTCTGCGGCCCTATCACCAGCGTGATCTCTGGCGGATTTCGTCAAGACTTCGACCGCCCCTCTTCACGCGTTCGTCCCTGTTTCCTCCAAATTTCGTCCAAATGTCCACCAACCCGACGAGGTCCGGACGACATCCGCAAAACTGCAAGGAATGTTAGGAGCCTCTGAGGCTCCCAGGAAGGACTGTGCAGAGGCGACAGCAACGATTGCCCTGATGGGTTTCAGACAGCACGATTACCGAACCACAGGCCCTGCAACGTATCGAAGACATCAAGACGAAACTGTTTCGTGAATTCCAGCGCATTTCAGAAACAATCTGGGGCGAGAAACGTGCCGCCAGGAAAGTGGTCGGGGGACCCCTCATTGATCTGGAGGTACGAAAGGGGTGTGGTGTAAAGGGGCGTGGTGCCACAGCTGGATTCGCGAGGTCAGCTATCGTAGATGGCAGCGCCATTTCCACAAGTGGCACCACACCCCTTTCTGCCACACCCCTTGCCCCAATTGGGAACCCCCAAACCGGGTGGTGAGATACCAGGTGGCGACCTGGAATCCCCAAAAGGTCACCGCTGGGTTTGGGGACACGGGGTCACCACCGGGTTTTGTGACTCCTGGCCCCACCAGTGTTCGGGACATCCTCGGAAAACCGCACGAGTCCCCAAACCGGGTGGTGACACCAAATCGCCCGAGACTCACCGCCAGGTGTTGTCACCACCACGTTTGGGGACTACCGACCCAACCTCCAGAATTGACACAAAAACAAGACATCGGAGGTCCGGGGACGACCCATCTGGCCAGGGAGGCCGCAAGCTCGAAGCGGGCCGCCGGCCTGGGGGAGGCCGAGGGCAAAGGGTGCCAAGAGGCCCGCCCGCGCGGTGAAGCGCACGCCAGGCCTGCCCACGTTGGGGGGGGCAACACCGAGGGAGGCCGGAAGCCTCCTGGGACCAGCGGGGAGCTCGAAGGCCAGCGTGCCAGGACGCCCACCCGCTCGGCGAAGCGCACGCCACGCGTACCCACGCTGGGCGGCAGCATCGAGGGAGGCCCGAAGCCTTTACAGATCGGGGGCGCGCACACATGGATTCGCGATCCACGGACTCGGCGCGCGGTCGCCAAATCCATGGATCGGGAGAGGTGCCCTCCCCAAAATGCGGCCGGTGCCACCTCGTTCGGCGGCGGGCATCCGCGATGTCCCAGGGAAGAGGGGCCCGCCGCTAGTCCACGCCCCTTTGATCCACGTCATCCACGTCTGCGATCGCCGGACGATGCAAGCAGGCCCCCTTGCGTGAGAACGGCCTGGGGACCAGACCCCGCGGGCACAGGCCCGCGGAGAGGGCGGCTGCAGCAACCTCGCTGGAGGAGCCAACGGGGTGCGAGGGAGGGGATGATCCCTAACCGCCGCCTGTGGGATCGACCTTCTTGAGCAGGGGCCGACCGTCCCGGCATTCCTATAGCCCTACCACGAAATGTTCTCAGAACCCAAACATTCTCTAAGAACAAAGACGATGCTCTTAGAACATAAACCCGATGTGTTAAAACAAGACAGACTCCGCCAGAAATGTTCTAAGAACTTTTCGTGGAAACCTCAAAAGGCTCTTAGAACATTGTTTGGTAGGGCTATAGGCGAGCCAGGACGCTTCGCCACTGCTTGATCTTCGGGGGCCCCGGCAGACGGTGGATCTGGCCGAGCGGTCGTTCACTGTCCCGGGGCGGCTGGCGGAAGTGAGGTTCTGCGGTGCGGATTGCTGTTGTATGTTGTTGTTGGTTGTTGGTTGTTGGTTGTTGGTTGTTGGTTGTTGTGTTGTTGGTGGAAATTGTTGTTGGTTGATGTTGTTGTTGATGATGTTGTTGTTTGTCGTCGTTCCCACCGCGCCCCGGCCCGCGCCCTGGGCCGCGACTCACCCGCGACCCACCCGCGACCCACCTGTTCGGGCTCCCTTCTGCTCCAGACGGCCCGAAAGGTATCCACTACTATGGCCCCAAGACTGCCTCCAAATTGCCCAAGAATCCTCCAAGACAACCTCAATGCAGCCCGAGAAAGCCCCTAGACGGCACAGGGCGGCCTTGGAGAGCCCATCGAGGGCATAAATACGGCTCATCGACGACAGCAAGAGACCCCCCAACTCAGACAGTCAAGAGGGCCCCAAGACGGCCCAAAAGAGCCTCAAACCATTGCACGAGGGCCCCAAGAGGGCTGGCCCAAAAAGCCCGAAAGTCCCCCACAACTGCCTGATGCAAGCCCCTGACGGCCCAAAAACCGCCCACATGGGCTTGCGGGAAGCTCCTCAAGAAGAAAAGACGGAAGATGACACCTGTGACGGCTGTCCTGATGCTGCCTCGCTGCATCGTCATCGTCGTCGTCATCGTCATCGTCATCATCATCATCCTCATCCTCATCCTCATCAGCAGCAGAAGCAGCAGCAGCAGCAGCGACATCCGAATCAGCATCAGCATCAGCATCATCAGCATCATCATACGCATCACCACCATCACCATCACCATCACCATCGATACCAACAACAACAACATCATCAGCAGCATCAGCATGACCATCATCATCATCGTCGTCGTCGCCATCCTCATCATCATTATCACCCTCCTCCTCCTCATCATCATCTTCATCATCAGCATCATCACCAGCATCAACATCATAAGCATCACCATCATCAGCATCGTTGTCATGATCGTCACCATCACCATGATCATCCTCCTCCTTCTGCTCCACCTCCCCCGTTCATCATCATCGTCATCAACATCATCATCCTCAGCATCGTCACCGTCGTCATCAGCATCCTGAGCCACGTCACCATCGTCATCAGAATCCTCAGCGCCACCATCACCATCACCATCATCATCAGCATCATGACAGTCACAAGCATCATCACCACCATCAGGATCTTACCAATCCCACTGAGCAGCCAGTCCTCATCCTCATCATTCTAAGATCACCCTCATCATCATCCTCCTCATCATAGTTCATCCTCGTTTCCTCCTCCCCCTCGTCCTCCCCCTCTTCAGAAGCATCCTCATCCTCATCCTCATCCTTCTCCTCATCCTCACCATCATCGCCACTACCACCATCCGCACCATCACCATCACCATCAGTCTCATCATCAGCATCATCACCATCGTTAGTGTACCCATCGTCATGATTCATGATAATGCCCCTCCTCTCATCATCGCCACCGCCATGTTCCCATTATCATACTCCTCGTCATGATACCCCTCGACGGTGCTATTGCATCATATCCTTCGTCATTCTCACCAAATGGCCAGTGTGGGCCCTCTGGGGGGGGGAGCTTGAAGGCATTTTAGAGGCCTCTCAAGGGCGTATTCGAGGCAGTTTGGGAGCCTCTTGGGATCCTCCCGAGGGCCTCCTGGGGGCCTCTTGGGAGCCTTCTGGGGGTCTCTTGGGGGCGGCCTCCTGGGACCTCTTGGGGCCTCCTGGGAGCATCTGGGGCCGAAAGGTCGGAATTTGAAGCTGGTTCCTTACCTCCAGAATCCCCCCCTGGTGCTCGTCCTGGGGCTCTCTTGGGCTGTCTTGGGGCCCTCTCGGGCCGTCTTGGGACCCTCTTGGGGTCGTCTTGGAGTTCTCTTGAGGGGCCATCTTGGGGGCCTCTTGGGCCGTCTTGGACGCCGTGAAAGCCAAACAAGTGTATGTGCGAAACATACACGTTCCGCCAAGGGGACGGAGCAAATGTTGCCTCGTGGGGCGCTCCTGGAAGTCTCCTGGAGGCTCTTGGGGCCCTCTTGGGGACTCATGGGGGCCTCTTGGGGCCTCCTGGGGACTTCTTGGGGCCTCCTGGGGCCGAAAGCTCGGAATTTGAATGTGGTTGTGCACCTCTGGGGCCCCTCTGGGGCTCGTCCTGGGGCTCTCTTGGGCTGTCTTGGGGCCCTCTCGGGCCGTCTTGGGACCCTCTTGGGGTCGTCTTGGGAGCCTGTGGGGCAGTCTTGGGGGCCTCTTGGGCCGTCTTAGACGCTGCGGAATTCAAAGGGAAAGGAATGCGACACATACACGTTCCGCCAAGGGAATGGAGCAAATGTTGCCTCGTGGGGCCCTCCTGGGGGCCTCCTGGAGGCCACTTGGAAGCTCCCTGGGGGTCTCTTGGGGGCCTCTTGGGGCCTATTGGGGGCCTCTTGGGGCCTCCTGGGGACCTCGGGGCCTCCTGGGAGCCTGTGGGGCCGAAAGCTCGGAATTTGAATTTGGTTCGGCACCTCCGGGACCCCTCCAGGGCTCGTCCTGGGGCTCGCTTGGGCTGTCTTGGGGCCTCTCGGGCCATCTTTTGACCCTCTTGGGGTCGTCTTGGGGCCCTCTTGGGAGCCTGTGGGGCAGTCTTGGGGGTGAAAACCAGAAACATATAAATGCGACAAATATACGTTTCTCTGAAGGAATGGAGCGACTTTTGCCTCTTGGGGCCCTCCTGGGGGGCCTCTGGGAGCGTCACAGGAGGCATCTTGAGAGGCCATCTTGGGTTTTCTTGGGGCCTCTTGTTGGGTGTCGTCCATCTTGGCCCCCCCTTTGTGGTAGAGGTCATCCGGGCCCCCGTATCTCTATATGTGTATATATATGTGTATGTATGTATGTATGTATGTATGTATGTATGTATGTATGTATGTATGCATGCATGCATGCATGCATGCATGCATGCATGCATGCATGCATGCATGCATGCATGCATGCATGCATGCATGGATGTATGTATGTATGTATGTATGTATGTATGTATGTATGTATGTATGTATGTATGTATGTATGTATGTATGTATGTGTGTGTGGCAGTTTCTGGTTTGAACATCCGAGGACACAGAGCTGCGGTAATGTTGATCAAGAGGGGGGCCTGACCCATGGAAGCATCCGCCGATAGATCGGCGACGCGCAGGCCCCCGGCAGCAACCCCGCACGCTCCCGGGGGGAGGCGCGCCAGCGGGCCCCATCTCGGCGATGCGTGGGCGATTGGGGGCCGATGCGTCCCGGGACCTCGCATGTCTTGACATTTTGTTGTTTAACTCGAGCCAATCTCCAGCGCGAGTGGGCATGGCAGCGGCAAGATCTGTACGCCACGGAGCAGCTCTCAGAGGCGGTGTGTACCTGCATTGGGCTGCTCAAAGACGAGTGTTGCCAGAGGCCGCCGCCTGAGGCCCCGCCTTCCTGTGCCCTGTCTCCCTAATGAAAGCTGTGCGTAACCCGCCTGACTTTCAGCGGAAGAGGTCCGCTCTCGCCCCCCAGATCAAAAAAAAAGTGTTGCTAGAGGCCGCTTAGGTGGGCCATGCCTTGGCCTTCCCCGATCCCGGCGAGGGGGCCCCGCGAGGGGGCCCCGGACGCAACACACGCTGCGGTCTCTTGAGCACGCTGGCGGTCTGCGTCCGCCCTGGGCCTCGCCCCCCTGCGAGCGTCAGGTCGGGCATGTCCTCCTGCAGGCGGATCTCCTGGAAGAAACGCAACGCGCAGTGAACAGAAAGCGTTCAAACAGAATCGCACTGATCCAAAAGCAATCGCCCCCAGACTACTGTTTCTGACTATTCTTGTACAACAAGAATCACAATGAAACAAATCGCCCCCAGACTATCGTTGCTGATTATTATTGAATACTCCTCCTGTTGAGGGACATGCCCGACTTAACCCCACTACTACCCTCGCCAAAATTAACTTCAAGAATGGCGACCACGCCCCTGCGATGTCGGGGCGCCCTTCAAAATCGATTGACGCCCCTCCAATGTCGGGGCCAGGGTTCAAAAGTGGTCTGACCGGGAACGCCCCGGAAGTTCGACGATGACCGACTCTGGAGGGGCGGCGCACACGAGCACCTCGCAGTCATCGCCACGCTGTCCAAGACCTCCCCGCAGACAGCTCGGCCACGCACGACATCCTTGAGGTCAACTTGGACGAGGGTCGCTAGCGTGGCGCACGGAGCGGCGGCGGCGGCGGCGAGGACCCCGCCGCGAGGTGCTGCCCGTCGCCGGATCCGCGAGGCACACACATAAATACACACACAAATCACAGGATTCCCCCTATTTTCCTACATTTTCTAGGTTTTTGTCTTCCCCCCCCCCCCACTTCCCATATTTTCCCATATTTTCCGGGGGGATCGACGATTCATTGTGTCTGTGCGTTTTTCCCCTCCTGACTCTGGGGCGCACGCCGGCGGCCGCCGCCGGCGCCCGCGACGGCACAGGCGCAGAGACCCCGACCTCCGGCGGCGCGGCGGCGGCGTGGGGGCCGCCCGGCGGGCGGGGGGAGGCACAGGACTGCGAGGCGGGGACGGATCGACAGCCGCCGCCTGGGAAGCCGAGGTCCAGGGCCGAGCCGAAGCGGTGCTCCTCGGTCTCGTTTTGTTGGCTTCGCTGTCCCTCGTTCTGTCCTCCGTCCGCCACACTACCGCAACGCGAGCCGAAGCGGTGCTCCTCGGTCTCGTTTTTCGGCTTCGCTGTCCCTCGTTCTGTCCTCCGTCCGCCCCACTACCGCAGCGCGAGGTCGAAAGGGCAAGCGGCCCACGAAAGCGCCACAACACACCGCTTGGGTCCACCCCCGCCGAGGCCCTGCTGCCCCAGCGGGCGGTGGACACAGACACGTGATGGCTCCGGGGGGCCCAGAGATATACTCATACCCAGCGCCCGTGAAGGTCCACGTGGATCGACTCCCCAGGTGGGTCTGGATGCGCCCCCTCGGGCGGTGGACATAAACGAATTTTTCCCCCGGGGGGCCCCGATGTACCCATAGCCACCGCCCGTGAAGGTCCGCGAAGATCGACCCCCCAGGCGGTGGCTCTGGACGCATCCCCGCCTCGGAAGGCTGGGCTCAGGGCGCTCCAGGTTCGAGGCTTCCTGACCCCGTCGTCTCAGCCCTCGGCTGCTCTCTCCCCATCCGGCCCGGCGATGCCTCGCAGCGGCCGCCTCTAGGCCGAGAGCGCTCCGACGGGGGCGGGCCCAGCTCGCCCCGACCGAGCGCCGGAGGCGGGAGCCGTGCCCGGAGGACCAGACGACGAGGATCGCCGGGGAGGCAGGGCCCCCGCGGTGGGGGGGCGCGGGGTCCTCGGACCCCCTCCTGGATTTGGACGCCCGAAATGGGTACGGAAAGAATGGGAACAATGCCCAACAGCAACTGTTATCCCAAACCCACAGCGGCCGCTGTTGGGCAGGCGGCCTTCTGTCTCGAATGGACACAGGCCGCGGCGGCGTGGGCAGCGAGTCCTGTTCAAAATGAACAAGATCCGCTGTTGGGCATTGTACCAATTCTTTCCGTACCCATTTCGTTCGTGCAGACTTGAGGCGGGGGGGGGGAACTGCTCCATCGACGCCCGTGCCGCCGCCACCGCCCGCGCTGTGGCACGCGTTGACTCACGGGGGAGACACGTGCACCTCTCGTGGCCTTTTTGGGGGCCCCAGGGGGCACCTTCACGGTTCCCTGAATGCACCAGCAGCTCACCCTTCTTCACCCCCCCCCTTTATCGCACCCCCAGTACTCTGGATGCCCGACGCAGCCGTCGGCAGAGGCAGCCGGCGCGAGAAGAGCGGCTCCGTCGACGCCCATGCGCCGCGCGGCCGACGCCACGGGGCTCTCGCCAGAGCCGTCGCCCCCGTGCGGGTAGCCGCCGCCCGGGCCGAGCCCCTCGAACAGCGCCCCGCCCGACGAGCGGCTCGCCTTCCGCGGGGGAGGCGGCGGTTGGGGAGCCCTCCAAGGCGTCGGCGAGCACGACGACACGGCGCCGCCGCCGCCGCCGCCGTCGCCGTCGTCGTCGTCGTCGTCGTCGTCGCCGCCGCCGTCGCCGTCGTCGTCGTCGCCGCCGCCGTCGTCGTCGTCGTCGTCGTCGTTGCTTTCGTCGTCGTCGTCGTCGTCGTCGTCGTTGCTTTCGGCGTCGTCGTCGTCGGCCCGGCCCAGGCTCTCGAGGCGTGAGCGCCCATGCTGTCAGCAGTCCGTCCCGAGCCTGCGCGGGCCGCCTCGTGCTGGCGGCGCGCGCAGGAGGCTGCTTCTTCGAGGGCGCCGGGCCTACATCTATGGATTAGAGGAAAGAGAACTATGCACATACACCGATTCTGGCCAGGCACAGCCTGAGCTCAGGATCGGTGCATACGCCCTCTACCGTGGCCAGGAAGGTATATGCACCGATCCTGGGCCAAGGATGGGCCTTGCCAGGATCGGTGCATGTGTATAGTTCTCTTCGCCCGATAGATAATAGGGGAACAAAAAAGGGCATAAACATGAAAACTCGGAGGTCCGCGCGGATCTCTCGGAGAGGCGCTGGACCCCCCTCCCTGGCGCGCGGAGCGCGCCAGGGGCGGCGCCGCCGGGGGCCCCAACGCCGATCCGAGAAATCCGCGCGGACCTCCGAGTTTTTATGTTTATGCCACTTTTTGTTCCCCCAGATAAGGCCCGCGCCTTGTGAGAGGCAGCGGTGCGTCTATAGACGCCTGCCCCCCTGCCCCCCCCCCTCCTCTGCGCATGGCCGATCTCTCCTTGAAGGGCGCCCAGCGTCCCCCACTCCCCATCAAGAGGGAGCCGAGGCCAAAGCTGCACGCTGCAGCACCGTATCCCGGCGCAGAGCGAGGATCGCACTGGACACCGCGCCCACCTCTCCCATCCACGGCCGAGCGGACGACTGCCGGAAGTGACGGAGCGAGAGGAGCGGGCGGCGCCATGTACTACATGAGAGAAGCCCGCCACCGCAATCGGTTGGGAGGGGGGGGAAGCAGGAGGAGGAGGAGGAGCAGGAGGAGGAGGAGGAGGTCGAGAAGGAGGAAGGATGAGGAGGAGGAGGAGGAGGAGGAGGTCGAGAAGCAGGAGGAGGAGCAGGAGGAGCGGGAGGAGGAGGAGGAGGAGGTCGAGAAGGAGGAAGGAGGAGGAGGAGAAGGAGGAGGAGGAGGAGGAGGAGGAGGTCGAGAAGCAGGAGGAGGAGGAGGAGGAGGAGGAGGAGGAGGAAGATGGGGAGGGAGAGGCCAGAGGGCCCTGAGATCCGGGCTCGCGGATGGATGCCGTTGTCAGAGGAGGGGTCTAGGGGGGAGGGGGGGACAGTGGGTAACAGGGGGGGCGAGCATCGGGCTTTGGGAGGAGCGAGGAGGGGAGGGAGGAGGGAGGAGGGAGGAGGAGGGAGGGAGGAGGGAGGAGGGAGGCGGGAGGAAGGGAGGGAGGGAGGGAGGAGGGATCGGGCTTGGGGAGGAGGGAGGAGGGAGGAGGGAGGAGGGAGGAGGGAGGAGGGATCGGGCTTGGGGAGGAGGAGGGAGGAGGGAGGAAGGGAGGGAGGAAGGAGGGAGGAGAGGGGGGGGGGCTTGGGTGTAAGTGCACCACGCTGAAACAAGTCAGCGTACACTTGTGTCGCTTACGTTGTCTTGCTCAGTGTGTACTGCTTCTGCTGTTTTGTTTATTCTCTTTTTATAATAGTGCACTACGTAATGTGTACTCTTACGGTGTATGACTTATGGTGTATGGTTTATGTTGTTAGTCCTACTCTCCTGAACTCCCGGCCAAGAGCCGGACGCCTGATTTCACGAGAACGACAACGAAAACGGATCGTGATATTTGGCAGTGTGTTCCGTGAGTGCATGATGATGTATGTATCGTATGTATAGCTAATCTTGCGTGGCTTACTTGGTATGGCATAAGCAATATGGTTTAGATTGTATGGCTTGTGTTGTGCAGCTTTTATGTTTGGCTTACATAGTGCAGCGTGCTTCGCATCCTCTACTAGATGTCGACGGCTTACGTTGCGAAACTTATTTTGTATGGTTAATACTGTGTTGATTGTGTTGCGTGGCTGGGCTTTCATTCCATGCTTTGTATTTGCAAAACGATGCCGAGTATACCGACAAAGCCAAGCGAATTGAACACGACCAAACAATATACGCACACAAACACCTACAGTAAACTGAGCTGGTCGGGAGCGCTTGGAAAGTCTGCCATACAAAATAAACCATACGAAATGAACACTACAAGATCAGCCATACAAAAAAGGAATGCAGCATCTGACCAACAAGCGAAACCATAAACTACAGAACACAACATTGTTCTCGCTCGCTTGGACCCCGCGAGGCCAGCACCCAGCGCTGACTGGGTGCGCCTGGATAGTGAGCCATGTCACAAAAACAATGCATGCACAAATACAAAGCCATACCCGCAAGCAACAAGTGAAAATACAATGAATCAAATCATTACCGTTCGATTTGGATACCTATCGATCAGAACTCAGCGCTGACCAAGCGCGCTTGGAAAATGACACGTGCGAATGAATGCATCAGAAGACATGCCAAATAAAACGCAACACGTACGATAAACAAAATACACCGTACATCACGAACCGTGCTAGATGTAAACAAAACAGCGAATACGGAATAAGCCGTACTAGACGTACGCGAAATGAGCAACACGACATAGGCCATGCTAGATCAGCAATGCTATAAGCAATACTAAATTAGCAAGACTAAATTGAGCCATACGCATTTCAGACACGCCAACACAAACAGGAAATACATGAGCTGACCAGGTGCACCCAAAAAATAGGCCATAGAGCATACGCCATTCAACACAAAGCATACAACATACACCATATGAAATAAGCCATACAGCACAAGCAAAACAACAGACGCAGTGCAACAGAAACAATACAAAACAAACAATATAAGACACGTCATACAGCACAATAAGCAATACAACAGAAGCAATTCACAATCAGGGACACAATCGAAAAACATAGTAAATGACATGATTCTCGTTCGCTGTTGACCCTTCTCGATCGGCACTCGGCGCTGACCGGGGACGCTTGGAAAATATGCCATACAAAGGAACAAAACAACATGAACAATACAGAGTCACTGCGCTAGCGAAAACAAATAATAACTTGAATCGACCTGTGATATTTCGCGATGGACCCCTCTCTATCAACACACAGCGCTGGGCGCACATAATAAGGCTACACCTAAGCCACACATACTACAACAAAAACAAGAAGCTATACAAAAGAAGCCACACATAATAAGCAGTACCAGATGTAAGCGGGACAAGCAAGACTAATTTAACCATGCGAACTGTAAGGAACATAACCCGTACTAAATAAGCCGTACCAGACAAACAAGCAACACGACATAAGCAGTGCAAAATGGGCGAAACAACATTAACAATAAGAATCAGAGACGAAGATAGAAACATACAAAACAATGAGCTGACAGGGTGCGCCAGGAAAATACGCCATACAAAATAAGCCATGACAAAACTACGCAATACAGCACTAGCCGTACAACATAGGCCATATACAGTGATCAATACAACACGACAAAACAAAATCAGAGATGCAAACAAAACCATAACTTACAAGAAATAGAAGTATTACGTTTCGCTCTGAACCCCGCTCGATGAGCACTCTACTGACTGGGCGCGCTTGTAAAGTAAGCCATGCAACCAGGCAGTACAACATAAGCAAGTCAACATCAGACACACAAGCAAACACTGGAAACCATACATAACAATATTCCCTTTCACTTGCGACCCCGCTCGATCAGCGCTCAGTGCTGTCGGGTGTACTTGGAAAGTAGTCCATGCAAAATAAGCCATGCAAAATAAGGCACACAAACTGAGCCATACTAGATAATCCATAAAAGAAGCCATGCAACATGAACTCTGCAAAAACGGGGACGCACAATTAATCGCTTTTGTTTGAGCTTCGTAGGATGAGGCACCCGCTCGCGACCGGCTGCACGGAGGGAACCGAGCAAACAACGTACACCGTACAACATACTCCGCCATACAAACAAGTTGAGCAACACAAAAAGACAAGCCATAGAAGCGAAGCACGCCATGTACACAAAGTAAGCCAAACAAGAAAAGGAGGCCATACAAGCAAATAGAGCCATGCAAGCAAGGTAAGTAATAAGCTGCACTGTATGAAATACAATAAGGAATGCGAAGTAAGACATACTGGATGCTGCCAATAAGACATACTGCATATGCCATACATAATGCAAGCCAGCCAGGCCATACTGAGTACATACGACATAATGGGTAACGAATAACATATGAACAGCACTAGATAAGACACAATACGTGAGCAAAACTAAACAAACACAACCAATACTTACTGTGCACTGTACACTGTGTTTTGGTTCCGTGATTTCTACACTGTGCACATACGTGTTTGATGCCGTGCACTTTCGGTTTATCGTCGAGGGAAGGACGATGGAGGGAAGATACGGGTGAATGAGCCAGAGGGAGGAAGGGGAGAATATCCGGAGGATAATTTTGCCGCAACACCCCAACGCACTAGTGACTTCAAAAAGTCCCCAGGGTCAGCGCGGATGCGGGAAAACAATGAGGCGAACTAAGCCCGAAACGACCCGAAAGGGCCGTTGCGGAGGACGAGGAGGGGGAGGAGAGATGGCGAAAAAAAGTGAAAGAGAGAAAGAGAGAGAGAGAGAGAACGACATAGAGAGCAAGCAGATAGCGAAGCCGTTCCGCAATAGGTGCGCCAGTGAATGGTGCGAAGCTAACTGCTGTGGAATAGTGGAGAATCAGGCATCAGCGACAGCAGCAACGACGACGAAAGGGAAGGGATGACCATCAGGAGTAGGAGGAACGGCAGTAATGGAGGGAGGAACGGAAGATGAGGAGGCATAGGGAGAGCGATAGAGATAGAGAGAGAGAGTGAGAGAGAGAGAGAAGATGAGACAGAGAGAGAGGGAGAGAGCGAGAGAGATAGAGAGAGAGAGGCACATCATATATCTCCTATATGTATACATAAGTACCCAGTTGGGCATATATATATATACATAGAGAGAAACAACAAAGACAGAGAGGGGGAGAGAAAAAGAGAGAAAAAAATAGAGAGAGAGAGAGAAGGAGAAAAAAAAGGGAAGGAGGATGGAGGAGGAAGGATTGAGGGGCAAGGTGGAGGAAGGCGGGGATGGAGGGTGCGGATTGAAGAGGATGGGGTGTGATGAGTGAGGGGGATGGAGGGTTGATGAGGAGATGAGGGAGAGATGTGGAGGGGAGAGGAGAAAGAATCTGGAAGTGCTTCCACCATCCCCTCGCTTTTCCTCCTCGACCCTCCCCATCTTCTTGCTTTACCCTTCTCCTCCCTGAACCTCCCGCCCCCCTACGTACTTCCTTCTGCTACCCCCTCCACTTGCTGCCCCCACTCCCGCTCCACCATCTCCCAGCTCCCCTGTCCGCCCTCCTCCCAGCCCTCCCTTCGCTTCCCCTCTCATCCGCCCCCGCTCCTGCTCGGACACGCCAGGGCGCACCGAATGTGATTCAAACTGGTGTGACTGCGCCGCCTCGCTTCCGCTACGTCAGCGCTGGGCACCAGCGCGCTTCGATGCCTCACGCTGGGAAGCACCACGCCGCGTACGCTCCGTGGCCTCACAGTCACCCAGGCCTGCTGCGAAAGAGTGACTGGCCAATCCGGGGACTCAGCTCCGGCCCTGCTTGCACGAGCCCGACACCAAGCTGCGACCCGCGCGCTTGCCCTGCGCACGCTCCACGGAGTCATCGGTGGCGGCCAGGAGAGCATGGCCCGCCCGTGACATGAAAGGGATGACCCGCTGCGCTTCTATTCCATCATCGAGGCGCTGCGCATCTTCAGCTGACTGTTTCTTCCGCAACGCTGGTGGGAGGAGCTCCTCCGCCCTTCCGCCCTTCCTACCTGCCCACTTGTTCCTCCTCTTTCTTTGTCCTCCTCCTTCTTTGTCCTTCTACTCCTCTTCCTCCTCTTTCTTTGTCCTCCTTTTCCTCCTCTTTTTCCTGCTTCTCCTTTTCCTCCTCTTTTCCTTCTCCCTTTCTTGTCCTCCTCTTCTAGCCCTGCTTCTCCTTTCCCTCCTCGCTTTTTGTCCTCCCTGCTCCCAAGGAGGGCGCCGCGAGCCGACGCCTCCAAGATCTCCAGAAGGACGTCCTGCACAGTGGGGTCGCCCAGCGTTGCCACCTGGCAGTGGGGCAAAACCGGTCAAGGAGGAGGAGGAGGAGGATGAGGACGAGGAGAAGAAGGAGGAGGAGGAGGAGAGTTCCGCAGCGGCCACGCCAAGTTATGAGAAGGGCGTGGCGCCTGCTCCGGCGCCGCTGGACCCCTGCCTGTTGAAGGGCGGCACGCGAGAAACCAAACCGCACGCCACGCTCAATTCGTGCCAAAGCCTGCTGCTCATGCCTTGCCCGCACTTCGTTCCATGGGCCGCCGAAAAATTGCACAGCATCGGTCGTGCATGCAGACCCGCACTTCAAACACCACACCGTGTCTGTGAAGGGGCCCCAGGACACACAAATAAAAACACACAAATAAAAAGATTCCCCATATTTTCCATATTTTCTGGATTTTGTCTTCCCGCCCAATTCCCATATTTTCCTATATTTTCTGGGGGATCGACGATTAGTCTGTGTTTTTTCCCCTCCTGAGTCTGTACCACACGGATTTCGCGGATCGACTGACCCAGACCCAGGTCAATCAGGCTTTGCAAGATCCTGCAAGATCCTGCACCCAAACCCGGGTCCCCTTGCGCTGCAGGATCCTGCAAGATCCAGCGCTCTGACTGACCCCGCTTGCACTGCCGTCTCTAGAGCCCCGAGGCTTCGTGCAAAGTGCGCCCCGCGGTGCACCAACGATGCGGCGGGAAGACTCTGCAGTGCCGCCCCACTGGCCGACAAGGCACCGGCGCGAGGTCTTCGAGCTTGGCCCGCGGCACACTACAGCCGCAAGTGGTGCGAGCGACACGCGGGCCACAGACATTCGTGAGAGTGTGGTCGGACTGCCCTGCCAACTGCTGCAGCCTTCTGTGCATGCGCGGGCGCATGACTAGGGCCGGAGGCCCAACACAGTTTGGACGGTGACGATCGGCTGCCGCATGCGCGAAATGCTGGCGCACAGAACCCGCCGCACCATCACAGCATTCCATACAGGGCTGAACCAAAACGGTGTTTTTCGTTTTCGTTTTGTCTTCAATCCGCCCTTACCGCAAAACGAAATCGAAACGAAAACGGCCCACGAAATCGCCAAAACATCGTTCAGGTCCAGCCCTGATTCGCGGCGGAAGTCGGCGGCAAAGCGCAGCAGGAGCTGCTCCAACCGGCGTGTTGAACTCAGTGCAAGCTGGACAGATTGACGAAGCCAAAGCAACATGCAAGGATTCCACCCGGACCAAACGCAGGCAGGAGCGATAACCTTTTCAAGTTCCCCCCCGCGGCTAGAGCGACAACCTTTTTCCAAGATCCCTCCCCAGCCAAACGTAGGTTGGGAGCGGCCTGGGGGTCAGAGCTGCTGGAGAGGCAGGGTGGATGCACCCGGTGAAAACAAGATGGGAGGGCACGATGACACAACCAAATCTGAATCAAGATTACCTTGGCGGTCGCGGGAGAGGTGCCCGGCCAGGGTCAATACGATTGCCGTCGCACTTGAAATGCGATGGCGGCGCCTGGGGTCCCATCGCGCGGGCGACGTGGACACGGCCGCAACCGTGGCCCAATCGCGGGCGCGCCGCCGTCGCTCGCTGCCGTCGCGAACCGACCGCCGCGCGTCGCAGCTTACGGGGGACAGTGGGACAAGAGCCCACGGTCGAAGCGCGCAGGGGCTGGGCGCGGGCGACGTTCCGACCCTCTCGCGGCACGAGGAGCGGGCACACGTCGCAGCGCGCCGACAGAGCAGCATCGCCGTTCCCAGGGGGGGGGGCTCCGGTCGAACGGCCGCGGCAAGCGCCGCGTGCGCGGCCATGCCCCAAAAAGGAACGGAGAAGCGTCGTCGCACCCGCTGGGATCCTTGTCACTTGCCCCGCGACCCTGCTCGGTACCGCCGCGCCACCTTCCGAGCCGAGGCGGCACAGCACTCGGCGCGCAACGCAGACGGATGCGAACCGTCGCACGGGCCCGTCTCCTTGGGGACGGCCGTCGCTTCATCCTGCAACGCAGCAGGAGCGGCGGAATATTCACGGCGGTGTCCGGCGCAGAGACAGACGCGACCCCTGCGCGCAGCCAGGCAGCGGCACTCGGCTCGCGCAATTGCGCGCCGTCGCGCCAGAACTACTGCTTCCCCAGCAGGGCCGTGTGTCGCGCGTCGCGCAAAATGAAAAACGCGCCCTCGCCTGGGCCCCCAGGTCCAGACTCGCTCGCGCTCAGGCGCACAAGGAGGAGAGCGCAAGGGATGCGCTAGTTTCGGCATGGGCGCACGCGCGCGCGCCAAACATCAGACGTCACGCGCGTCTTCGATGGACCCCGCTGTTCAACGCTGGCACACGCGCAGACGCACGCGCGCCAGGGGATCATGCATCGGGCGCGCGTTCCGTGCACCTCGCTGGTCAGCGCCCACGCTGGCGCAGACGCACGCGCGTCAAAACATCAGACATCCCCTGCGAAGTCAGCAGTCTCAAATCTCTCCCCCTGGGTGTCGGCGGCTGGGCGTGAGGAAGGGTACGAGTCCACCCGCCCACCCACGTACGACTCGGGAGAAAACAGGAGGAGCCCCCTCGTCCTCCCACCATACGAAACTCGTCCTCCCCCACCTCCCATTCCCCCCCACTCGGCAGCGGGGGGACGAGAAGGCGCCCCTCCGGAGGCCTCGTGAGGTCTGCAGGGGGGAGGGGCGGAAGGCGCAGACCCCCCGGGGTCGAGATTAGTGTGTCCACAGCGTAGGCGCCTGCTTTGCTGTTTCTGCAATAGGGCTGGACCTCAACGTGGTTCTTCGTCTCGTTTTCGTCTTGTTGTTCGTTTTGCCCTACCTGCCTTCCTGCACCTCCCTGCCATAACGAGAACCAAAGCGCGGCCGAAGTCCAGCAAAAAAGCGTTCAGGTCCAGCCCGGTCTATAAGAAAAGCACGACGTACGTAAACATAAACTTTTGGTGCTCCGCGCGGACTTCTTGGATCTGCGCTGGACCTCCTCCTTGGCGCGCGGAGCGCGCCAGGGGCGGCGCTGGAGGCGCTGGGGGGGCCCAGCGCGGATCCGAGAAATTCCCGCGGAACGCCAAAACATTATGTTTATGCCGTTGTTCCTCTTCGACTTCTGGCGGTCCCTGATTTGGACGCCCGAAATGGGTACGGAAATAATGGGTACGATGCCCAACAACAGATGTTGTCCCAAACCAACAGCGGCCGCTGTTTGGCAGGCGGCCTTCTGTCTCAAATGGACACAGGCCGCGGCGGCGTGGACAGCGAGCCCTCTTCAAAATGAACAGGAACTGCTGTTGGGCATTGTACCCATGCTTTCCGTACCCATTTCGTTCGTGCAGACCTGAGCCAGGTGAAGCCCCTCCAGATGCCGAGAACCACCCGCCGCACACCGCCCCTTCGCTACCTGCTTCACGACGCGAGGAGGCCCGGGGAGGAGGCACGGCGGAGGTGGGGGAGGGGGCAGGAGGCGGAGGCGTGCCAGGGCCAGGGAGCGGATGTCCGGATCGTTCGGTGGCAACTCGTGGGAGCCTCCGTCCTGTCGGCTCTTACGAATCGACGCCAACCAACGCTGAATCGGCGCTAATCGACGCTACAGCGACGCTGCTTCGACGTTAATTGACGTTAGTTAGCCGACGCTAGATCGGCGCTATCTCATCGACTCCCAGACGCGAATGGACGGTAGAGACGGCATTAAGAAGGTACACCAGGCTCCCATGACTTGCTACCGAAAGAGCCAGACCCAGAGGAAAGTCCTTTCTTCCTCGGCCCCCCACTTCCTGTTCCAGTTCGGGACCCCGACTTTTGGCATCGCGCCCCGCGATGAGCGGTCATCCCGCGAGCCCACACTGAAGAAGGCCAACTCTGTTGTCGCAGGCCGCGACGCGCGAAGCGCGATCCTCGCACCGCTGGGAAGCACCTGCCTCCTCGATCCCCTGCTCGGTTGCTCTCGGGGAGTCGTGGGACTCGAGCTTGGGTAACTCACAGTTGCCTGACGCGGCCGTGAGATAGAGGACGGGGCCCACCCTGCAAATTTGGCGCGATCTCCTGCCGCAGACATCTCCCGAAAACTGGACCGTCAAACATGCAACGCACAGAACTTGATGGGCCCTGGAACTGGCAGGGTTGGTTTTTCGGCTTTCCCCCAAAATTGCCTCTGGAACACGAATGCAACACAAACAACAAACCTGCTCCCGGAAACGGTAAACTAGAAGCGGCTGCGGGGGGAGGCGATCGATGGGAGGCGGGGGCAAAGCCGTACCAAAAGTCAAAGGAGGAAAGGGTACCCATACCGCTATCCGCTACCCCTCCCTCGTTACCCCCCTTTTGTCGGCCTCCTGGGAGGCCCTCGTCGCCACCGCTGGATTCGCCTCGAAACTCTGGTCAAGACGCGCCCCGGGAGAGGCCCGGGGAGTGGCGGTATCGGTACCTTTTGTCCCCAATAAGGACGCACGGTAAGGATGCAAGGGCCTCAGAAGGCCATGCCGACACTTTGCGAGCGGGGCGCGGCCAGCGAAAACGACCCAGGATGGGCCGCAGGGGGGGGCGATGCGGGGGTAACCTTGGAAAGTCGCTCACCATTTCTTATGGCGGGTTGATAGGGTTCGGACTTCGCCACGTGCTCCACGAACTCCGAACCCCACCTCCACCGCCCATCGAGCCGCCTGCATCGTCAACGTTTCCTTATCCGGCGTTTCGACATCGGACTGAAGGGGTGGGGGAGCGGGGGGTCTGGCTCTGGACCTCTGCTTAGTGCGACGCTTAGTGCGACTGCTTGCAACAGAGCGTCCCAGGGGAGAGACTCCACCTGCTCCAAACGGGCGCCAAAAAAAGCCAAGATCTACGCTAGAAGAAAAAGCAACAGCATAAACATAACCGTTTGGAGCTCCAGGCGGATTTCTGGGATCTGTGCCGGACCCCCCTCCCTGGCGCGCGGAGCGCGCCAGGGGCAGCGCCCGAGGCGCCGCCAGGGGAGGCCCAGCGCGGATCTGAGAAATCCACGCGGAGCGCCAACAGTTTGTGCTTATGGCGAATTTTGTTTGTTCTTCGATGTACGGGGGAGAGGGGGGAGAAGGAGAGGGGAGACTTGTGGATGCTATGACAATGGGCACCCTGACAATCCTATCATTGAATTAACCATGTGCTTGCAATGTTGGAAACCTATTCTAAACATGTTCGAACATGTGTTTAACATGTCTAAGTTGTGGTTAACCCATGTTTTAGACATCTAGAAATTGCGGGCGCTGGCCCAACTGGGTTTAGTGGAACCTGGTTGAATGATGTGTACTGGGGGACGCCCCCCCGCCCCGTTCCACCAACCGGAACTGCCGTCACCCGGAAAAACACCAGCTAATGCGGACCTGGTTTAGTGATTCTGGCCAGTTTGGGGGCTCTGGGGCCCTGACCGGGTCCCCTTACCTGGGGTCCTGGCCATAGAGCCTGTTTTTCTTTAGATTCGGGCAAGTTTACTTGCATGGACGGGGGGGGGGGGGCTGAGTCTGAAGCAAGCCGAAAACAATTCGACGTGCGGAAATCACGCAAGTCGAAAGGCACTTGCACGCTCGTGTTCGATTGAAGAGGGGCGAGGGGGGGGGGGGGGGGGCGAATGCCATGAAAGTAAACTCGCCTGAGTGCCGGAATCCCAAAAAACAGGCTCATACCCGAAAATTGCTTGGAAACGCGCTTCCTCTCCATTATAGTCGAATTCCACAGAGGAGACAACGATCACATCGCGGATCGGCGAGGGTCGGGCTCGGCCCTCGCCGCCGAGGAGGGGGCCAAGGAGGAGGAGGAGGATGGGAGGGAAGGAGGAGGAGGAGGGAGAGGGGGAGGAGGAGGAGGGGGAGAAGGAGGGAGGGAGGAGAGGAGGAGGCGGAGGAGGAGGAAGGGGGAAGAGGAGAAGGAAGGACGAGTGGCGAGGCGGGGGGGGAGGAGGAGGATGATGAGGAGGAGGCGGAGGAGAGGACGAGGGAGAAGGAGGAGGAGGAGGGGGAGGAGGAGGAGGAGGAGGAGGAGGAGGAGGAGGAGGAGGCGGAGGGGAGTGAGTAGGGTGAGGAGGCGGAGGAGGGGAGGAGGAGGAAGGAGAGGAGGAGGGAGGAGGAGGAGAGGGAGAAGGAGGAGCAGGAGGAAGGGGAGGCGGAGGCGGATCGGCGAGGGTCGGGCCCGGCCCTCGCCGCCGAGGAGGGGCGTCCGCGGCCTGGGCCAGCGCGCGCACCGCCCGCGCGCGGCTCGCCGGCTCGCCCCGCTCGTCCGCCGCGGCCGCGGAGAGCGCGGGCAGCAGCGGCGCGCAGCCGCGGTAGCGCTCGCCGTGCGCCAGGACGACGTCCACGGCGCGCCTGCGCGAGGGCAGCGCTTCCTCTTCCTCCTCCTCCTCCTCCTCCGCCTCCTCCTCCTCCTCCTCCTCCCCCCCCTCCTCCTCCTCCTCCTCCTCCTCCTCCTCCTCCTCCTTCCTCCTCCTCCTCCCCTCCTCCTCCTCCTCCTCCTCCTCCTCCTCCTATCCTCCTCCTCCTCCTCCTCCTCCCCCCCTTCCTCCTCCTCCCTCCTCCTCCTCCTCCTCTCCTCACTCCTCCTCCTCCTCTCCTCCTCCTACCTCCTCCTCCTCCTCCTCCTTCCTCCTCCCTTTCCTTCCTCCTCCTCCTCCTCGCTCTCCTCCTCCTCCTCCTCCTCGTCCTCCTCGTCCTCCTCGTCCTCCTCCTCCTCCTCCTCCTCCCCGCTCCGGGCGCCCTGGGGCGGCTCCGCCTTGCGGGCCACACTTCTACCCATACCCGCCGTGCGTCTTGGACTCCCTGGGGGACGCGGCGCCAGGGAGGCCGAGGCGCAGTCGGCAGATGGGCAGAAGCCTGGCCTCGGGGGGCCAGGCTCTTATCCATATCCACTGTTCCTCTGGCTTCGGGGAGGGGGATACCGACACTCCAAGACGCAGAGAACATGTATACAAATACTGCCCGCACGTCAGTCCCATCGCGCCCAGCATCCGTCCCGCATCCACGTCGAATCAATGTCCAGTCCGCGTCGAATCCGGGTCGAGTCCATGTCGAGTCCGTGTCGAATTCATGTCAGATCTGCGTCCAAACCACGTCGGTGTGCAAGACCATCTGTCGTTGACGGAGCACGAGAGGTCCCCCGAGGATGCGAAGTAACGAGTGGGGGGCGTCAGGTTAGGAAGCGACGCCTGGGAGGCCTCCGTAGGAAGAGTTAGGACAGGCGAGAGGGGAGCAGCGGGTTAGGAAGCAGTGGCTCGGAGGCCGTCGTGGAACAATTGAGGGCTCCGGAGCCCGAGTATTGAGCCGGATATAAGCACAGAGTAGGCCCAGGACCGAGCCGCTTGAGCCAGATTGGGCGGGAGTGTGCCGGATCAATCTGTGCTGGGGAGGCGCACGACTCGAATCTAGGAGACTCGGCTTGGCCCGACGGGGCCGTCACGAAGACGAGGAGACCCGGCCTGGAACCTGGCGCGAACTCCCGCTGCAAGCATCCCACGAAACGTGGACAACCAACGCTCAGAGACGGGCCAGAGACGGGCCCGTCAAAAAGCGTCGGAAAGACCGCAGCTCTTGCGAAATCGAGTCTTACCTTTTCCGTCGCGACCGTGTTCGACCACGTATTTACTCCAGCGCCGATGCGAAATTCAACCTCGCAGGGATTGCAGCCTGACGTAAGGGCGGCGGCATCGACCTGGAATCGGCGATCCGTCGCCGATAGATCGGCGACACGCCCCCAACAGCGAAGCCGCAGCTCCCAGGCGGGGTGAGCCGTCGGGACCCACTATCGACGACGGACGGGGGACGGGGGGTAGATGCATCCCCCTTGAGCCCGTCCCCCCCCCCCGTCGTTGCCCCTGACTGCGAAGTGCCCTGGAGAACAAGCGGGGCCGGGAGGGGGACGGAGCAGAGTGAGGAGTCAAGAACACGAAAAGCAGGAGCGAACGGCCACGGGACCAGGGGGACGAGGAACAGTGGGACGGGCTGAGGGCTGGAGGAAGGCCGAGTGAGGAAGTTGGATGAATACCATGGGAAGGAGGGGTGAACGGAGGATGGAGGAGGTGGGACGCGGGGGGGGAGAAGGGAGGAAGAGAGAGGGAAGTGGAGAGGAGGACGCGGGGGGGGGGAGTCTGGGTCCTGCTCACGGAGCTCCAGCCTCCGCAGGAAGTGGACCCGGCGAGGACGTCGGCAAGAGGCAGCGTGCGAGGCCCGAGTTTCTACGTGCACATGCACTGCCTCCTGGGTCCCGGGACATCGGTCGCCTCAAGCGGTGGATGTTCCGTACCAAGCTTGCCAACTGTTTGTACTCAGCTTGTCTGTACAAAATTGAGAACATTCAAATATATATGTATAATGTATAGAAATACGGATTCTAGGAAGCGAGTATGTGCATCGGCGGATCCGGACTCCCGAGGGAGACGTTGTCTCCGGCTATCGCCCGAAGCCTCCCGTTGCCTCCCATTGCCTCCGGTTCTCCTCTGTTGTCTCCCGTTGTCCATCCCTGCGAGGCTGGACCTAAGCGTTGTTTTTTGTTTTGTTTCGTTGTGTGTTTCGTTTTGCCCTATACCTCCTTGCCAAAAAACGAAAAACAAAACACAGCCGAAGTCCAGCTAAATAACGTTCAGGTCCAGCCCTGTATCCCTGTCCCTCGTTCTATCCCTACGTATCCCTATCCCCATTGTCTCCCGTTGTCTCCCAGTGTCTCCCGTTGCCTCCCGTGGTCTCCCATTGGTCTCCGCTGTCTCCCAACACCTGTCCCTATCTATGTCGCTATCTCTATCCCCATCCCTTTGCGTCTGCTATGACTATCCCTGTAATCCCACCCCGATATTACATCCTTCTCTCCCCATCCCTATCCCTATCCCCATCCCCATGCCGATCTGCATCACTACATCCCCAGCCCTATATTCCTATCCCTACCCATATGCCCCCATCGTTGGTGTCATGTGTATACTTTTGCCTCGGACGAGTCGGACGAGTGCCTGAATTTTAGCGGGCCCTGGAAATTACAAGGCGATTGCTTACTGGTTCCGTTCTGCAATTCGTGTGGCAAGTTCTGGCGCATTATTTCACCCAATTCCGTCGCCGCTGTGTTTCGGGTTTCAACTCCTCTAACAATCCCGGAGCCGTCTTTTTTCCGATTCCAGACGCCGTTCCTTACCGTTTTCATGTCGCAAGAAAAAGTTCAACAATTCAAGAAAGCGCTATGACGTCTCTGAGATCCACTTACACATGGATGCCCACAGATGATCACAAAAGTCGCTGAACCTCTGCGAGAGTCCCCGCAGGCCCCCTTGGTGCTAAAGCGAACTGAAGGAGTGAAACAATTGTCAGAGAGCACGAGCAATCTACACATTCACACATATACATACATACATACATACATACATACATACATACATACATACATACATACATACATACATACATACATACATACATACATACATACATACATACATATATATATAAACGGACGGGTGACGGAAAACTACCAACTTTAGAAAAGAGGCCAAACAGATGCCGCCTGCCTGAAATCACAACGAGACAACGCTCTTGCGGGCGACCCCTGCGCGTGTTGCCACAGCAGCAGCCTGTTGCCCCTGCACCTCGCCAGAGTCTGTCTCCCTTTCCGCAGCCCTTTGTGGGGTTCAGCCGGAGTCCGACGAAGACGATGACCGAATTGCACCTGGCGTCTGACAAAAGTCCCATGGTCAGGACCTGCTGCTTGGAGTGTCGCGGCGGCGGCCCCAGCGACACGCCATGCCCTGCGAGCGGATAACGTGTCGCTCCGCCGCCCGGGGCGGGAGGCTGGGAACAGCTCAAAACGTTGACGCCTTGGGTTGTGGATGCCATGGGAATTGACACTCTAACAATCCGATCATTGAATTTAA
>CAUYUJ010002912.1:62500-84279 GCA_963575745.1 Prorocentrum cordatum | reverse complement strand
CGCGCGCGGCGCCCGGGCGCTGATCAGCAGGGGGCCTGGATTATCCTCCTCGCCTCTCCCCTCTCCTCCCTCGCCTCTTCTCCCTCGCCTCTCCTGCCCCTTCCCCTCTCCAGCTCTACTCCCTTCCCCTCTCCACTCGCCTCCCCCTCCGAGGGGGAAGGCGAGCCTGTGTGTGTCTGTGTGGGCAAGAGGGGGCCCAGAGGGGGACCGCGAACCGCAAGCTCGAGTCTTCCACCCCAAGAGGCCGCCAGGAGGCCCCAAGGAGGCCATTCAAGAGGCCCCAGGAGACCCCAGACGTCCAAGGACGCCCCCAAAACGCCCCAAAGAAAGCTTCCAACAATGCGTCCCAACCGAAACATGAGCCACAAAAGTCGCCTTTTGGGCTTTCCGACTTACAGGACGGCCCAGAGGCGCCCAAGACCGCGCCCCCAGACTGGCCCAAGAAGCTTCCAAGAGGGCCCCAGGACGCCCAAGAGGGCCCCAAAGCGCCCTAAAGAGGCGCCCAAAATGGCCCAAGACGGCCCCAAAACGGGCCCAAGAGGGGCCCAGAGGGGACCACGAACCGCAAGCTCGAGCCTTCCGCCCCAAGAGGCCGCCAGGAGGCCCCCAGGAGGCCCCTCAAGAGGCCCCAGGAGACCCCAGACGTCCAAGGACGCCCCCAAAACGCCCCAAGAAGCCTCCAACATGCGTCCCAAGAGGGCCCCCAGACGCAAAAGTTGGCCCATTCCCTTCGTAAAACGTACATGTTCAACAAAGTTGTCTTTTGGGCTTCCGACGTTACAGGACGGCCCAAGAGGCGCCCAAGACCGCCCCAAGACGGCCCAAGAAGCTTCCAAGAGGGCCCCAGGACAGCCCAAGATGGCCCCAATACGGCCCAAGAGGCGCCCAAGATGGCCCAAGAGGGCCCCAAGACGGGCCCAATAGGGGGCCCAGAGGGGGACCACGAACCGCAAGCTCGAGCCTTCCGCCCCAAGAGGCCGCCAGGAGGCCCCAAGGAGGCCCCTCAAGAGGCCCCAGGAGACCCCCAAAAGGCCCAAAGGAGGCCCCGAGAAGCCCCAAATCGGCCCCCAAATCCTTCGAACCTGCTTCCAGGAGGCCCCCGACACGTTCAGAGGCTCCCGAGAAGCTACGTCAAACTCCCAGCGAGCGACGGGACGAGGCCCCCCACAAAATCACAAGAGGCTCCACAGGCGGCCCAAGAGAGCCCCAAGATGGGCCCGAGAGGGATTCCACGCAAGTTGTTATTGTATGGCTCGGGAAAGGACGAGGATGAGGAGGAAGACGAGGAGGAGGAGGAAGGAGGAGGAGGAGGAGGAGGAGGAGGAGGAGGAGGAGGAGGAGGAGGAGAGGGAGGAGGAGGAAGAGGAGGACGTTCGCGTGACCGACCCGAGACCCATTTTGTTTTGCCACCTTGGAGTCCCAGTGGGGGCCGAAAGTGGCCCCACGAGGCCGTCGAGAGAGCCCTAACAGAAACCCGAAAGGACTCCAAGTGCGCCCAACAGGTCCCGAGTGAGCTTTAAACAACTCCCAAGAAGGCTCCAA
This sequence comes from Prorocentrum cordatum, assembly GCA_963575745.1. Lineage (NCBI taxonomy): Eukaryota > Dinophyceae > Prorocentrales > Prorocentraceae > Prorocentrum > Prorocentrum cordatum. The sequence continues at coordinate 82,737 of CAUYUJ010002912.1, read as the reverse complement.
TATTGCCAAGAACGCCCAGAGGAGGAGGAGGAGGAGGAGGATGAGGAGGAGGAGGAGGAGGAGGAGGAGGAGGAGGAGGAGGAGGAGGAACAGGAACAGGAACAGGAACAGGAGGAAGAGGACGAGGCGGGGGAGGAGGGAGCGGAGGAGCAGGAGGAAGGCGGCAGAGGAAGAGGTGGAGGCGGAGGCAGAGGAGGAGTCGGACCCCTCTCCGGAGTCTGAACGCAGTGGCCGTCTCGAGGCACACTTTGCCGCCGCCGCCGCCGAGAGCGCGTGGGCCGCACCCCTCTCGACATGGAGCCCTTTCGGGAGGGGTTTCAAAGCTTCCTCAAGGCCGTGTTGGGCACCCGTGGAGCCCTCTTGAGGTTCTCTTAGGGCTCTCTGGAGCCTCTCCTGGGTCCAGTTTCGGCCCCCACTGGATGTCGAAGACGGGAGGAAAAAGTCCTCAGATCGGTCACGCGGGAACTCTTTGGCGTGACCGATGTTGGAGCCCTCTTGGAACCCTGTTGGGTCGCTCTTGGGCGACCTTGGAGCTCCCTCGGGGTCCTGTTAGGACTCTCTCGAGTGGCTCTTGGGGCCACTTTCGACCCCCAGTGGGACTCCAAGTAGCAAAAAAAGGGGTCTCGTATCGGTCGCGCGAACGCTCTTTCGCGTGACCGATGTTTGGGTTCCCTTGGAGCCCTCTTGAGTCCCTCTTGGGGCATTTTCGGAGCCGTCTTGGAGCCGTCGTGGATTCCTTTATGAGTTCAAAGGTGGCTGAAACAAAGACCCAAGATCGGTCACACGAGAACTCTTTCGCGTGACCGATGCTGGGGCGGACTTGGATCCTTCCTGGAGCCTTATTGGAACTCTCTCGGGGCTGTCTTGAGACCATGTAGTGGGAAACTTTGGGCTCTCCGTGAGGTATCCCCTGGTTTTCATTCCCCTGGAGAGAGGCAGGAGGAGGAGGAGGAAGGAGGAGGAGGAGGAGGACGAGGAGGAGGAGGAGGAGGAGGAGGAGGAAGAGGAGGGAGGAGGGGGTAAAGGCCCCCGTGGTCACCCGTGGAGCTCTCTCGAGCACTCCGGGGGCCTTGCCATAAACGACCTCCGGATGCGACGTAATGTTGACAGGACGAGAGCTCGCAAGCCCGGGAGACCCTGCCAGGGTCGGCGGTTCTTTAGCGAAGAGTTGGTTCCAGCAGCCTTGAGGCGAACGCTTGGATGGGCGCGGGACTTTTCCTCAACCACCGCACCAGATCCGTTCCCAAACACTGCGTCGGCCGCCGCCATTCCGCCATGTTCGCCCTTTCTTCCCTCTCGTCGTCAACGTTAGTTTTTCTTTTCGATTGTCATCCCTTTCCTGCCTTCTAGCGTTCGGCGTCGAAGTGGCGTGAATCGCTGTTCCGCTTTCTTATTTTCCCTCTCGACGACCTGGGCGCCGACGCGGTGGACGATGTCGACGTCGGCGCTGGCAGCTCGACGACCACGGCGACGGTTGCAGCGACGTCGTCGACGACGCGCCACGAGGACAGTATAGTAAGGATTGTATCCTCTGGCTGCCATCGCGCCGACTTGTTTCCAGTGCGTGGTAGCTTCCAATTCGAAGCGAGCGGACACTGACTGGCCTCTGATGTTGTGCAACCTGGCGGTCGCAGTGACTTACGCGGCGCAAAGGGTAACCCGAGCGTGCCTAGCTTATCTGTTCGCCTTTGGCACATTCCGCCACAATGCCCAGAACGCGGGCATGCTGCTTGGAGGCGCTCACGCGTCAGTTGCCCCCCTCCGCCCATCCACGAAACGATGTTTAGGGCGCTTCATACCTATTGTGACTGGCTTCGGCTTCGAAGCTACCAGAACGCCCTTGCTTCGCTTCTACGATGCGATGGCGGACCAGACAGTGGAGTGCCTTGCTGACCGGACCAGCGAGCTTCGAGAGAGCAACGCCGCTTCGCGATTCCCCCCGCCCTACAACGTCACACACGCACACGATTTCCCACCGACATTGCAGGTCGAACGACGCCGGTTGGGACAATGTGGCCATTCCTTCCGTTTCCGAGTGTCCACACCGGACCATCTGCTTGAAAAAACACACGGTGAGCCACACGTACCAGACAATTGAATGTCTCATGCGCGCGCGCACCTCGAGCGGGCTGCGGATTCATTATCCTTGCGGTAGATCTTGCAACGCTTGCCGCGTCGAGAAGATTAACCCCGTGCTCTCAGTCACGCTGGCGCAACCCCGCAAACCCCAACGTCACAAACTCGCGTCAGCCAAATTCAAAACATATATGCACTCCGACCACTTACGTGTGCGTATATCGTGCACTACTACAGATATGGCGTCGCGCTTGCACCTTGCGTCGGCGGGGGCGGATTGCCAGATAACTGGCCGCGCTGAGAGCTGTCGCGCGCCCTCTGTCGCGTGGCGGCTTGGGCAGTGAGGAAACGGAAGATACGGCGGCGGTGGTGGTGGAGGTGGCAAGTGGGGAAAGAGGGGGAGGAGGAGGGAGAGAAGAAGGAGGGGGGGGGGGCGCAGGATTCAGGCAGGAGGACTAGCAAGCGGGACGACAGGGACGAGGCCATGATCATGAGAGAGAAGGAAGGGGGCAGAGGGGCATTCCCAGGCAAGCTAACTATATTCTCATATCGCCATCCCTTGCGCAGAGAGCCGCGCGCAGCTGGCACGAGAGTCAAGTGGCGCCCTTCTCCTCCTCGACGTACTCTTGCTCCTCCTCCTCCTCCTCCGCGCCCTCATCCCCCCCCCTCCTCGCTCTAACCGATCAGGGCGGTTGGAACTTGGCTGCTTCGTCAATGCCACGTGCGGGCTTGAGAGAGCAGGTCCTTGCCTGGACTCAGCTTCGGTCGTGGAAATAACGGTTCTAACGGTTCGCTCATATGGCCCCCCAGTGTATCCAATTCACCCGGAGGGGGAACAGCAGGAGGAGGAGGAGGGGGAGGAGGAGGAGGAGGAGGAGCAGGAGGAGGATAAGGAGGGAGGAGGGATGAGGGAGGAGAAGGAGGGAGTCTCGCCCTTCTCCTGGGTAGCCGAAGGCCAGACTGACAGATTGCCTTGGGATCCAGGGCCACTCTGGCGTGGCCAGGTTGGAGATTTCTACTTGCTCGCCAGTCTGTTACCTCGCTGGCTCCCCCGCCAAATTGCAATTTGCTGCCCGATATGGGCCGCTAGATTAACGCCAGATTGGCTTCGACTTCGCGTCGCCAATTTCTTCTCGCAGCGATTCCTGGGTCTGTAACTCGACAGAACCTAAGCGCGCGCGAAGCGCGCGCGTGGTTCTAGTATATATATATATATATATATATATATATATAGAGAGAGAGAGAGAGAGAGAGAGAGAGAGAGAGAGAGAGAGAGAGAGAGAGGAGAGAAAAGAGAGAGAGAGAGAGAGAGAGAGAGAGAGAGAGAGAGAGAGAGAGAGAGAGAAGATTTTACCGGCTCGCTTCGCGTTGCCTTTAACATCTTGATCGCATGGCGCCAGAGAGGCGCGCTGGGACGGGCAGTCGTCGCTGCCGCGGTGCGCCTCGTCAAGGGGGCCCATAGTGCTCGTGTGGCTCATAAAGCTCGTCTGTGATCATAGGGCTCTTGCGGCTCGTCTGTCTCAGAAAGCTCAACTCGCCCGACTTGGTGAACGCTTGACCCGAAAGTGGCCCCGAGACGGCACCGAGACGCCCCATGGACCCAGCATTTTGACGACCGCTCAAATTGCCAGGTGCTGGGGGTCTCGTCGGGCCATTTTGGGCCGCTCTCGGGCCGCTCTGGGGCCCCGGAGAAGGCCCCGAGCGAGCTCAAGAGGGGCCCAAGAAGGCCCCAAGAGCGGCTCCATGTGGGCCCTCGCGCCCAGCATGTTGACAGCTGCTGAAAATGCCGGGCGCGGGGTCCCTCTTGGAGCCCTCCTGGTGCTTTTTGGGGCCGCTCTTACTTGGACTACTATTGAGGTGCCTGGGGCTCGGCGAAGGCCCCGAGAGAGCCCCAAGCGGGCCCGAGAGAGCTCCAAGAAATCCCCAAGAATGGACGAAGAGCATTGCATGATCATGCAGTAGTCTTGGCGTTTTCTTGCAGCGCTTGTGGGGCTCTTCCTGGGCCTCTTTCGGGCCCTGGAGAAGTCTCCGAGAGAGCCCCACTACAACTTCCATGGGGCTTTGGAGAAACCTCGGAGAGAGCCCCGCGAGCCCTCCCAGATGGCACCTGAGGGCCTCGAGGGCGCGCGGGTCATTTGGGCACAGAGGGCTCGTCAGATTGAATGGGCTCGGAAACTCGTAGTGCGCAGGGCTCGTGGGGCCCGTGGGGCTGATGGGGCCGATAGGCCCCATAGGTCCCGCGAGGCTCATTTGGAGGTCATCTGTCAGTTAGGGTTTATTTACATCATATGGCTCATAGGGCTCACAGGGCTCTTAGGCTTCATATGGCTCGTAGGGCTCATAGGGCTCATATAGCGCATAGGTGTCATGGGACTCATGAGCGCTCATAGGGCTCATGAGGCTCATGAGGCTCACAGGGCTCACAGGGTTCATGGGCTCACTGGGCTCGCAGGGCAAAGTGTTCACAGGGCTCATGAGGCCCATAAGGGTCATAGGGCTCATAGGACTCATTGTAGGCGTAGAGTTCATATGGCTCATAGGGCTCGCAGCGCTCGTAGGGCTCATGAGTGTCACAGGGCTCGCCGGGCTCAGATTGCTCATAGGGCTCGAAGGGTTCATTGGGTTCATGTGGCTCATAGGGCTCGAGGGGCTCGTAGGGCTCAGAGGTCTCAGAGGGGCGCATGCATCGGCGCTGCGAAAGTTTTGACCCGTTTTGTGATTTCAGCTAAACAACGCCTGAGCATCACATTGGTTATGAACACCACGACGGCCGTGAGCATCACTCCAAAGCCTGAGAGCACCACAGAACCTATGAGCAGCCGAGCGCCGATAATCACCTTGACGCTAGCACCCCCGTGCCTACGATGACTGACCAAAGGAGGAGAGGAGAGCAGCCGATAATGTAACCACAAGCGGAACTAGTCAAAATGAGTCGTGCCTTATCTCTTGGATTCGGTCTCCAGGCTGGGGGCGCAACAAAAAGAAACACGATTTGCAGAAAAGGCCGAAACCCGGAAAACGATTGGAAAACATATTGGTTTTCCAATAGGAAATGGGGTAGATCAGGCGGCCCAAGCAGTAGCAGCCCAAACGGGCGGATGAGTCGTGCTTTACTTCTTGCATTTTGTCTCCGGGCTGGGGTCGCAACCAAAAAATACGATTTTGCAGAAAAGGCCGGACCCCAGAAAACTAATGGAAAACAGGTTGGTTTTCCAATAGGAAATGGGGTAGATCAAGCGGCCCAAGCGGTGGCAGCCCAAACGGGCGGATGAGTCGTGCTTGACCTCTTGGATTCGGTCTCCGGGCTGGGGTCGCAACAACAGAAAACACGATTTGCAGAAAAGGCCGAAACCCGGAAAACGACTGGAAAACATATTGGTTTTCCAATAGGAAATGGGGTAGATCAGGCGGCCCAAACGGAAGCAGCCCAAATGGGCGGACGAGTCGTGCTTTACCTCTTGCATTCGGCCTCCGGGCTGGGGTCGCAACAACAAACAAACACGATTTCGCAGAAAAGGCCGGAACCCGGAAAACGATTGGAAAACATATTGGCTTTCCAATAGGAAATGGGGTAGATCAGGCGGCCCAAGCGGAAGCAGCCCAAACGGGCGGGTCCTTTTCAAAAATGCGCTTGTTTGGGGGTGACAGCAGTATCTCCCCCCAAGGGGTCCCCCCCTTGAAGGGGGGGGGCGGGTGTCTCCCCCAGGCCCCAGGCACGTCCCCCATTCCGGAAGGGGGCCAGCGCCGCACCGGGGGCCTCTCCGGGCGCCACCCCAGAGAGCGGTCGGCCAGACCGAGACACTGGCCGGCGGTGAGGCGAGAACGAAGGAGTGGCCGGCATTCGGGCGAGAGCGCATGTAAACGTCGTAACCGCCGTCGTCGTAGTGGTCGTGGTCGTGGTTCTGATCGTAGTCTTGATTGAGGAAGTCCTGGGCGGAAGCGCCATTTCGAAATCGAACCCGAAGGTTTAGAATTCTGTTTTGGAGGAACTCCTTGGCGGGAGCGCCATTTCGAGTCCGAACGGAACAAATGCCGAACCTCATTTTGCAGGAAGTCCTGTGCGGGAGCGCCATTTCGAAATCGAGGCATAAAGGTTTCGATTTCTATATTAACGGAAGTCCTGTGCGGGAGCGCCATTTCGAAATCGAATCAGAAAGGTTTCGAATTCTTTTTTTGCGGAAGTCCTAGGCGGGAGCGCCATTTCGAAATCGAACCCGAAAGTTTCGAAATCGTTCGAAATCGTTTTTGTTCGAGGAAGTATCAAGCGAAACCGCCGTTTCAAAATGGCCACGCCGTTTGGCATTTAAGATTCTAAAAGCCCTGACCCGAAAACTCGAAAATGCAACTTTCGCTTAGGACTTCCTCCCCAAAGCGAGCTCGACTGGATTTCGAAACCCTCGGCCTCGATTTCGAAATGTGGCTTTCGCTGAGGACTTCCTCCCCAAAACGAGCTCGACTGGATTTCGAAACCCGCGGGCTCGATTTCGAAAGGGCGGTGCCGCCCGAGACTGGAGCGTAAAATGCTTCAACCGAACATTGTACTGGGGGCCCCGCGGCCTAACGGGCGCACTGCCAACGTTGTACTGGGGTGGGGCCCCGTCGCCTAACGGGAGGCGTTGAATTTTGGCCAAACTTTCGTAGCGGCGAAGTGGAATTTCAAACCGCAGATGGTTGACTTGCACGCTGCGCTGCGCATATGATAACCGCGCTGGGCGGCTTCACTCGGAAGTCGTTCACCCGCCCCTCGCTCCTCGGACATTGCGAACCGATCTCTCTGAGCGACGCGACGACGTCGACGCGCCTCCAAGTGCGCAACGACGACAACGAAACATCGCTCGGCGAGCGAGTGCGCCACATTTCAGACAGACCATATGCTTTCCTGCAAACCCGACCGTCGCCGTCGGCCCACCTCGGCGGAGCCAGCGCGCTGCCCCCGCAAACGTGCGGCGGTCGCGCGCGCGCTCTCCCGGGCATCCGCGCGCGCGAGGGCTTCGCCTTGCCCGCGGCGCCCGCGCCTCACTCAACCGCGGGTGGCAGCGCCCTTCTTCTTCAGCACCTCCTGGCACGTCTTCCTCAGGGAACGGACGGTGTTCCGCGCCGCTGTCTTTGCCCTGGCGGACCCCAGGAGGCGCCGCACCCTCTCCTTCAGCGCCGCCCTCATCACAGGCGGGCGCCCTGCCTCTAAGTCGGCCAAGTCATGTTTGCGCAACCACCGGCGGAGGTGCGACCAGTACTTCTCCACCGGGTTCAGGTCGGGCGATCGGCTGGGAATGTGCCACAGAGACACCCTCGCCTGGCGCATGACTGCCTTGCTCTCCGCCGTCATCAGGAAGCTCTCGTTGTCGCACAGGACCCGCCAGGGCCCCTTGCCGTTCCCTGCCTGCGCGGCACGGCATGCGCCCGCTAGCTTCCCCGCGTTCACCGCCCTGACCCACTCGTCCGTGTTCACCTTCCTGAACTTGTGGTACATGACGAGCCCGAAGCCGCCGAGACCGATCCCCCCCCAGAGCGGTACCTGGCGGGAGTACGGGATCTGCTTCGCGCAGTCGTTGCGCCCGGAAAGCTCAGGCTTGGCCGCCTCCTTAGTCTTCCGCCACATGTGGGACTCGCCCACGCGGCAGTAGTTCGCGCGATCTACCTCATCGTTGGGTGGCAGAGACAGCACCACCCCGTCCATCGCCATCGCGAAGTAACGGTCGAACTGGGCTGGCGCCTTGCTCAAGACGAAGCGGGCGAACTCTTTGCGGTCCGCCTTGTCTTCCCAAGAGTACTTCGGCTTCTGCGAACGCGGCAGCCACTTGTACCCCTTCTTGGCCAGCACTTTGCGGACCGTGGAGCACGCGAGCTTCGCGCCCTTCTCCCGCAAGAGCACCCTCTGCAGCGTCGTCGCCGTGCAGACGGTCTTGAGCCGAGCGGCAATCAAGTTCCGAACGAGGAAAGTTTCCACCTCCTCCGTCACATTCCACTTCTTCCTGCCGCAGCGGTTGTACTTATAGGGGCGACGCCCGAGGCGCGTGCTGAACTGCTTGATAGTTCTCTTGCACTGCGAGGCGGAGGGGCTACCCCCGCCCCTCGCTACCACTGCGTCCTTGATCTGGTCCCACGTAAGCTTGTTCACAGTCCTGAGCATCACCACCTTCCGCTGGTTGCGGAAGTCCATGGACCGAGGGTGGGCGCTTTCGGTCTCGGTCGGCATGTCAGGGGGCGGGCGCGCGCGGGCGGCGCAAGGACACAGCCGCGAGCGGCAACCTTGAGCCAGGCGAGGCTACGGACAACAACCTGGACCCCGGGAGCGCCGCGGGGGGCACGCGACGGCCGCGCGCGCATCGGGGGGGGGCGGGCCGCCACGAACGCACTAACGAAGGGGCGGCAGCGCGGACAGCGCCTCGTGGAAATGTCCATTTTCCTATGGGAAAACATGCTTTTCAGGCAACCCCTGCCACGCGCGCGGGCATCTTCGCACTACACTCGCTGCGACATGCCGCGGCAACAATGGCAGCGGCACCGGAGGGGCAATCTTTCCTGGCAAGTACGGTATTCGCAAACAGTTTGCTGCCTATGCCTCCGCGGCGGCCGCAATCCGGCGGCGTTTCACGGTCTGTGCAAAAAGCGAATACTTGTTATGTTTTTTCCTGGTCGGCACCCTATCTTTGTCGTAGAATGCCTCGCCTGCGGGGAGCCTCGCAAAGACGCAGTTCTTGCGCAGCCACTTGGACCTCTTCTGGTGCGAACAGTCGGCCAAGTGCGCGTCTGGCGCATCCAAGTCCACTGTCACCGCGATCGCAACCCCGAAGAGGTACTGCGTGTAGGCGTAAATGTTCGTGGCACTCTGGCCCCCGCGAGCCTTGGCGTTCCGCGCCTGCAGGAGCGCTCTCCAGGAAAGGAGCTGCTGCCAAGTGTTCACGTTGTCTAGGACTATCCCGTCGTGCAGATCCCGGTCGAAGCCGTGCAGGTCCAGGTGCTCCACGTCCTCGACCGTGAGCACGTAGGGGTTGGCAAAGAGGCTTCCCGCGAAGCTGGACTTGCCCGAAGCGCTATCGGCGACGAGCGCCAACAGCTTCCACCTGAAGTCCAGGAGCGGGAAGGCGCCCTCCCACGCGGTGACCTCAGGGAATGTCCGAAAGGGCGCCTTCAGCTTGTCAAGTTTCCTGCCGACCTCCGCCATCGTCTCGTCGATCCTGCTGTCCGCTTCTCTGGGGAGCACCATGTCAAGGTCGCGCTTCCTGTTGGCGAAGCCAACGCGAACCTGTAGCGCTAAGTCCAAATAAGTTGCATGGTCAAGTTTGCGGTCCGTCCAGAGGTCGTCCAACCACTTGCCTGCAACTCTATAATGGACCCAGGGCTTGTAGTTGTGGTTTGTGCGAAGCGTCCCAATCTTGTTAGCGACAACGTAGAAGTGGCCCCGGTTACTGGCCTCCTGGTACGACGCTCTTCTGAGTTTCCTCTGGCGCAGGCCCGCGGGCACGACGGTGGCTCTGATGTCTGGCCGTATGCCATGAAACTCAAAAGAGTCAGTGGTCGTCTGGTCAATGGCCCGCTTCATCAGATTCAACTTCCAGTGGAAGTGCACGCGGCCTTTATGCAAGCTCTTCAGGGATTGCTCCATCGTGGAACTGCTCTGGGTCACCCCGAGCGCCTTCTTTTCAGCAGCCTTCCACCGCTTCCACAGCCGCCACAAGTCGTTCTCGGTCTGCGGCGTCGGCGTGCCGTCCGGCAGAGGCTTCTCGTAGAACCGCCAATTGTATGTGAGCAAGAAGCTGGCGCCTCGCATGCGGAACTTGCCCGGCCCCGCAGAGGCCTCGCACTCGGGCGCCGCGGCGTCGTCAATCGCGCCGCTCTTGGCCACGGCGAACGTCGACTCGTATTTCTTGAATATGCCCTCCGCATCCTTCAAGCGGTCCCGCGAGCAACCTGCACGGCGGATAGCACCCATCATGTCTTGCACCTTCTGGCGCGACGCATCGTCGCGGCACTGGTCGGCGCTGACATCGGCAGCGACTTTGCGCAGCTGCTGGACCAGACGTCTGCGTTCCAAAACGCGGCTCGCCATGTCCATGGCCGCCAAGAGATTGAACTGGAAAACGACCAAGTTAACTTGAGCCGAACAGAGTACTGACCATCAGGTCCAGCGTAACCGTGGGAATCATTCATGTCAGTCGTGTAAGATGCCCATCAGCGCTACGAAAGTTTTGACCCGTTTTGTGTTTTCAGCTAAACAACGCCTGAGCATCACATTGGTTATGAACACCACGACGGCCGTGAGCATCACTCCAAAGCCTGAGAGCACCACAGAACCTATGAGCAGCCGAGCGCCGATAATCACCTTGACGCTAGCACCCCCGTGCCTACGATGACTGACCAAAGGAGGAGAGGAGAGCAGCCGAGAATGCAACCACAAGCGGAACTAGTCAAAATGAGTCGTGCCTTATCTCTTGGATTCGGTCTCCGGGCTGGGGTCGCAACAAAAAAAACACGATTTTGCAGAAAAGGCCGAAACCCGGAAAACGATTGGAAAACATATTGGTTTTCCAATAGGAAATGGGGTAGATCAGGCGGCCCAAGCAGTAGCAGCCCAAACGGGCGGATGAGTCGTGCTTTACCTCTTGCATTCGGTCTCCGGGCTGGGGTCGCAACAAAAAAAAACACGATTTTGCAGAACCCAGAAAACTAATGGAAAACATGTTGGCTTCCCAACAGGAAATGGGGTAGATCAAGCGGCCCAAGCGGTGGCAGCTCAAACGGGCGGATGAGTCGTGCTTGACCTCTTGGATTCGGTCTCCGGGCTGGGGTCGCAACAACAAAATTATCCCGGCAAAGCAACCTAACAGCGATGTGTAGAAGCATAGCTGGAAACATTGCCTGTGGTATTCATGTAAGAGTGCAGTTGTAGAATTCTGGTGTTCTCGCAGTCGCATTCGGATTCGCAGTGGCAGTCGCAGTGGCAACATCAGCGGCAGTCGCAGTGGCACTGCCAGTAGTTGCAGTAGCAATAGCTACACTAGCAGCAGCAACAGCAGCAGCAGCAGTAATAGTAACAGTAGTAGTAGCAGTAGAAGTAGTAGTGATGGTAGTAGTGGTAACAGTGAAGTAGTAGTTGTAGTGTGTGGAGTGAACGAGTAGGAGTGATGGGAGCAGTGGTAGTAGCAGTAGAAGCACTGCTTTCCTGGCATTAAGGTGCGCAGTAGGCGCTGCGCAGTTCCCTTGAAAGGGAATCTTCGAAAGCAGGGCTGTAGCCAAGAAGGCTACGGGCATTCAAAATGTGGCCCGGGAGTGGATTTTTGAGAACTCGAAGAGCACGAAGTGGCGCACAGTTGGCTCCGGGCATTCAAAATGTGGCCCGGGAGTGAACTTTTGGGAAGTGGAAGAGCACGAAGTGGCCTACAGTTGGCTCCGGGCATTCAACATGTGGCCCGGGAGTGGTGTTTTGGGAACTCGAAGAGCACGAAGTGCCCTACAGTTGGCTCCGGGCATTCAAAATGTGGCCCGGGAATGGAGTCCTGGGAAGTCGAAGAGCACGAAGTGGCCTACAGTTGGCTCCGGGCATCGAAAATGTGGCCCGGGAATGGAGTTCTGGGAAGTCGAAGAGCACGAAGTGGCCTACAGTTGGCTCCGGGCATTCAAAATGTGGCCCCAGAATGGAGTTCTGGGAGGTCGAAGAGCACGAAGTGTGCGACTGTTTGCTTAAAACGAGCCCGGTTCTCGCTTGTTCGGCTCCCGCCCAGACCCCCCTGGGGAGTCATCAGATGTTTTTTTTGACCCCAGTAGAAACCTATCAGTCTTCGCTGTTAGGTAAAACCACGATTCTATAGGCTTACGCCACATCCGCCTACTTCTTTTTTTTCCTTCGAGGTACCGTGTACCACAGCTTTTTGGAAGTCGCGGGAGAGTGATGCCGGTTTCTCCACAACGAGAAGGTGTGCCGAAATTGGCCGCAAATTGGCCCAAGGAGGATTCCAGATGGCCCGAGCGAATCCCAAGACGGCCCAAGGAGGGCCCCACAGAGCCCCAGCGGTCCCGAGTGGCCGCTTTCACAGGGGCAGTGTTTTCCGACCTCCGGAGGTCCATCAAGATATGCATCTGGTCTTCGGCCCAGGGTCGCAGCACAATGTTCCTTCGAGTTGTGTCCAGCCGCGGCGAGGGGGGAGGCACCTGAAGACATGCAAGCATTTCCTTAATTGAATCGGGACCGTTTTATTGCGGTCCTGGAGCCTTTCTGGGTTGTCTCGGGGGCTTCTGTGGCGGTCTAGGGGGCCCTCGGCCCATCCCCGAGTCATCTTGGGGGTCCTCTTGGAGCGCTCCTGGTTTTTCCAGGTGGCTTTCTGGCAGTCTTGGAGCGCTCCAGGGCCATTGACAGACGCGCGGGCAGTCTTGGAGCACAGGGAGGCGCTTACCTTCGCAGACGCTGGCGGTCAGGTGTCGCGGGCAGTGTACGATCCAGAGCTGGCATGGAGTTTCATGACTGAGAGATGGTGGGTCGATGTTGAGCATGTCGCCAACGATGGAGATGGCACTGGAGATATTGACATTGGAGACATTGGGTGGCGAGTGAACCCGAGGCGCTCTTGGAACCGTCTTGTGCCATTTTTGAGGCTCGTCGTTGTCGTCGTCGTCCTCCGCCGGACTGTTCCCAGACCTCCGAGCGGCGTGACTCCCAAAAGATAGCAGAGGTTTTCGAAAAGTATACCATGAAATTCCAATAAACGTCCCTGAGGCGATTAAGGCGGGAAGAAGGATTCCCCCGGGGTTCTTTGTGTACCCATTGCGGTTCAAGATTCGCGTTCCAGGGGCGCGCGCGCTGCCATTCCCGTCTCCGCGTGTACGCGATGCCTAGCACGTTCTTTCAAAGGGGCCTCGTGGAACCCGCACTTTTGCGCCGCGAGCCAGCGCTCGCGCCCGCGCGCTTGTAGGCCCGGGGGCAGCTCGCCCGTTGTCGCGCGGCGTGGCATTCAGCGGTTGTGTGCGTCGCGTGGTTCAACGACTTGTTTCAGTAGTGTTGCGTACCCCATCATGCCACATCGGGCCTCATAGGGAAGGCTACAACGGTTTACACGAAGCGTCTTCCCGTGCCGTATGTTTAGTGGTCTGTGTTGCGGTGCTTTTAGAGCAGTTGCAGTGATAGTAGTAGCGGTAGTAATAGTCGTAGAAGTAGTGCCCGTAAGATTAGTAAGAGTCGTTGAAGTCGTAAGGAGGGGAAGGAGGAGGATAAGGAGGGGGGGGAGGCGTACGCGGAGGCTGAGGAGGAGTCCTTGTTCTCACGTCGGGGCCCGATGGGGTTGTTCGGATCTCGGTGCCCGGCCTGCCTCAGCCTCAGCCTCAGCCTGCCTCAGCCTCAGCCTGCCTCAGCCTCAGCCTCGGCCTGCTTCAGCCTCAGCCTCAGTCTGCCTTAAGCCTCGGCCTCAGCTTCAGCCTGCCTCAGCCTCAGCCTGCATCAGCCTCAGCCTCAACCTCAGCCTGCCTCAGCATCAGCCTGCCTCAGCCTCAGCCTCAGCCTCAGCCTCAGCCTCAGCCTCAGCCTCAGTCTGCTTCAGCCTCAGCCTCAGTCTGCCTTCAGCCTCGGCCTCAGCCTCAGCCTGCCTCAGCCTCAGCCTCCTTGGCCGCAGCATCAGCCTGCCTCAGCATTCAAAATGTGGCCCAGGAATGGAGTTCTGGGAACTAGAAGAACACGAAGTGGCCTACCGTTGGCTCCGGGCATTCAAAATCATGCCCAGGAATGGAGTTCTGGGAACTCGAAGAGCACGAAGTGGCCTACGGTTGGCTCCGGGCATTCAAAATGTGGCCCGGGAACGAAGTTCTGGGAACTCGAAGAGCACGAAGTGGTTTACAGTTGGCTCCGGGCATTCAAAATGTGGCCCGGGAGTGGATTTTTGGGAACTCGAAGAGCACGAAGTGGCCTACAGTTGGTTCCGGGCATTCAGAATGTGGCCCGGGAATGAAGTTCTGGGAGCTCGAAGAACACGAAGTGGTTTACAGTTGGCTCCGGGCATTCAAAATGTGGCCCGGAAGTGGATTTTTGGGAACTCGAAGAGCACGAAGTGGTTTACAGTTGGCTCCGGGCATTCAAAATGTGGCCCGGAAGTAGATTTTTGGGAACTCGAAGAGCACGAAGTGGCCTACAGTTGGTTCCGGGCATTCAGAATGTGGCCCGGGAACGGAGTTCTGGGAGGTCGAAGACCACGAAGTGTGCGATTGTTTGCTTAAAACGAGCCCGGCCCTGAGCCCAGCCCTCGCTGTCCGGATGCCGCCCAGACCTCCCTTCTGAGTCATCAGATGCTCTCTTTTGACACCACTAGAAACCCATCAGTCTTCGCTGTTCGGTAAATTATCCCGGCAAAGCAACCTAACAGCGATGTGTAGGAGCATATCTGGAAGCATTCCCCTTAAGATTCAGATGAGAATCCAGTTGTAGAATTGTGCTGTTCTCGCAGTCGTAGTCGCATTCGCGATGACAGTCGCAGCGGCAAACGGCACAGCAGTCACAGCCTCAGCCTCAGCCTGCCTCAGCCTCAGCCTCAGCCTGCCTTCAGCCTCAGCCTCAGTCTGCCTTCAGCCTCGGCTCAGCCTCAGGCTGCCTCAGCCTCAGCCTGCATCAGCCTCAGCCTCAGCCTCAGCCTGCCTCAGCATCAGCCTGCCTCAGCCTCAGCCTCAGCCTGCCTCAGCATTCAAAATGTGGCCCGGGAATGGAGTTCTGGGAACTCGAAGAACACGAAGTGGCCTACAGTTGGCTCCGGGCATTCAAAATCATGCCCAGGAATGGAGTTCTGGGAACTCGAAGACCACGAAGTGGCCTACAGTTGGCTCCGGGCATCCAAAATCTGGCCCGGGAATGGAGTTCTGGGAACTCGAAGACCACGAAGTGGCCTACAGTTGGATCCGGGCATCAAAAATCTGGCCCGGGAATGGAGTTCTGGGAACTCGAAGAGCACGAAGTGGCCTACAGTGGGGGCTCGAAGACCACGAAGTGGCCTAGAGTTGGTTCCGGGCATTCAAAATGTGGCCCGGGAATGGAGTTCTGGGAAGTCGCAGACCACGAAGTGGCCTACAGTTGGCTCCGGGCATTCACAATGTGGCCCGGGAATGGAGTTCTGGGAGGTCGAAGAGCGCGAAGTGTGCGATTGTTTGCTTAAAACGACTTCTGCGGCACCCTGTCCGGCACCCGCCCAGACCCCCTTGTGGAGTCATCTGCTGCTCTCTTTTGACCCTACTAGAAACCTATCAGAACAAGCTGTTATGTAAAAGCACGATTTTGCAGAAAAGGCCGGAACCCGGAAAACGATTGGATAACATATTGGCTTTCCAAGTGGAAATAGGGTAGATCAGGCGGCCCAAGCGGAAGCAGCCCAAACGGGCGGGTCCTTTTCAAAAATGTGCCTGTTTGGGGGTGGCAGCAGTATCTCCCCCCAAGGGCCCCCCCCCCTTGAAGGGGGGGGGGCGGGTGTCTCCCCCCGGCGCGTCCCCCTTTCCGGAAGGGGGCCAGCGCCGCACTGGGGGCCTCTCCGGGCGCCACCCCAGAGAGCGGTCGGCCAGACCGAGACACTGGTCGGCGGCGAGGCGAGAACGAAGGAGTGGCCGGCATTCGGGCGAGAGCGCATGTAAATGTCGTAACCGCCGTCGTCTTAGTGGTCGTGGTCGTGGTTCTGATCGTAGTCTTGATTGAGGAAGTCCTCGGCGGAAGTGCCGTTTCGAAATCGAACCCGAAGGTTTCGAATTCTGTTTTGGGGGAAGTCCTGGGCGGGAGCGCCATTTCGAGTTCGAACGGAACAAATGCCGAACCTCATTTTGCAGGAAGTCCTGTGCGGGAGCGCCATTTCGAAATCGAGGCATAAAGGTTTCGACTTCTATGTTTGAGGAAGGCCTGTGCGGGAACGCCATTTCGAAATCGAATCAGAAAGGCTTCGAATTTTATTTTTTGCGGAAGTCCTAGGCGGGAGCGCCATTTCGAAATCGAACCCGAAAGTTTCGAAATCATTTGAAATCGTTTTTTCGATGAAGTATCAAGCGAAACCGCCGTTTCGAAATGGCCACACCGTTTGGCATTAAACATTTTAAAAAGCCCTGACCCGAAAATTCTAAAATGCAGTTTTCGCTTAGGACTTCCTCCCCAAAACGAGCTCGACTGGATTTCGAAACCCTCGGCCTCGATTTCGAAATGTGGCTTTCGCCTAGGGCTTCCTCCCCAAAACGAGCTCGACTGGATTTCGAAACCCGCGGGCTCGATTTCGAAAGAGCGGTGCCGCCCGAGACTGGAGCGTAAAATGCTTCAACCGAACATTGTACTGGGGCCCCGCGGCCTAACGGGCTCACTGCCAACGTTGTATTGGGGCCCCGTCGCCTAACGGGAGGCGCTGAATTTTGGCCGACCTTTCGCAGCGGCGAAGTAGGGCTCGTAGGGTTCATAGGGTTCATGGTGCGCATAGGATTCGTAAGAATCATGGGGCTTACAGGGCTCATAGGGTTCATATGGCTCATAGGGCTCATCGGGCTCACAGAGCGCGCAGGGCTCATGGGGCTCATGAGGGCTCGTGAGGCTCATAAGGCTCATGAGGGCACAGAGGGCGCGGAGGGGCTCATGGGTCTCATGGGGTTCAGGAGGCCCATAGGGCTCTCAGGGTTCATAGGGCTCACAGGGGTCGTAGAGTTCGTACGGGCCATAGGTCTCATAGGGCTCATAGGGCTCAGAGGTCCCAGAGGGGATCATAGGGCTCGTGGGGCTCATAGGGGTCATGGGGTGCATAGGGCTCAGGGCTCGTCAGGATCATGGAGCTCATGAGGCTTATAGGGCTCACAGGGCTCATAGTTGTCATATGGCTCATAGGGCCCGTAGGGCTCATAGGGGTCATGGGGAGCAGAGGGCTCATAAAACTCATAGGGCTCATAGGGCGCATAGGGCCCGTAGGCCTCATGGGTTTCATAGTGGGTCATAGGGCTCATGGGGGCTCATAGGGTTCCTATGCCTCGTAGGGTTCAGAGGGGTCATATGGATCATAGGGATCAAAGCGCTGCGGGATCTTCTTGGGCCGTCCTGGGGGGCGTGGGCCGTCCTGGGGCCTCCTTGGGCCCTTTCGGGAGCATCTTGTGGCCTTCTGGGGATGTCTTCGGAGCTTTGGGGGGTTCTCAGGGGCTCCATGTGGGCCGTTTCGGGCCTGTCTTGGGCCGTGTTGGGGGCTCTTTGGGGCTGTCGGGGGGCCTTCTTCGGGATTTTTTAGGCCGCATTCGGGCGATCTTGGGGTCTGGCTAGGCCGTCTTGGACGCTTTGAAGACCAAATAAGGGTAGAGGCAGAAGTTATATTTTTGTTCGAAGGGACTGAGATTAGTTGTGCCTCTTGGGGATCCCCCTGGGGGACCTCTTGCGGTGTCTTGGGGGCTTCTTGTGTGTGTGTGAAGTCCGCTCACTTCCAAGTTATACCCCTTCTTACCGCGACTGTATTGGCTCAGGTACTGGCAGGACACCAACGGTGCACTGCTCACTGCGCAGTGCCCTGGAAAAAGGAGTCCTACTCCTCGCCTCGACCTACGGATCCCGTATAGTAGCGGCCCCTCGGCCGTCTCCCTATACACACAGGTTATCAGCCTTTTCTTATCTGCTCTTTGCAGTTGCAATTCGCGTCATCTTGGATTCCGCCGCTTGGCGCTGCAATTCCGTTGCGCCGCCTGAAAGCGAGCGATCTCCTCGACGGCGCGCTCCCGCGACGGCACCATGGAGAGGGCAAGAGAATCTGTGATACCTATTTCCCCCCTTTCAGGTGAAGGCAGTGCTGCGTCTTTCGCGGCTGCACTCGGCGAGCTCTTACCCGATTCTGCGTGCTTCCGCCGCCCGCGCGCTCACGCGCCTCGACCCTCGCGACAACGGCTGGATTCGCCTCCCACGGCGCCTGATACATCCGCGTCACTCCCGTCGGTGGCCATGCCCGCAGTTGCCCCGTTTGTCGTCGGAGCCGACGCTGGCTTTACTACGCCCGCCCCCTCCCCGCCGACCTTCGCTGACACGAGCGTCGGTGGCAACGCCCGCAGCGGCCATCGCGCCGCGAACGTGTCCCCTGACATCGTTTTCGCGCGCAGCCGCCGCTGGGCCACGGCCCCGTCGCCCACAAATGGTTCCGTCTCTGAACGCGCGCGGGTCATAGAGAATCGCGCTGGACGGACGTTTCAGCGCCAGGTTCTTGGAAGGTATCACATTCGTTCTCCTACTCGAGATGCCAGCCGCAGTCCCTTTTCAACGATGCCCCCGGCACGGTTCTCAGCAGCGCAACCTTGTTGCGCACTCTTCTCCCTCTGCCAGTGACCTGGCAGAGCTCCGAGACCAGGTTGAAACTCACACGACCCAGCAGCTATCGGGCCTGGCCGCTCAGACGGCCACCGCCAGACAGGAGATGCAGCATGTTCTTCCTTTGGTTGACGCCAGGATTTCTCAGGTGCAATCCCAGGCCGGCCAGATGGAGTCACACCGAGGTGCCGACTCCAGAACGATCCAGGCGCTTCACGACTACCTCCTACGGATGGAGCCCCAACTCGTGGCCGTCAGGGATGCAGGGACTGTTGCTGTCAGGACTACACGATGAACTCTTGACGGTACGACAGACCCCACCTATGGAGGTACATGGACCCACGGACGATCGGCTACGTGAGGATTTGGGTACACTTCGTACTCAGGTCGAACAGCATGCTGCCACCATACACTCCACCCACACCACCCTCACGTCAGAGTTAGATGGCAAGCTGCGTGGTGCCGAGTTGAAACTTTCGAAGGACGTGTGCCAACGCTCGAGAACCGAGTCTCCCAGGTCCAGCAGCAGATCCCCGAACCACGGACTGGGCTGGCAGAGTTGCGTGATGCACGGACCCATCTTGATCAGTTGGGCACCCCGACTTCGGTTTACGATTTCGCCTCCCTCGAAGCCCGCATGGCTGAAGCACAGCATGCGGCGGACCACGCGCAGTTACGACTCATCCAGCTATCCCAGGAAAGAGACGCTGAAACAAACACGGGCCGCCTCAATCCTAGCCCCTTTGGAACAAGAGCGCGAAGCACACAACCAACGATTCCAAGACCTTGAGCGCAGGCTGGACAGGCATTCCCAGCGGACCCACGATACCAACGTCGAGTTACGTGGTCTTCATCAGAGTGTCCAACAGATACAGCACAGCGCTACGACCAACGAAGCTACACTGACCTCACAAGTCAGCAACTTTGAGTTCCACCACCCACCTCTGGACCATCGACCAGCTCCAACGCATGCCGATAGTGACATCCGCACAGGCCATACGAGACGTCCATCGCCAGACGCCGCCTTAGCTGCGGCCTCTGCACAGACCCGTCGCCTTTCTCCTGCGCGACCGTCTTCCCCAACACAACCGGTTCCTTCACAGACGTTGTCACACGTCCCTGCTACCACCACAACTCGAATCAAGGAGTCCGACACCGCACGCGCACCATTAATGCCACGCACTTCACAGCTACAAGATTGGCAACAGATGGTGCGCAACAGCTTCGGCAACAAATTTGGGCGCCCTGCCAAAACTCATGCATTCCTATGCGCTGCAGAGCAACCCACGATAACCTACGAGGACTTGCAAGACAGCGGCGACTTCGAAAATATCGACTGCAAAATTGTAGCCGGACTCGCTGCTGTTCTGAATTTTGATCTGTCGGCGACACTCTGCGCGACTTTGAACGTCCGCAACTACTACGCATGCGTGACGACGACCTCCAACGGCTCATTGCGGACTGGGACAATCTATTATTGGAATGCCGCGAACCACCCGACACCAAAATACTGGAGTCACTATTCCGAGCTCAGATGCGATAGGCCGCGCTCGTGGGGCCCGACAGACTAGAAGGGGGCCCCAGCTTGAAGCTACCCCCCACCCCTCCCTTCCCTGCTAAAGGGGGGGGGTCGGAAGCCCCCCCCCCTCCCCCCCTTTTTGTGGTCCGGAAGGGGGGGGGGGGGGGCTTCCAAGCTTCCCCCCCTCCCTCACTTTAATTGGGCCGGGGTGGGCCCCCCCCCAACCCTTTGAAGGGGGGGGGGGGCTCCGAAGCTACCCCCTCTCTCCCTTTCTTTTTCGCGGCCGGAAAAGAGGGGGGGGGGGCTTCCAAGCTACCCCCCTCCCCTTTTCTTTTTTAATGGAGCTGGGGTGTCCCCCCCCTTTGAAAGGGGGCGGGGGGG
>CAUYUJ010002912.1:45000-57500 GCA_963575745.1 Prorocentrum cordatum | reverse complement strand
TGTCGAGCTTCGCGTCCTGCAACTTATCAGGACTGCGCGTAGTTTGACAGTTTTTCTGCGTCAGCATGTTTGTGCCAGCTGTGCCCAATGTCCATGCTGTGTTTGTGCCAGCTGTGTTGCTGTGTCAGCTATGCTGCTGTGCCAGCTGTGTCAGCATGCTTGCGCGTAGCTTGACATTTTCTTGGTGTCAGCTGTGCCCAATGTCCACGGCGCAGCATCCATAGTCATTTTGGCTCAAGTACGCCTGTCTTTGTTTTGCTAGAAGCGAGAAAGACTACAGTTTGCAGCCGATGGCGCTCCTCATCGCCGCGGCCTCGCTGCTGGCACTCGCGCACGCTTCGGGCCCGCAAGCTTCCTGCGCTGTAGGGCAGCAGTGCCCCGCGGGAGAGCAGGATGACACGGGCATGCTCCAGAAGAGCTCGCAGATGATGCAGGTGAATCGGCATGAGCAAATGAGCGTGAGGACAACGCCCACGAACGACGCCGAGTGCAAGGCTGTGAAGGGCATCAACACGGGCCTGCCCATCGTCTACGACTCCAGCTGCCCCGGCCTGTGCTGCTTCGAGGACCAGCCGTGCAGGTACAACAACACGGGCTGCTACTCCGCAGCCTTGGCGCAGCAGCTTTGGCGCAGCAGAGTGAGGACGAACGAAACGCCGCACGAACGACGCCGAGTGCAAAGCCGTGAAGGGCATCAACCCACGGACCTGCCATCGTCCTACAATTCCACTTGCCCGGCCTGTGGCCCCTTCCGGACCAGCCGTGGCCTATCAATAACAACAACACGGGCAGCTAACTCCGCAGCCTTGGCGCAGCAAAGGTGAGGACGACGCCCACGAACGAAAGCACCGATGCAAGGCCGTGAAGGCATCACACGGGCCTGCCCCTCGGCTCCGAGACTCGAGAGAGCGGCCTGTGCTGCTTCGAGGACCAGCCGTGCAGGTACAACAACACGGGCTGCTACTCCGCAGCGTTGGCGCAGCAGAAGGCGAGGACGACGCCCACGAACGACGCCGAGTGCAAGGCCGTGCCAGGCATCAACACGGGCTTGCCCATCGTCTACGACTCGAGCTGCCCGGGCCTGTGCTGCTTCGAGGACCAGCCGTGCAGGTACAACAACACGGGCTGCTACTCCGCAGCCTTGGCGCAGCAGAAGATGAGGACGACGCCCACGAACGACGCCGAGTGCAAGGCCGTGACAGGCATCAACATTGGCCTGCCCATCGTCTACGATTCCAGCTGCCCTGGCTTGTGCTGCTTCGAGGACCAGCCGTGCAGGTACAACAACTCGGGCTGCTACTCCGCAGCTTTGGCGCAGCAGAAGGTGAGGACGACGCCCACGAACGAATAAAACAACAAGGCCGTGCCTGGCATCAACACGGGCCTGCCCATCGTCTACGACTCCAGCTGCCCTGGCCTGTGCTGCTTCGAGGACCAGCCGTGCAGGTACAACAGCACGGGCTGCTACTCCGCAGCCTTGGCGCAGCAGAGGGCGAGGACGACACCCACGAACGACGCTGAGTGCAAGGCCGTGCAGGGCATCAACACTGGCCTGCCCATCGTCTACGACTCCAGCAGCTCCATCTGCCCGGCCTGTGCTGCTTCGAGACCACCGTGCAGGTTACAACAAACGGGCTGCTACACCGCAGCCATGGCGCAGCAGAATGTGATGACGAGAAACGCCCACCGAACGACCGCCGAGTGACACAAGGCCGTGACGGCAACAACACGGGCCTCCCATCGTCTACACTCAAGCTGCCCTTGGACAGTGCTGTTGGAGGACCAGCCGTTGAGTACTAAAACAACACGGGCAGCTACTGTCCGCAGCCTTGGGCAGACAGAAGGTGAGGACGACGGCCCACGAACGACGCCGAGTGGCAAGGCCGTGAAGGGCCATCAACCGGGCCTGCCCATCGTCTACGTACTCCCGCTGCCCCGGCTGTGCTGCTTCGAGGAACCATCCCGTGCAGGTACAACAACACGGCTGCTACTCAGCACCTTGGCGCGATGAAGGTGAGGAACGTAGCCCACGAACGACGCCGAGAGCAAGCCGTGAAGGGCATCAACACGGGCCTGCCCATCGTCTACGACTCCAGCTGCCCCGGCCTGTGCTGCTTCGAGGACAGCCGTGCAGGTACAACACCACGGGCTGCTACTCCGCAGCCTTGGCGCAGCAGAAGGTGAGGACGACGCCCACGAACGATGCCGAGTGCGAGGCCGTGCCGGGCATCAATACTGACGAGCCCATCGTGTACGACTCCAGCTGCCCCGGCCTGTGCTGCTTCGAGGACCAGCCGTGCAGGTACAACACCAGCCTTGGCGCAGCAGAAGGTGAGGACGACGCCCACGAACGATGCCGAGTGCGAGGCCGTGCCGGGCATCAATACGGACGAGCCCATCGTGTACGACTCCAGCTGCCCCGGCCTGTGTTGCTTCGAGGACCAGCCGTGCAGGTACAACACCACGGGCTGCTACTCCGCAGCCTTGGGGCAGCAGAAGGTGAGGACGACGCCCACGAACGATGCCGAGTGCGAGGCCGTGCCGGGCATCAATACGGACGAGCCCATCGTGTACGACTCCAGCTGCCCCGGCCTGTGCTGCTTCGAGGACCAGCCGTGCAGGTACAACACCACGGGAGGTACAACAACACGTGCTGCTACTTCCTCACCTGGCGCAGCAGAAGGTGAGGACGACGCCCACGAACGACGCCGAGTGCAAGGCCGTGAAGGGCATCAACACGGGCCTGCCCATCGTCTACGACTCCAGCTGCCCCGGCTGTGCTGCTTCGAGGACCAGCCGTGCAGGTACAACAACACGGGCTGCTACTCCGCAGCCTTGGCGCAGCAGAAGGTGAGGACGACGCCCACGAACGACGCCGAGTGCAAGGCCGTGAAGGGCATCAACACGGGCCTGCCCATCGTCTACGACTCCAGCTGCCCCGGCCTGTGCTGCTTCGAGGACCAGCCGTGCAGGTACAACAACACGGGCTGCTACTCCGCAGCCTTGGCGCAGCAGAAGGTGAGGACGACGCCCACGAACGACGCCGAGTGCAAGGCCGTGAAGGGCATCAACACGGGCCTGCCCATCGTCTACGACTCCAGTTGCCCCGGCCTGTGCTGCTTCGAGGACCAGCCGTGCAGGTACAACAACACGGGCTGCTACTCCGCAGCTTTGGCGCAGCAGAAGGTGAGGACGACGCCCACGAACGACGCCGAGTGCAAGGCCGTGATGGGCATCAACACGGACCTGCCCATCGTCTACGACTCCAGTTGCCCCGGCCTGTGCTGCTTCGAGGACCAGCCGTGCAGGTACAACAACACGGGCTGCTATTGAGGGGAGAGCTGTTGTGTATTATGGGTGGCTAAGATTTGCTGCCGCACTAGAAGGGTATGTCCGAGGCCTAGAGGTTGACACCAACACCAATATCGGCGGTGTTCCTCCATGGAGGGAAGAAGATCCCGATCTCGCTGATGGTGGTAATTATGGCTTCCAAGGTGGCCGAAATATTACCACCAACACCGAAATCTAGGATCATCTTCCCCCTGTGGAGGCAACGCCCTGTGTTGGTGCTGGTGCCGAGTTCCAGGCTCCGAGTATGGTGAGTGAGTGAGTGAGTGAGTGCATTGTGCGTTGTGCCAGCTCCGGCAGTGTCGATCTTGTGTTCTGCGATTTCAGTTTCGTGTAAGCATGCTGGCTGTGCCCAATGTCCACGGCGCAGCAGTATGTATACTTAATGCATCTCCTGCGTTCCGACTCCTGGACCTGAATGTCTGGGGGCACTTGGGTGGAGCGGCCGCTTCGTGTTGTGACCGTTTTTGCCCACGTGTGGTCTTGTCACAGGAGGGATTGGTCAGATCAATGCATCTGCATATTGGTCAAAAGATGGCCCGCTTAAAAATGTCATGACATCTCAGTAGTGTGTAGCATTGAATAGCAATGCGTGGCGTATCGTAGCATACGTTGCTCCGCATATAAAGCATGACCGATCATTACGTACCGTAGTGCAGTGTGGCAGAGCACATCAAAACATCTACAAACAATTCGCATAATGACAGCATGCGTTATTCTTCACGCTTCGCGTATCCCCATCAGTGCTGGCCGCTGAGGTGCCGCGTGAGGCTTCGGCCCACCGCTTTAGGTTAATTCGTCTTTGCGCGCCCCGCTCTGACTGGACTCGCCGCTTGCGCGCTTGCCTGCGGCCGCTGACTAAGAAGTATCCCCATCAGCCCATTCGGAAACCCTGCCTATGAGAGTTGACGGAAAATAGACGTGTGAGACACATGTACTGAAACACAGCGGGCAACCAAGTGAACAGAGGGCAGTCCTTGGGGCCGCGTGGGGGCGAGGGAAGGAAGAGGAAGAAAACAACGACGACGAGGAAGAGGAGGAAAGGACAAGGATGACGATGAGGGCAAGGACGAGCAGCGAGCACATGGGAAGACGCGCCGAGTTCGGGTTCGGGAACTTAAAGAGAGATGGGAACAGCGTAGTGGCACAATCTATCACGTAACACAGGACAGCGCCAACGCCGAGACAAATAGCGTAGTCGAGCGAGGGGGATGCGACATCGCCGACGCATCACTCGAGGCCCCACTCCGCCCACGAGCACACAAGACTAAGCCAAGCGAGTTCACACCGACGCTAGTTTAGCGATATGAGGCCTAGCCAACAAACGGCCTCATCAGTGGCCACGAGCTCTCTGGACACGGGAATGGGGGGTCCACCTTTGGCTTTTTTTGGGTGGACCCTTGACATGAAATTATTATTGCGCCATTGGCGCTGGTGGTTGTCAACCAGCAGGTCAGGGTCGCAGTAATTATACAGCTGCGACCTGTCCCCGCGAGCTGACTACGCCCCACATAGAGCACAACCGGCGATATCATTGGCAATGTACAGTCGGTGGCCACGAGCACTCGCGGGCGGGACGGGCCCCTCAGGTGGCAACGGCCCCCCAGGAGGGACAGCGTGGCACCTGCCGAGAGGGGTTAAGCTCCGACGGCGCTTCTTCGAGCCAACCTCCACCGCGGTCCGAAGGCCCTCCGTGGGCCCAGAGGGGTTTCCAGGACGGGCGCGAAGGAGACACGCGGACGCACTTTACGCGCGAATTCCGCCGACGGGTCGGGCGATGGGCGCCCTGGAGGTGGAGGGAGGCGAGGGAGGGAACACCACCGAGGACGAGCAGGGGGGAGCGGGGTCGAGGCCAGGCTTGTCCTGGTCCTGGCACGTAGTGGCCTGGTCAAGCGGCGCGCCCTGCTGAGGGCCGCTGCTCTCGTGAGCTTCATTGGGGGGAGGAGGGAGCCGGCAGGGAGGCTCACACGAGGACGATGGGGTGGGAACGGGGCCTTGCGGAGCACTCTTGCCAGTGACTCTCCTACGAACGGTTCAGCTCTCGACATTTCCTGAGGCTCTCTCGAGGATCCTCTTGGGGCCAGGTCCTGGGGCGTCAAACCGAAGGTCCGCGGGGGGGGGTCGGCACTGCACGGCTGCACACAACATGGCTCGGCACCCATCCGCTTCCTTCCCGCCCAGGACCTGGCAAACCTAGGGCATCTGGCGCGCTTCCAGCCTAGTTTGTACACGATGGGGGCGTGCGGCACAGCGCCAAGCGCTATCTCAGGGTGAGCTCGCTTTTCATTCACTCTCTCGGGGCGAACGCCGCCTCCCGCACGCCTCGGCTTGCGGCCGACCGTCTCGATCCTGTCGGAGGCCGCCTCGTCCTGCATCGACTGGGAGTTGGCGGTCCACGCCGCCACCTGGCGGAGCTCCTGGAGCAACTCGGTGCGTTTTGCGATCGCATTTTCAGTGACCTCATGATATCGGAGCCCCCGTTTGGCCGCAATGTCCGCTTGCTCGTTGCCCACATTTGACCAGTCGATCCGTCGTGGTCAACTCCGACTGGGGCGCCTTGACCCACGAGATGCTGTGGTCCTCCGAGATCCCACCTTGGTCCTGCACCAGATGCAAGCACCGCGCTGGGCCCCTGTGCATGCCACGTTGTGACAATCCGTCTTGATGGCCACGGGCAGCACGGCGTGGTTCAGCACCTGGACGATGGCGCGCAGCTCGGCTCGAGGCACTGACTGCTCGAAGCCTGGGGGCAGCCCGTGGATTCAAAATATGGTTATATTTAACGACGCTGGTTTCTTTCGTTATTATTGCAATGAAACGGGCGTGTGATCGGGTTAAGAAGGGCAGCGGTTTTCGGATGCAACGGCAACCAGTAAGGATGCACGCGGGCAAGTTGTGAAGGAACAGTGATACCTACATCGCAGATGCTGGGCGCTTGCGAGTAACCTTTGCGTTTGAAGGCAGCAGGGCCTGGTCTACTGATTCGTTCGCTGTCACAGCATGATTCATACGGGGCACGAAACTAGGAGGTGCTTCTGTGAAAAGAAGATGGGAGGACTGGGCCAATATATCGTGCTCTGCAAAAGAATGCGACTGGGCACGTTGGCACTTTGATAAGAAGCCTATGAACACCTTTGCCAACTTCGCCGCAGCAGCGATGCACAGAGCGTGTCGTTGTGTTTGCCGCATGACGTTTCTGTAAAAAGCCTTCAGCTGCTTGTGGAACGCTTCGTTGCGAGTGGTTCCAAATATGACGTCATGATTTGGGTTGTTGGCGACGTACTTGCAAAACAATTGAATGTATCCCAGCTCCTGCGCCGTGGTCGCGTATTCCGAACTGCTGAGCACCGTGGTATTCTTAACTGTTTTGCGATGCATCATGTTTGGGTGTGCTGAGCAGATCGCTGCCAGGTCCCGGATGAAGTCGCACATAAAATCGCACGACTTCTCCACGTAGCTGCTGCTGTTT
Organism: Prorocentrum cordatum; assembly: GCA_963575745.1. Taxonomy (NCBI): domain Eukaryota; class Dinophyceae; order Prorocentrales; family Prorocentraceae; genus Prorocentrum; species Prorocentrum cordatum. The sequence goes on along the minus strand of CAUYUJ010002912.1, from coordinate 50,683 downwards.
TGGATGCGGTGGTACAAACGTTTCGCATCTGATGACCAGTTCGGAAGGCCCCGTTCGGAAGGCCACCAGTTCGGCCACCAGTTCGGAAGGCCCCGCGCGGCCATCACTACACTGAAAATAACGAGATCTGCCAAATCCCCCGAGGCGAAGTTTAGCAATGCATTTACGAACGCTGGAAGAGAATGCCGTCGTCATTGCATTGGATGCTTGCTCGACCTTGAGGGCAATGTGCAGCAGGTCTTTGCCGGCGCATTTCAGGTTAGGAAACGCGGCGCGCAATTGGCTGCACTTGTCTGAAGACGCAGGAAAGTCGGATCAAATCATCTGCGCCTTCTCCGCATCCACTCTGCGAACAGAATTCCGAAGAGCGCGCGCCTTCTGGACGGGGTCTTCCGAACTGGAACCGAAAATCTCGAGTATGCTGTCGCTGCACTGGACAGTAATGAGAACGCGCAATGGAACCCGATCTCGCCGTGGAACTGCGTCTTGCTTCTGTCCGCGCGGAACTTGGCACAGCACAGACATGAATGACTTGTAGAGCCCATCCACGCCCAAGACGCGGACGTCGCAAGCCGCGCGGCATCTTTCCACGGCACGCCGGACACTGATGTGATTGGCCATCTTCTCGTTTAAAGTATGGTAGAACGCTTCCCCGGTCGGGGACAGATGCGATTTGTCGCCCGACTGAGCAACGAGAAAAGAAGCTATCCGCCGCGCAGCCCCCTTCGTATTCGGGTGAACCACGGCAGCGAGGTTAGCGTTCAGGAAGACGCCAGTGCAGTAAAACTTGTCGGGCACCTTGTGGTGCCTGTTGCAATCCTCCGTTAGCGCATACTTTGTGTTCGCTGAGTCCAATAAAATGGTGATTTGTTTGTCCAACCGCGTCGCATCACAAGCGAGTTGGCCTTCCCACTGCGACCACGAGGGGCTCTCCTCCAACTGAGATCTGACGCGCCAACTACGCAGCGATTCACAACGTTTCCAGCAGAGATCTGACCATCGCATCCGCACAGCTCGTTAAAGCGGGACCGTGATACCATCTGGTCCCATTGCCCACTTACATCGTATTGCATTTTTTTGTTTGAAATAGTGCTGCAGCGATCTTTACTATGATATCTGCTCATGTGCGTGATCAGATAACGTTTCTCGCTGAAGTCCCTGGCGATGCACATTGGGCACCCCCAGTGATGCGGAGAACCGAACTTGGCGTAGTCGCCCATGCAACCAGTTAGGCTCCACCAGTGAAGAGCCTCCCCTCGCGCTGCCGCAGCCAATCCCTCAGGCCACCGATCTGATTTCACGCCCGCTCGACCTGGGGCGGTAGCTGCTGAGCCCCTGCTGGAAGACGCAGGCCGCTTCTTGATGGTTTTCCGGGCTCCCGTGCCACAAAGCGAGTCGCGCCCCAGAGATCGGCGTTGGCGATCGGGCTGTTCGCTCTGCAAATGAATCACGAAGGCTTTCTTCAAACCGTGCCTGAGATCACAAACCAAGGTGTTGAAGGCGGCTGCAGAGACCATCTCGGCTGCGCCGCGTTGGAAACTGACGAGCGCGCACTCGCCGACGTGGAGAGCGAAGGCGTGGCCCGCCCCGTCGGCAATGACGTATTTCCCTACCGAGAACAGCGCTTCTGGGGCGCAACCAGCAACTGCGAGCCCGAAAGGGCGAGCATCCTTGTGCCCCCGCTCGCAATCCACTCTGGCCCGCGACGGTTGACAACTACAGCGAACCCATGATCGTGCAATGCTTGGGCGCGAACTGGGCGGGCACTCGCAGACGCGCGGCAGCTCGGCGTAACTAAGCGAACAACAGTAACGAAACCGCAACGCATCCAAAACGATACGGCAGTTTTTGGAAAAAGAGCCGTTTGATAAGGGTTCTAAGGTATCGCGACGGACGGGCGGCCACCTGGGGGCGCCCACCTCTCTCTCTCTTTTTTTTTTTTTTTTTTTTTTTTTTTTTTTTTTTTTTTTTTTTTTTTTTTTTTTTTTTTTTTTTTTTTTTGTTTTGTTGTGTTTTTTTTTTTTTTTGTTTTTTTTTTTTTTTTTTTTTTTTTTTTTTGTTTTTTTTTTTTTTTTATTATTTTTTTCTCTCTTTTCTCTCTCTCTCTCTCTCTCTCTCTCTCTCTCTCTCTCTCTCTCTCTCTCTCTCTCTCTCTCTCTCTGCTCTCTCTCTCTCTCTCTCTCTCTCTCTCTCTCTCGCTCTGCTCTCTCTCTCCCTCTCTTTCTCTCTCTCTCTCTCTCTCTCTCTCTCTCTCTCTCTCTCTCGTTTCCGTTAGGTTTCTATCATGGGAGGATGGCGCATTGCAAATTGATTCTTTTTGCGGAGGATGACAATCTGATTCTTTTTGCGAGGGCTTACACTGGGATTCTTTTTGTGGAGCATTGCAATAGGATTCCTTTAGTGGAGCATTGCAACAGGATTGAGGATTACAATAGGATTCCTTTTGTGGAGGATTACAATAGGATGCCTTTCGTGGAGGATTGCAATAGGATTCCTTTTGCGGAGCATTACAATAGGATTCTTTTGTGGAGGATTGCAATGGAATTCTTGTTGCGGAGGATTACAATAGGAACCCTTTTGTGGAGGGTTAGATTTGGATTTTTTTTGCGGAGGATTACAATAGGATTCCTTTTGTAGAGGATTGCAATAGGATTCCTTGAGCGGCGGTATTTGGGAGAAACATAGGAGGACAAAGAAAAACAGCAAAAAAAACAAGAAAACCAATGAAACCATGAAAATTGCAAGTTTTCCCATGTTCTGCAAAGAAAAATTATGACAACGCAGCATTTTCGGCTCTCCAGAGCCGAAAACAGATAAAAACAGCGCTTCTAGCTCCCTAGAGCGAAAACATATAAGAACACAGCGTTTTCGCCCCTGGAGGCGAAACCATTTTAAAACAAAGCGTTTCGGCTCCAGGGGCTTGAAAGCGCTGCGTTTGTATATGTTTTCGCTCCAGGGAGCTAGAAACGTTTTTATTTATTTATTTATTTATATATATATATATATATATATATATATATGTATGTGTTTTCGGCTCCAGAGTGCTGAAAATGATGTGTTTTCATTTTTTCGTTGCAAACCGTGGAAAATCATTGAAAACTTATAAGTTGTCCGATGCCGTTTTTTTTTGTTCTTCCCTTTTTCCCCCCCCTTGTTTGCCCCCCCTAAGTTTCTCCCAAATACCGCCGCAAAAGGAATCTCATTGTAATCCTCCACAAAAGGAATCTTATTATAATCCTCCACAAAAGGAATCCTATTGTAATCCCCCACAAAAGGAATCCTATTGTAATCCTCCACAAAAGAATCCGATTGTAATGCTCCACAAAGGGAATCCTATTGCAATGCTCCACAAAAGGAATCCTAGTGTAAGCCTTCGCGAAAGGAATCCGATTGTCATCCTCCTCAAAAGGAATCATTGTGTAATACGCCTTCCCCCCATGATAGAACCCGAACAGAAACGAGAGAGAGAGAGAGAGAGAGAGAGAGAGAGAGAGAGAGAGAGAGAGAGAGAGAGAGAGTGAGAGAGAGAGAGAGAGAGAGAGAGAGAGAGAGAGAGAGAAAGAGAGAGAGAGAGAGAGAAGGAGAGGAGAGGAGAGGTCTGTGTAAGCAAAAACAGCACATCGTTAAATGGAACCATATTTTGACCTTACGGGGCAGCCCGCAGGCCAGGCCTTTGCATCGATGTCGCTGCATAACTGCAAAACCACCCGGCCTGAATCGCCTCTGGTCACCCCATCGGCGAGCGCCCCGACCCGTCCGTGAACGCCGCGCCCGTGATGGCGAGGCCGTTCTCCCACTTGTCGCAGTGCCGTTCCTCGCGCATGATGGGCGGCGGCGCCTGGGGCAAGCGCGCTCCAGGCATGGGCGCGCGCGTGAAGAAGGGGTCGTTGGAGTTGCTTCTCTTGGCCTTCCCGACGGCGTCGACCTCGGCCAGGACCTCGCGACTGACGCCGCCGCCCATGGCGTGCTGGGCCCGCTCGTAGATGGGCTCGACCGCGGCAATGCATTCGGGGAGCTGGCGCGGTGTCTGCTCGAGCTGAGACGCAAGCCACGTCGATGTAGCTGATGGCGTCTTGCCCCGGCCCGCCCTCGCGAACCTCGTCATGGCTGCCATCTTGGACGCGGGTGCGCTCGCCACCTGCAAGCCGTGCTGCGTGGCAGACCCAATTTTATCGCCCCTCATCCTGCGCGCTATCTCGAGGTTTGCCCGCGCCCTGCGGAAACGAGGGATGCGCTTCTCGACGTCCGCGCGCGCAGGAGAAGGAGGCGGGCTTGCCCGCGCGCGTCTCCATGCCCAGGACGTCCAAGAACGCAGCTGCTCGAAAGCCATGGGACTGCGTCTGCCCCATTACCTTCCCGGTTACCTCGCTGTCGGAGCTGAGCATCTTCGCTTCGCCCTTGGCCATGGGTAGCTTGAGCGCATGGGGCACTGCGGCGAGCCTGTTGAGCAAAGCGGCCGCCGTGGCTACGACGGTCCTGTTTGGCTTCCGTTTGCTTGCTGTCTTCTCCCCGCGCAGCGGGAACTTTGTGTTGGCGCTCCGCCGCCACTTCTCTGAGAGCCGTCGCCGTCGTCTCCCGGTCGCGCCACCGCGTCGCGTTCTCCGCCGCCGCCTCGGCCCAAGTGGAGGCCGGCCCCCAATTCTTGATGCGCCGGGGGCGCTGGGATTTGAAGTCGCCATTTGCCCTTCGCCGCTGTATCCAAATGCAGAAGACAGTAGCGCGGTCCGTCAAGCATGACAACTGAACGCGGATAGCTGGGGCCCGAGCTCCGGAAGCCACGCTGGCGGAGTTCTGCAGGAAGAACGGCGGATTCTGAAGGAAGAGCGGGGCGACTGGACACTTGCGCGGTTGGATTTGCCAGGCGACGCGCGCAGCCCTCCGGCCTGGGCGGCGGCAGCCCATGAGGCATCGCTGCGGAGGTCATCGAAGAATTGCCAAGCGAGCGCAACGACGGGCCGAGGGCGAACCAGGCTCACGGACGGAGAGCCTCGGCATGCCTGGCGGAAGGGGCACTGTCGATGGCGACGGCGCCGCCCATGGCGATTGGCGCAACTACTTCGGCGAAGTTCAGACCCACCGCAGGTTTGCGCGGTGCGCGAGCTCCCTGGCTGCGCGCGGGCGCGGCCGCTGCCGGCCCTGACCTTCATGCCGGCGCAGGCGGCGCCCGCGCCTGGCAGCCGCGCGGGCCCTGGGCTGCAGAGCTGGCCAGGGAGCGGTGGCACAGGAAGGCCGCCAGCCACCTCGATCATCGCGCCGCCTTCAAGGCCGCGAAACTCCGGGGGTAGCCCGTGGTAGGGCTTTCCGAGGTCGCGATGGCGGCGGCGATCTGGAATTGGAGTTCGGCGCGGGCCAATGTTGGACAGATTGCCTCGTGCGAGACAGAGGTGGGCAGGGCCCCCCCGCGAGGCGCGCTGGAACCTCCGTCCGCAGATATGTGCGACGATCGTGGAAGCGATGGTCCAGGGGTTGGAGTTCCGTTGGCATCTCCCGCGCCCGCCACGCTGGCGACGTCGCGCGCGCGGCCGCGCCCGTGGAGCACATGGAGGAGATGATCGCAGATGTGGTGGCCGAACTCAGGGAGAGCGGTCTCGGCGCAGGTCCAGAGCAGACGCGCCGGGCCAGCGCCCGGCCCAGACTCGGCTAGCATCTGACAGTGATGGAGAAGGTGATTGAGACGGCAGCC